>OY390723.1:27984668-28425040 GCA_959613375.1 Heteropelma amictum
AGCTGACAACAGGTATAGTGTCACAGTGTGTCAACGCTTCGAAAGTGTTATACATTGGAGGAATTCGAAAAATCGATCGACCCCCTTGTTTAGCCTACTTTCGTCGTAGAGAAAGTTCGAAAGGGTGACAAGAAATGGAGATGATGATGGACCACTAAAATAAGGAACCCAGCTGCCAGTCAGGGATTCTCAGCTCCGCGTATTCCAAAATTCGAAGACATGGTTCGTGTGTTATATGCAGTTTTTCAATTTTAGCTGAACGCAGTTTTTCGAAAACTGCATTTGCGTGTATGTGTGTAGCAAAGAGAGAGAGAGAGGGGAAGATCATGTAAAGTTGAAGGTGTATAAGCACCGGAAGTGTTTGGGTTCGAAGGTGCCTTACATCGGAGGAACTCGAAAGTTCGCCTTACTCTTTTTCCTAATATTCTTGCCACGTGGGCAAAGTCCAAAAGAGACGAAGTAAAAGAGAGGACGATACGGTGGAGCAGAAAAACAGTAACAATCGACTTTGCAATGAAACCAATCATGTGCGGAACCGCAAGGATTCTCAGCTGCGTGTACCGCAAAATTGGAAGGCTCACCGCACCGATGGACCATCTTTCAACCTTCGCTCAGCCACCGTTCTCCGAGATGAAAAATCTCTTTTCACGAGGATGTATCGACGAAAATCCAACATCAAAGAGGGATCTTCCGAGGGTATATCGGGCTTTTAACGCGAAATTGCAGGCTGAAAGCTCGCAGTGCTTTTGCAGTGCAGTACAGAATAATTAACACCGAGTATCGTTGGTGGAAGGTGGAGAATCTCGATGAATTCTATTCCCAAAGAAAAGCTGTTTAGGCATTTGCATTTGTGGAATTCTTCCACTCGCACAATTTTTTGATGTAACGCACATTAATAAAAATAGCACCGAATTTCCGGTATCATTGAGGCATAACACCCCTGCAAGTGACTAGAAATACGAGTTGTTTTTGAATAACTTTTTGGGATGGAAGAAGGAATATTAGGATAATAATATTCGAGAAAGCGATTTACCATTTTTTCCATTCTAAAAAAACTCGAACAAAAACGCTCATATATTCAGTTACTTACACTTCCCCCTTGAATTCAATAATTCCTGTATCAAAGAGATTTATTAACGAAAGAGAATTTTCAGTATTGGGTGAAAAAGAAAAACGAAAAACTCCTCAGTTTGTACTTTGTCACTGATAAGCTATTTATTTCGTCACCTTTGCGAGGGTATTTTTCAAATGTTCTCATTTCCACGTGGATCTGATTTATTTGACGAGAGAGCGAGCAGCAAAGCCTCCGTCTGCGCGTGCAGGAGTGACTTTAGCTGGCGAACCAAAAGAAATACCTCGGCGAATGCTTTTCCGGAAAATTAAATCCTGGAAATAGGTCTGGTTGCCCTCAGGGATGTTCGTAGGTGCGCGGTCATTCGAGGCGACACCCCCGGAGGTGTTGCCTGGTAAAGCAAACGATAGCCGGACGTGCACTTTTCTAAATTTTTTTTTATCTCATCTTCTTTTCATCTCTTCCCTCGTCTCTCTCACTCTCTTTCTGTCTTTTTCTTCTTCTCAGTTCCTGTTTTTATTGACTTTTTAGCTTCACCCACCGTGTGGTAGACGCTGGTCAGGTATCTGGTCACCCCGCGTGAACAATTCCACGAGAGCAATGCTCCATTTTCACAGTTACAGCTTCCTCGTGCTTCCTTCAATCCTTTTTTTCCTTTTTCTTCCAACGAGCTTTTAAAGCGCAGGAGATGACGTTACCACTAAGGAGCGCCCATTTCCCTTCTATTTTTCGTCTTCCTCCGGTGTTCCGGTTCTTCATAGTGATTTTCATTCCTCGCAGAGGAAACGAAAATCGTCGACGAAATTCCAACATGGAAAATCTCATGCAGGACAGCAGAAAATTGAACTATTTTTGCGATAACTTTGCCCAACTGTTCCCAAGATTTTTTCTCTTTTGAAATTTAGGTTTGGGACACCCTGTATACTGGGTGCCTCAAAACTCGATATTATTAATTGACAGTTTGATTCAGGATGAAATTGCAAGTCCAAGTATATTTTAGTATTTTTTTATACGACCGAGACCTGACGAATTATTGATTGCCAAAGTTTGAGCCAATCGGACGCGCTTCCTCCCTTCTCTTGCGGGCGCCACGAGTCCTATTGGCCCAACTATATTAATAAATAACTCAGCGGGGATTCGTCGGATCGAAAAGTGCTCAAAGACTTTTCGACATGAAATTTTATCCTTGATGTGGATAAATCATTCATCAAACTATTTAGCGTTCAGTTTTTTTGACACCTGGTATTTTTTATTATATCATATAATACATATTTTTATGTATATCTTTTCATTATTTCGATAAATATATATTATATTATATTGTCCTCCACGAGGATAATCGAGTGATAAAGCAGTCCGAAAGCCATCGCAACACCGTAGAATATCAAATCGGGATTCGTCTATGATATAACTTGATTAACCAAGCAGCGTGTAATCCAAATGCTCTCGAACTGTTGCTAGTCAAATTTATCCCCCGGCGAATTATTATCCATGTTTCTCACCCAGATTGAAACTTTGCTTTATGGTATATGTTCTTGCAACCATTATTCCATTATTATGGATATGTATGTATGTATTATGCTTCCATTATTATGTGACGCTATTAAAAATGCAAATGCAATCTCTCTCTCTCTCTCTCTCTCTCTCTACATTATCGAAATGGAAAGTCGATATTTGTTATAACTCAACCTTCAATCGTTATAACTTAAACCTAAATACACGAATTTTATCAACGGAATAATCGCAATACAATTAATTCTGTATCGTTGGTATGCATACCTATATACTCACGAATATATGTTGAAGAAATATACCGATCGACAAATAAATGAAAATAATCATTAGTTTTTTTTTGCCAACATTTTCTATGAAGAAAATGATGATGGTGAAAAAATGGTGAAAACAGTAAAAAACGAACGTGGGAAATAATTAAGAAAACGAGAGCAACGATTCGATTAATATTGGATGAATTACAAAAGTCAAGATTTTGACGACTTCGGTCAGTGATTTTTTTGCCATTCCTCGAGTAAAAGCTTCGCGGAGCTTTTACTTTCTCGAGGACATGTCCCTCCTCCTCCGCTCGTGTTTTGCAAGCCCTTAAGCCTTCGGGGCATTTATTTTCGCTTTTTCTCGAGTTTTTTAAAATACCGGGGGTGAATAATAGCGATGGAGAAGCGAATGAAAAAAACAAAAAATCTGAAGAAATGAGAAAAAATGTTCGCCCGTAATTGCACTCACTCCATTTCTCGAGAAGCGTCGAGCGATGGAGCTATTTTTTTCCGCCTTTTTTTTCTTCAGGTTTTATTGCAAGTCATCTGCTTTAACATTCTTCTTCATCCTCGACGTGACGTTTCGTTTCCTTGGCGAGAAAAAAAAAAAACTCGAGGCTCGTGGCAGATAACGGCATTTAAAGTTTCTCTCGTCGCATCCTGCGCGCTGCAATCATTATTATTATCATAACTAAATTGTCGACTCGCGTTCCAAAGCTTTTTCGAGGAGACTTTTACGTGACGGAAACTTTTCAACTCGAATGACTTGCTCGTAACTCCATGTATTCCGGATTCAACGATATTGTTATTATGTTTACTGTAAACGACAAAACTGCAGCAAAAAATTGCGATATAAATAAAAGACTGAAAATTAAAAAAATGTTTCACAAGTGAAATATATGACGCATTTTTTTCGTAATTTCAACTCGAATGACTCGGTAGCGATATTTCGCATTCATCGTCATTATCGATTATTGAAAAACGTGCGAACGTTTGAAACTCATTAAAATTGAGTGGCACTCGTCGAAAAATTTTATGAAAAATTTAGCAGCGTTTTTGTAAACATGGGTAATAACTAAAAATCGTCGACTAGAACGAATCTGAAACTATTTGGGACTTTTTTTCTTTTCACACAAAACCGATTCGTACAGCTTTTTCAAGTACACTTGAATTTTTTGAAAATTTCTTCGCTGCTCTGGACTCTATGTTTTTTATTTTGGAAAAATGATGAAAAATTGAAAATTGAAAAGCTCAAGCGTACCGAAGAACATGAACGAGTTCATTTTGTGTGAAAGATCGACAAGATTCGATACGAAATTTTCATTATATTTCAGTTTTGTTGAAACTCTGTGTGCCATACGCCCTTGATTGTGCTAGGAAAGAATTTCGTTATTTAATCGAAAGCTCAGCTGTGTTGGCGGACGTGCCAGCTTCGCGAAAAGTTTAATTCGCGAAAGTGTACTTTGAAGAAACCTCCTGCTGGATATCGGGCTCTGAATATACGAGACACATCCCGTCAAATTTCGTCAAAGTTTCCTCGTAGCTTTGAGCCTTAAACGTTGATCGTAGAAAACGATCCGCTTTATCTTCTCTCCGCCAAACTTCCCCCTCATCCGTTCTCTGATTTTCTCGAGCTATTCTCGTTCTTCACTTCTCCGTCCACCATCTCAGTATCTCTCGAAAAAATCGATGGAGTTTGATGGGTTAAAATCGAAAAAGGAAACGAGGGAAGGTGAATTTTTGAAAATTAGTTTTTGAGCGAAAACAATTTATTTGCGACGGTTTGAGGAAATTCATTGTCACATCGATTTTATCGGCTTGCATTTTTTCATTGCTTTTCTTTCAAAACAAAAGGGGAACAAATTTTTATTTTCACAAAACACCGTTTCGGCGACAATCGCAAGATGACTTCCTCGGAGGAGAAAATAACAGGTTGAAAATTGGTTGAACATGTGTGAAAAGATTGTTTCTGAAAATATAGAAACTCGAATGAAAAAAAATTGTCGAAAAAAGGCTCCTCTTCAGCTCCGAATTTTAAACACCCCCTTAATTCATTAAGAGGTGTGTAGTATTTTTTTTCTTCCGTATTTATATATTTTTAGAAATTTATCGAGGGAAAACTTACGAAGAAGGAATTTATTTCAATTCTCATTTTATCGAATGGACGATATTTCGAGCCTTCTTTTTATGGTAAAAGATGCTTTGAATCTTTTATTTATATTTTTTGAAACAGCTGACTAGAATTTATGTCAACGTTTTGAAAATAAAAAACTTCCCCTACGATGATTTCGAGGGACACAAAAGTATCGAACAACGCCAATTACGCGTCATGAAAAAGGGTGGAAAATTCTCCTCGCGTTTTTTTTTTATTAATTGTTATTTACAGAGGGGTGAATAGACAGAGTGGAGACGAGGCAACTCGTTCCCGATGTGAAAACGTTAATTGGGTTGCTTCGACTGTGAGATCCGACATACGCGCAGGGCCCTCCACCATTTCTTTTTTCATTTGCTCTGAAATCTGTTTAAAAAAAGTTGCTACAAATTTGAGGGCTGGAAGGGGTGCATTTTTTTTCGTCCTGTCACTCGATCAGCATCGAAACGTCGTTGATAAAAAAGGGTCGAGGAAAAATATATTAATCAAGATTTTGCTGAAACTTGTATAACCATCAAGATACTTCAAACATAATGAACTGACAATAACGTGTCTTGACGTGACGTGAAAAAAAATAATCCCCAAAATAATCCACCGCCTTTTGCGTAATTTTCAAAAATTTAATCGAACATCGACGTATTTACTGGAGAGTTTGATAATTTTCCAGAACGATATCATTAATAACATTTATTCAAAATCTACGTATCGTCAAAAATTAGAAAAAAAATCAGATTGCCAATGGGGGTAAAAAACACTCGATCCTTGCCGGATGAGCCTCGCCATACTCTGACATAAAATTGTCTAACAGACTCTCTAAATTTTCTCAATTAAAAGTAATTATTTGCTCAAAGGGTTCCCAGCGCAGAATCCATCTTCGTGTCGTGCAAACTGGTATCGTGGCACTTTTTTTTTTGTAATCGAACATCGTGAAGAGCCAAACGTATTTACATTGACGTATTTGCTAGAGAGTTTGCTAGAACGAATTCCGAATGATGCGGTAACGACTAAAGTGGATCTAGTGAAAACGTGACTGCGCGCAGTAGGAGAAACATACCGTGTATAGGCAGACAACTCGACGAGCGTTGGAAGTGCCAAACCTGCTTCGTTTCGTATCTTCGCATTTTAAATAGGTCGTTATAAGGTTACTCGTTTAAGTGGAATAAATGCTAAATCATCATACCCATTGATCTTGCCTTAATAATATATATTATTTGCAATATAAGGCTTTCGAGGCATTCCTCTTTTTTCCAATAATATTCCATCGAATCAATACTATCAATCAATTCTGTATATCTGATATCTTCAACGTTCGACTGCGTTGAGAATAACACCTTGAGATCGATACCAACGGCACGTACGAGCATTAAGGGGTGACACTACAGTGAATCGCCGAAAATGTGAGGGTTTTTTTTTGACAGCTTTTTTGGGATGATCTTGATCTTGATCTTAATCTTGATTATTTTAATTCTCCTGACAATTACTTCTTGCCGATTAATACCTCATAATAATTTCGAGTATCTCACAGTAATCCTTCTAATGAAAAGTTGATGGGGTCCGGAAGTTGATCGTTTATCGAAAAAATATCGTGAGATTGTTGTCGTTTTATTCGTCCCCAGATTGGTCGGTGAAAAAGGAATGAATTTCGTGGCAAAATGCCGTTTGCTTTCTGAGGCAAACTGAGTTTTGTTTTTGATCGCATTTGATTGTTTTTGTGTGTTTTGTAATCGAAATATTGGGAAAAAGTCGGTGGGTTTTGCAATCAACGGGAAATTTCCGGTGGAATAAGCTCCGGAAAGATTGAAAATTTGAAAAAAAAAATGTCGATCCATTTTTCGCCACTTTTCCAGAAACCTCAAAAAGTCGAAATTTCGAAAGCTCGTAACTACCTTTTGTTTTCCGATGCGCGTGTATGTTTTCTTTTTGCTTGAATTTAACAGTTACCGGATTTTAACGGATTAAACCCCGTAAAAAATTAAGGCACTGCAGCGCAATCGCGCGAGTGAGCACGAGTACCCATTTCTGGTCACTAATAAAAAGTAAGCACAAATTAAGCAAATTTTCGGTTTCACCAATCCTCGCAAAAAAAAACCAGGAAAATTAATAAAACTCAAAAGTCGATTAAACTCACGTGATTTGATTCGTTCATTAAGAATGTGAGCATTTTTATAAGATGAAAAAATAAATCAACTTTTGGCACTATCAGCTAAACAGAACCAGCAATTAAATTTTCAATCTCCACAAACGATGAATAAAATTAGTCACGACGATAATCCTATTTTTTATAGACGAAATCGACGAGAGAATTGGCATTACGTCGTATCTTATTCCTTTTTACTTTTCTTCTTTGTTTTTCATTTTATTTTATTTTTATATTCTTTCCACGCCCATTGACAGATTCATCGCGTTACAGATTATTGAAAATTTCGTACCACCGCATAATTATTCGTTAATAAAAAAAAGGGGGAAAAAACAAGGCGAAAAAAGCGAATGTCTAAGGCACGCAGCGATCGAGTGAGAGCCGACTCACCGTGTATAGTCAAACGATCCGAGGATTCTGCTCAGTTGCACCGACCGCATACCATCGCGATACATCAATGCAATTCTCGCCGAAGGCAGATCTCGCGATATCAAATACTTATAAACAAGGATGCGTATATAAAGCGAGCTGAACACACGTTTCTCCATCTTTCCCCAGTTTAAAACGAGTTTTCCTGCTCTCCTCGTTTGTTTTTCATTTTTTTTATTTCTACGAATAAAAAAAAATACAGCTTTCGACGAGTCCAGCTGTAATCGTGAGGCATTCACACGTGTTTTTATTGCATTTACCGTTATTTCAAAAATATATCGTCCACAAAATAATTTATCACGAAATAAAGCAACTTTGACGGCCCTCGTCTCGGGACAATCTTAGACAAAAGGTACCTTACTAGCGGAAACGAGAGTAGTCGTAAAACTTATTGCGGATTATTAAAAAAATATTATAAATTAAATATGTATCGTGTTATATGATTATTCATATTTTATGTTTTATACGGGGCGTTCCACAGTTTTGGAAGACGACTTTGACGAATTTTTTTTCATTTCCCTTTTGTGATATATTGCATATTATCTTCAATATTCAGGATGAAGATTGATAGTATAATAAGGGTCGTAATACCCGAGAACCACAATTTCAAAACAGAATACTGTTTATGTACCTGTGGGTGGAACTCAAGCATCCCTAAATTTTCGTTATGCCAACCCCCAACGTGGGGGTTGTGTGAACACTGTTGAGGGAATATGTCTATTCGATAAATCGTCCATGTTGACTCAACTCGAGAAGCAAACAAGCCTTGTGTACACACCGATCGCTGCACGAGGATACATCGCCAATCTCTCCAGAGTTTAAGCCACTGGTTGAGAGAACATCAATTATTTTTCGTGATAAAATTTGTTTTTATGGACGAATTACAACTATTTCTCCTCGTTTCTGAACGTCCACCGTTATTTCCATTGCATTTATTTGTCTTTCTCTTGTAAAGTTAGTAAAATCCATTTTACACGCAACAAATTCCATCAGATTGTCATCGATTGGGATTTTATTTTTATCAGTATTATTACATCTCATATTAAATTGTCAAATACTTCCAATGGAGCTTTTCCTGAGCCGAATTTATCAACGAAATAAATTTTTACAATTAATTTCACTCACATCCTCACACATTTATTTGCGATAATTTTGCGAGTGTAATTAAATTTAATTTTACACAAATGTTTCATTGGACCGTCATCGATCGGGATTTTATTTTTTTTTAGATATTATGACATTTTATTTTTAATTGTCAAATATTTCCAGTGGAATTTTTTCCAAGTCCAGATACAAGACGGACTACGACTGCCTTTGGCTTTTTCAAAGATCAAATTGTCCGATGATCTTCGATGGAGTAACAAATAATCCTGGAGATCTCGTTGATGATTTATTCTCGTTAGAATTTCGAGTCGAAAACGTTTTTTGTGCGAAGGACAACTCGTCGTTTTTCGGATAGTAAACGATCGGTCCGTTTGTGTCGATGTGTCCAACAACGTTGTTACATTTTCACTTCTGTCGCTACAAGTAGAAACTGCAGTTCCGTTCAGACGCGTTTTACCTCTCTTTGGTGTTGGATCAATCGCTGATAATCCTGTTCCATCATTCGTCTTTCGTCGCTCATCATTGTTTGAAACATTTTCTTCTTCACCCACTCGAACTTCAACGTCATCTCCACGCTTTTTTCCATCAATTTTTACAAGCATCGTTCGATTTATATCTCGCGAGACTTCTGAAAAAATTCAAGTTCCAATCTCGAAATCGATCGGTCGTGATTCTTTGAATATCATCAACGACGACAATGTTCAATCGTATTATCATCATAATTAACGTTCCCAATTATGATGAAAATACAAAAAAACGTGATTTTTTTCGAAAAATTGCGGTAAATATTTTCTAATCTTTTCGTTGATTATTCCAAAAGAATTTAAACTGAAATTAATTTAATACGTGATTTGATGTACAAGAAAAATATCATAAAAATGTAAATTCTCCGTAAAAATTGTCACCTGATTGCAATTTATCGCGTACATGTATCACGACGATCCGATAATCGTGTAATTTATTCCTGTGTCGTTTAATTACTCCAATATCCGAAATACCATGGATTATTACCGATAAATGTATTTTTTCCACTCCAATTGTGGCTCGCATCTACTCGTGAATTTTTCCCACACAAATTGCCTCACCGAAAAAACAATAAATCGTGCACGTTACCATGAAACATCTGATAAATCATGATAATATTATGACAGCTATAATTTCACCGAAGGTCATAATAAAAAAAAATATTAAAAAAGGTAGAAATCAATACGCACGAAAATAAAGTTAATTTTCGAGCGATCGGTTCGGCCCCTGCTGGTGGCTCCTATTTTGGGATAAACAAGACTCTGCGTGGGTGGGTGCGATTTTACAAATAATCCAATGCTTTTACCACCGAATTTTGTACAGAGGCAAATCGAAAAGCGTAAACTGTAACATGAGAGATTGCGCAAAAAAAAGAAGCACGGAAAATTTACGGGAACAGATGATATAATCCAATCATTTTTCGATTTAAAAGCAGCGTGTGGCAAAAAATCCGAGAGGTATTTTCGCGCGATGTTTTTTCCGACCATGCGGCGTTTCACAACCTCCTTTCCCTTCGTTTTCTCATAAAAATTTCAGAATGCAAACAAGTGTGACTTCAAGCGAATTTTAAGATTTTATTTTTTGCATCACGAGATAATAATCCGTGGTATTAAGCTCGTGGTGGAGAAACAAAGGTTACTCCGGAAAGCGAAAAACGAGAAAACATGCAGCTTTGTTCGAGGATTTTCAGGAAGTACAAAAAATCTAAATAGAATGTTTATTTCGCCTATTTTCACCGACAAGACGTAGAAATCTGAATAAATTTAGACACACGGAAGGCACCGAATTCATTGATTTTGGATAACAACGATATCGGAAGCTTTTAAGAAATTAATTATTAACAAGTTATTTTATCTCCTCCTCGGTTTTTTATAACTCATTTGAATGTAAAATACCGTCTCACACTTTTTTTTACAATGAAACCAATGAAAATATCAATGATTCGTTGTAATTTATTGTAACAATAATTCGTTCATAATTAGACAATAACAACGTGAGTGAGAAGTTGCAAAAAGTCACAATCGGATTAAAGATTTTTTCTCAAAATTCGTAAAAAATAATCTGCGGTATCAAGTTCGTGATGGAAAGAACGGAGTTCAAAAAATGAAGCTTTATTCTTCAAGGTGTTATCATTTATTTTCATCAGTTCCGAAACGTCACAGGTATGAGAAAAAAAATTTTTCTTTGTCATACAGACTAAAGTATTTTTGTACTACGATTGGAACCTCGATATCCCCTTTTTTTTACCAAATTTGAATAAAAGATATCGCGGAGTACTTTTTTTACAACGAAAAGAATGAAAATCTCAATAATACCATTTGTTTACCATTATTTACAATTATTTAATAATAACATTGATGGAAACTTACGAAAAACTACAGTCGACCCGGCAATATTCGGTGTAGAATAAAAACAACGTTTTCGTTGGAAATTATTCACCGGAAAATTATTCACCGTTTCTCTGTCACCACGCGTATTGAATCAGCTTGACTCGATTTTTATCGTCGAAATCCATTGAATTGATGATATTTACGCCTGTCAATTTTGAGCACGACATCATGTGTCATTGGCGACGCCGAAGAAAAACATGACAAATGAATCGGCGGTTATTGCGTTGCTAAGACGTCGACGAACAAACTCCATTATTTCTTTGAATCTTTTCACATTTTTTTGCCGCTTCATCATTTTGAATATCATATCTTTTACTCGTGATATCGTAAAATCCAATATACGTCTGTTCAAACGTCCGTCAACTCGAGAATGACTAATGAATTTTCATCAGAATATTTCGCACCGTTGAGAAAATTCAATTTCCTACATTTATTTTCTCTTAGCACGATTTTTCATATACGAGGTGTCTAAAAATTCGGTGGATAAGAATTTAATGCTGTATTGAGGACGAAACTCCAGGTCGAAATATCTCGAAGCACGTTTTGATTCGATGATGCCCCGTCGAGTTATCGATTAATAGAATTCGACCAATAGGGCGCGGACAATTCCCTCAGGAGAAGACGTGGGTGCGCGTCCGATTGGCTGCTCGACCCTTTTTTTCTTAACCATGCACGCCAAGTTTGATTTTATCTTTTTTGGAAAATGTTACTACTTTTACTTTTCACACTATTTAAACAAAATACTTTTCGAAGAAAGCTACTATTTTAATTACTTGGTGTACATTTTTTACTTTTTGAAGTTTTTCAAATACAGCAAGGCGGATGGAACATCGTATCGTTGTATCGTTGTATCGTTGTCGATTATGCACGTAACTGGAAAACAAAAAATACTCTCCGCTTCCATCTTTCCAAGGTCGATAAATATCTCGATATTTTTTCTTCACATTGAAATTTCAAACCACGACGATTTTCAAATATATTATTCTCGTATCGAAAATGTCTTTTTTCATTTTATTTTCGTACAGTTTGACAGAAGTCGCACGAGTATCGAGAATAAATGAAATTGGAGTACATAGCAGCGTGAAATTTCTGTGTCAAGTGTCGGAACGATCGTACTTGACATTAGGAGTGTGTCAAACTATGGAATCAAAGTGACCTGTGTCGTTATGTTGATATTGACGTTAAATTCCGACGCTAATGACCCTCGAACCATCTTCGCCGTCCAACCGAATGGTCGTACATGCATAATCAATGCTGTATAATAGACGAGTCTTGCACACGTACATTGATATCTGTACCTATATGCTCTCAATTGTAAATGGATCTCTGTGTTCGACATAAGCGCAGCATCCCTGATCACTATGAATATGTTTGCACCCTGTCGAAAGGGAACTCTCGAGACTTCATAGAACCGAACATAATTGAATATTCTCTCGTTCAATGTTGCCCAAAGGATCAATTTTATGTCCGTCTATACATAGCTCCAACTATTTGAGAGAATATTTCAAAAATCGGAAATACAAATACAAAAATCGGAAATTAAATATCAGTCGCGTGGAGGGTGCCAAGCACATTGAGTTCAAACAATGAAGGTAAAAGTAAAAGTTACTTTGGAAAATATTCGGAGAGCTCGCTTTCTTTCCACCTGATGAATTATCCCATCGTTGTTAATGTTGTTTTGGAAATTTTGAAAAATTCATAAACAATTTTTGAATATTTAGTATTATGTTCGGTGCGCGAAGATTCCCCACTGCACACAAGCAATTTCCATTCCATTGAATAAATGCCTCGAAAGAATAGATGGATTTATTTTAACAAGATAAAAAGAATTCGAAAAAATATTCTTACGAAATTCGTTTGTTTGTCTTTTTCGAAAATACTTGAGTTTTAAGAAGAGTGGAACCATCATGGGGGATGTAAATTCGATAAACATTTTTCATTTCGATGAAAATAATGCGGTTCATAGTTTTTCAGATCACAGCATTGAGTCAGACCGAATTTCAAAAATCGTACTTTCCGAACGCAAAATATTTTTCAAACTCTCAACCGGCACCTCTTTGATTCCTATTTTCTCACCAATTTCGAAACGGCGACAAGTTCTCTCTTTCGAAATAAAAATGCGTAAAAAAAACGAGTTCATCGAATGATTCGGGACTCGAAGTAGGCTTTTTGAAAAAATACGTAAACAAATAAACTGCATTTCCTAACCTTTCGGATTCCCCGCCGGTGAGAACGAAAACACATCGTCGTTGGTGACCGCTCTCCAGAATTCGTCGAATCCGTCTTTCTTTTCGGCTTTTGTTTTTCGATTTTTCAGACATAGCCGACAGCGACGCGGTGCAGGAGTTACTGGCGCGATATCTTCAGCGTCGTCTTCAAGGTGGCGCGCAAATATCGACTCCACCGCCACCCTCGGTTATCTTCAGTTTGGCGGAACAAAATCGGCGCTCCAAGAGCCGTAAGGCAGCGCGTAACAATCATATCTCACCATTGAACTCACTGGAGCAAGTGGAAAAAGACGGCAGGGAGGCAAAGGAGAGGCGTGAACGCGAAGACGAGTACGACGATTACGCCGACGATCTTGAAGGCTTCGAGGACAGCGAGAAGAGCCGAACGAGGATTAATCTTCTTGCTGGTAATCAAAGTACATGTACAACACTCCTTTTTCCGCCTTTGTCTTTATTCGCTCGATGAGAAAATAAACTATGAAACAAAAATAATTAAAGAACACTTCGAGTGGAAATTCACTCGGGGATGCCGATTTCCTATGAAAAAATTTACGAACGGCCCTACCTTGGCCCGGTATTTCACCAATTATGCTCGACGTTCGGTCGACCGTTGTAGCCAGCACTGGGCAACCCAATTGTGCATTTTTTTCACGGATGTTCGTAAAATTACGTTAAAATAAGTAATGAAAGATACAAATTAAACTCCCCAAGTAAATAACATTCATATTCCGTCACCAGACGGAATATGAATTTGCACCTAATTGTGAGAATTTAAATTATTCGCCCTAACTGGGATTTGAACCTATGACCTTCCTGCCCAACTACTTAACATTCGCGATTAATAAATTTCGATGGCCTGCCACAATCCGACAACTGCCAGAATAGAATAAGTCGGGGAAACCGAGTCTCGCATGAAGTTCGCGTTGTCGCTCGTCACCGACCAATCACAGAACGAATAAAACGACAACAATGCACGCGATATTCCGATATTTCGAACTATACCTCCTCATCAACTTTTTATTACAAGGATAAGAAGGATATGTTTTTTTTTGTGAAATATGAAAACGGGATTTGCCAGAAAAAAATCATTATCTGTGTTACGAAAAATTCGATCCTTTTCCTTCATGATGGAATTGGGTTTTCTCAAACTCTACCGTGATGGTAGAAGATCATGACTGGTTGAGGTTCAAAAGAAATTTATTTTTGATAATTTTCCGACTCCAAAGATGCTGTTATATTTCTATTGACGGTGGGTCGAAAATTGCCATGGAATATAAAATTTGTACAACATGTATCGTAATGAAGAAAAATTAGGACAGCTTAAACTTTTAGAAAAATTGTATTCTCTACTATACATGCTTTTTGAAATATATTTCGTACGCGACAAGTATATCTATTTTCCATTATTCTTCAGGGTTATTTATAGACCACATGCGCAAATGTTCTTAACATCTTCTTGTGTAAAAACATTTTTTTCCACGAAAAATCGACTATTTGATCAGTTTTACCCATCAGCATTGGTAGAAATATTATCAAAGTGCTACCAGTCGTTGCGTAACGTCGACACGTGCAGATAACTCGGTGGGTGAAACACACAGCGAATGAAAAGTAAACATGCTTCCACAAAAAATCCATATTCGTTTCGTGCGACTAGATACATACAGAATTCCAAAATTTATCGATCACGTAGACACATGAAATTACCTAATGCGCAAATGAATACTTCTGTCTTTTTCTTACTTCTTTATCTCATTGCCACATGTATCGAGAATACATTTTCAAATTGAACATTCGAAAAGATAAAGGTATAAATAGTCAACCCTGGACTATAACCACGCAGTTGAAAGCCATCTTTTCGTCTTCAGCGACACTTGGATTATCATCCGTCTTCGACATTTCGTGGAGATATTGAAATAAAGTCTTACGGCAGTCTCAGCCGAGAATAGTTAAAAAATATTCTCATACTTGACTGTAGTCATGTCGAGGTATCATTCTGTCGTTGTCATTTATTTAATCGTTCTCGGTGTTGTGACAGTTTGTTCAGCACAGCAGGAATGCACACGAACCAACCAAGAAATCCGACGAAGGCGCGTTTCAGTACAACAGGTAAATGCTACAGAATTGCGAATCCAAATGTTGTTTGCGATGAAAGGGTAACTCTTAATCTCACACTTAATGCTAATGTAAATATCTATTCTGACCCATTATCAGGGCGCTGGAAGTCCGTTAAAGCGACGTGTTTTAAGGCAAGTTAAAACACCTAACGAGCCATTTCGAGGATCCTCACCAACGGGCGAAACCAACGCTTCAACGATGGAACTTACAGGGATGGCAGAGGGGGAAACATCGGAGAGTCTCCTCGTTATTGTAAAGGAAGAAGCGGATCAGACATCGGACAATCAATGGGACGAAGCGATGCCGTTTTTAGCCGGAGAGTTCCCAAGGCCGGTAAAAGAAGAACATCTCACGATGGAGGGTGTTGTCTTCATCATGGCTGAAGAGTCGACAGAGCCATTAAGAAATCGACAGTACAAACAGATGTTCTATTTAACTACGGAAGTGCAAAGAGCGGTAAAGGAAGAAGATGGAACGATGGAGAGTGTCGTGTTTATTGTAGAAGAAAAAACACCAGTGCGCCGAAAAAAGTTAGAATCGGAGAACCCGGAAAAAATAGTGGAGCGTCGGGCGAAGTGGAACGCATACAGTAAGCAGTGGAGAGAGCGTCGAAAAAAGTTAGAATCGGAGAACCCGGAAAAAATAGCGGAGCGTCGGGCGCAGAGGAACGAACGGAATAAGCGGTATAGAGAGCACCGAGAAAAATTAGAATCGGAGAACCCGGCAAAAATAGTGGAGCGTCGGGCGAAGTGGAACGAATACAATAAGCAGCGGAGAGTCCGTCGAAAAAAGTTAGAATCGGAGAACCCGGAAAAAATAGCGGAGCGTCGGGCGAAGTGGAACGAATACAATAAGCGCTGGAGAGAGCGCCGAAAAAAGTTAGAATCGGAGAACCCGGAAAAAATAGTGGAGCGTCGGGCGAAGTCGAACGCATACAATAAGCAGTGGAGAGAGCGTCGAAAAAAGTTAGAATCGGAGAACCCGGAAAAAGGAGCGGAGAGACGGGCGAAGAGGAGAGAAAAGTATGGGCGCGAGAGAGCGCTCCAAAAAAAGTTAGAATCGGAGAACCCGGAAAAAGGAGCGGAGAGACTGGCGAAGAAGAGAGAAAAGTATGGGCTCAAGAGAGCGCTCCAAAAAAAGTTAGAATCGGAGAACCCGGAAAAAGGAGCGGAGAGACTGGCGAAGAAGAGAGAAAAGTATGGGCGCGAGAGAGCGCTCCAAAAAAAGTTAGAATCGGAGAACCCGGCAAAAATAATGGAGCGTCAGGCGAAGTGGAACGCATACTATAAGCAGTGGAGAGAGCGTCGAAAAAAGTTAGAATCGGAGAACCCGGAAAAAATAGCGGAGAGACGGGCGCAGGCGAACGAACGCACTAAGCGGTATAGAGAGCGGCGAAAAAAGTTGGAATCGGAGAACCCGGAACAAAGAGCGGAGAGACTGGCGAAGAAGAGAGAAAAGTATGGGCGCAAGAGAGCGCTCCAAAAAAAGTTAGAATCGGAGAACCCGGATAAATAGTGGAGCGTCGGGCGAAGCGGAACGAATACAATAAGCACCGGAGAGAGCGTCGAAAAAAGTTAGAATCGGAGATCCCGGAAAAAATAGCGGAGAGACGGGCAAAAAAAGACAAAATCATGAGCTCAACCATGAGCGCCAAAAAGTTCTAGGAGAAGAAAATTTGGAATCATCGAAAGCGTGTATCCAACAAAAGAATCGAAGAAAATGAACGCTGCAGAATGCAACAAAAGATAAAACGTGGAAAAACGAAACAATCATTAGAGGCGCAACGGGAGCGATGTCGTTGTAAATAAGCATATCGAAACAACGTTTACCGATTTGAATATGCACGAGATTCATAAAATGGCAGAGAGGTCGTGGAAATGTGATAGTAGAATTGGACTATACTTGTTGCACGATCGCAAGTGGTGTGTTTATTCAAAATAAAATCAATATTAATAAAAAGAAGCAAATAGTAGTTATATTAATAAGTACAATGTGAATTTATGATATCGTAAAGTTCAGTTATTTTGTCCTTAATTTTTCACAGAATTATCAAAGACAAAAAGTAAGCAAGTGAAAAAGCAGAAAATCCGCACGCACGTTAGTGCCAGCTTGACACTATTTTTTGTGAATCGGGTGCATATTTTCGTCACGGTTATCCCTTACTCCATCTGTTTTTGTTTCCGCAGCCACGTTCAATTTTTATGCAAGTAACTCGCGATACGAAATAAATAATTGTGAATGAATGAAGGGTGTACAAGCTGTTCCAGCCGAGTGAATAAAACTGCATTATTGCCTCAAACATATTCGTGTCTTTATTTTTCCACAACGAGTTCCCTTCGGCATCGATCTTTCATTTTTCCATTTTCTCGCGAATGTCTTCTCCGAAATATTTTCGTTTCTCTTCGACATTGCGCGAAGAGAATTTCGTTTCGAGTATATTCGTGATGAGGAGGTCAAAATACATTAGTATACCAAATTTCAGATCAATCGGCGGTATGCGCTTTTCGGAAGTTTATTCGATAATTCGTGATATGTCGCAAAATTGTAAAATATCGCGTCAATGATGATAAGACGACGCGACAAGTCACTCTCGTATCGTGAAATCGCGGAATCGGAACGATGGCTAAACGGTCGGCCAATACTTGGGCCAATATTGGGGTGCCAATGGTTGGTATCGAATACTCTGCCAAGCGTCGGCCATATTGTGAAGGTCAGCATATTCTTTATGGGTTTCCTTTCATTTATCTTTCGACTAGTACGGTCCAGAACGTTGAAAAACATGAATATCGATATTAGCAACAAACTTTTCAAGTTGACGTTCTTTTACTTTTTTTAAAAATAACATCCCGCGGAGAATACGTTTTTCGAAATATGTTTACACTATTATACAGTGTGTACCAAAATTGGATGTTGATAATTAAACTACCCCACCCTGGGGATGAAATTTCAAGCCCACCCTCGTGGCGACGATTTCCATTGGTTCACCATACATTTTTACAACTTTTGTATAACCAAAAACGAATAAAAGAAGATAAAACATGCACAGAGTACGAACAACGACGTATTAATTGCAAAGGAACGGTGAATCTCGCTATGGCTGTTAAAAATGGCGATTTCGAATGAGAATTGCAAGGATGATGGCACGAACTCCCTGCCATTCAGTGTTGAATTATTTTCATCGTTCCGACGTGGATAAATGAACAAAAAAACGGAGAAAATGAACGAAAAAATAGGGGGAAAAAATACTACATCGATACCGATGGGACGATCGCTGGAGGCGAACGGGAGGGATGATATCGCGGGGCGAATTTATGGATATGTATAGAGGGGATGATGGAAAATCACGCTTCGTCGCTTTTAACGCGATAACAAGTGTGAATAGAAGCGCGAATAGAAGCTGGTGCACACATCAGCGTCTATCTCTCGACCTCTCTTGGTTTGATCGGCGAAGCGAGCTTATACCCCTATATACCTTCGAAAGCTCACGATGTTCGGAGCTCTCATGATAGCGGACTGGAATTCTCCGGAGCTTAAGTACCCGAGTGAACCGAATCGAACGCTCGCCTGACATTCCGCACATGCATCCCTGCGTCGGAAATGCAATACGGCTTTGACTTCTTCGTAAATATAATCGTGAATATGCCACCTGTGTCGAGCTTGCGAAACGTCCGTTACGGTATAAATACGTATTACGAAATGCACCGCTCGTGATGTTTCTACAAAAATTCGAACTCTTCTGGACGCCCTGGTGACGGCAGCACGTTCAAGATTCGGCAGAAAGTCGACTGTACTCTTACTTCCCTCGAGGCATCGCGAACGGTACCCCTTAATTCGCAATAACATTTAGATTTTGCCTGTGATTTATTCTTTATTTTTCCTATGCCACCAACCGAAAGAAACTTTTGGTAAATTGTTTTTTCAAAGTTTTTTCAAGTTTAAGTTTAGAATTTCAGAAGTTCAGAATTTCTGCCGTCGTCGAGTACCCGAAATTCTCATTTGAACATATTTTTGTTCGAATTATCCGGTCGCTCATCGTTTCGTCAACTGATAAAGCTCCAACAATTTTCGTCGTTAATAATTGTCTTTGCGAATAAAAATGTAACTCAATTTTTACCAACCACAGCAACCAAACGTGGAAAGTGCACTCTGACTTCGCAATTTTTGTCTTGTTTTTTTTTCTGCGACGTGCAAACGATGAAAAAAAAGAAAGCAATGTTTAATTTCATCTTTAATCATTCCGTTCTCGTTACGGTAGAAAGAACGATGCATTTAACAACGTGAACGAAATTTTCGCTCGACTGTTTGCACGTCAAATTTTTCACGGTAGAGTCCACAAGGGACTCTCTCGAGTGTTTGCTCGGTTTCTGTAAATCTCCATCCAACGTTCCGCCACCGGCCCAACGCCAGCTGTCCGCATCGTCAAACAGCGAGAAACTATTTTGAGGGTTGAACGAGAATTCCACGAGGAGAAATTAAGCGAACGAGGGAAATAAAATAAAACTGTGCTTTTTAAGAAAACAAAAAGCCAGAACGAAAAAAAAAACGTGCTCTCAACGACGGCGAGAGACATTCATCGATCGCGAATAAATGCGAATGAACGACATCGATCTTGAATAATACGTATGCTCGCGGACGACGTGAAAAATACAAAAAATTTTGAAAATACGTTTTGTATTTTTTTCGCTATTTCGGAACGTGTTTTTCATTCTTCTTTCGATCGAAGGACGCCAATTTTCCACGAGTTGTGGATTCTCGAACTTTCTGCAAAAAAGTTTAGCCACTGTTGTAGAAAACCGAAAATTTTTTGAAATTTTTTCTTAACCAGGAGAATCAACGATCAATTTGAATAGCAAACCGAAAAATCTATATTTATTATTTACAGCGATTCATGAATTATTATAATGATTCTATTAAAAAGGTTGGGGTTTTTTTAAATCCCTTCCAACTTTTTTCAGTCTCTCTGACGTTTGTATATTCACGTTTTTGTTTTACTTTATTCCCACTTTTCTAGATATTTTCATGTTGAATTCAGGCAAATTGTGTAGGTTTTTTTTATGATCGTTGGAAATGATAAAAAAAATTATCATTCGAGTAGCAAATTAAAATAACTCATGGATTATTATATTGAGCTTTTTCTCCATTTTTCTTCAATGACAGTTTTTACGTTAAATTTATTATTCTTAGTTACTTCGCCGTATGAAGATTCGTGTTTTTATTCACTTTGAGAATTGGAAAATTGATCGAACGTCGAAATGTTGACGATAAATAAATGTTTCCATTTCAATCGTAAATTTAACGAATTAATTAGTTGTCGTCACTCGAGGGAGGATCAAGATATTATATTTCGCTGCTCGGTGACGCAACCCCTTTTCAATTTCATCGTTCTGCTCCCCCTTCGTTGCGTGAAATTCATTGAAATTTTCTTGGAAAGTGTTGAATTTAATACCGCAAATAATTAATTGTCCTGAGGGTTCGAACCGAACGGCGAATTAATTGTGACGTTCCCTTGATGATGCAGATTGATCAATAAAAATGAAGGCTACAATGACAGATATCGAATAACGAAAAAAATTTCGAGATCGTTTCAAAAATCGATCTGAGAAACAAAATTTTCTACAATTACAGCAAATTTTTTGAATACAAATTCACGAAAGGAATTTTTTTTTTCGTCAAATTCGTCAGTTTTCCATACATCAGCCCATCAGTTAATAATTTGTTATGAAATTTGTGAAGAAAATCACTGAAATAGAATTAATTCAATTTACTCGATTTATCAGATAGTCAAACGAATTTGAATGTAACAATGATACATTTTTGGAAAAATTCGTATTCAATGGATAGATTGAGATAAGAATTTGAACAAAATTGCACAAGTTTTGTGGAGAATTTTTTTTAGACGAAAATACAGCGAAACAAGAATGAAATTGGCGATGGATTTTTTTGGTCAATAAATTCGTAGCGTCGATAGTATTATCAGAAAATTAAAACAACGTTCGATGAAAATAACACGGAAATGATATCACGATGGAACTTTCAGAATTTACGAAAATAATTCGGCGACCAGAGTGATGGAATTTGTCATGGGAAATGTGTCGGAATCTTCCCGGTTCAGTGACTGATCGATAATCGAATGATACCGGATCCTTCTCGAGTTTGTTGAAACGACGAGATCAACGTTCTGTCTCTAAGATCGCGGCAATCGACAATTATTAGACGAAAACACATTTCTTACGACTTTTAAGTATTTCTAAAGTGGATCGAGACCGTTAGTGGCAAGGCCCTATTTTCAAGAATATATCTCGTACCACTGGGAGAAAGTTCTCGCATTCTTTTACTTTCTTCCGCAACGCCTGAAGTCTGCAGGTTTTGGGTGGTTACAAAAATGCCATCTCTCGAACAAAAAACATTGCAAATATCATACGGAAATACGTTGGTCACGGCACCTTTTGAGACACTGAAAAAAATCAGCATCGATTTAATTAAAGGCTCTGGAATTTGGTGTTATCCACCCTTGCATACTTCGAAGCGTCAAAATGTACGTTTTTGGTTGTTAAAAAAATTCCATCTCGCGAACCCTTAAGAGTGCCAAGACGCCGAAATAAGATGGAGCTTATTCGGACGAATCTTTCGAATCGTTAATAAATTCCGAAAATCATGGACTCCATAATTCTTTTTTCTTCCAGCACGATTATTCATTATTCATTCACTTTTTAGTGGAGTTTTTTCAATCTGACATTCGAATGGGATTTATTCTCATGGACACTGGTGGTGACGGTGGTGAAAAATATACATTTTGTACAGATGTTAAAAACGAATACTGACCAGGATAAACAAGTTTTAGAGGAATCTTCGTGTGGCACGAAATCGCAGCATCCATGTGGGTCAGTTGCCTCTCGAAACTGTACGTAAATGTAAACCGGTTGAACTGCCCACTGGCTTTCATTCCCAGACTCGTGTCTATTCAGTATGCATACAGGCTGATTCGAATCGAGTATCGATCACAGAAACTGTGGATGCTGGATGACATACCGAGGAAAACTCGTTACAATCACTCGTTTCTTTTTTCAAAACATTTTTAAGAATGTGTATCATTTCGTCTAGCTGATGTCTGAATATTCAATGATTTTCACCCTCATTTTTCGACAAAATTTTATCGAAGTTACAATTATTTCGAAATCATGTTGATTCTGGCAATATCGTCATTTTAAGGCTGTTCTAACTTCTAAATCCCCACAAATCCGGAGTAGAATGCTGATTTCCCGATGATACGAAAATTTGAAAAAAAAATTGGTCACGCTGAACGTCACGCACATTGATTTTGGATAATAACGATATCCAGCCGAAAACATCCGGTTTGTGCAACGTGATAAATCGAGACGTATGATTTTTTTTTTGTTAACGCTTTGCTGTGATTTTTATTTTTGAAAAAATTGTTTGAAAAAACGAAGGGGAGAAAAGGAATCCGGAATTTCTCGGCTCGATGCTTCGTGTGAATCATCCTGTATTGAGTTATATTTAGCAATGTATCACTAACCTGGTCTGAAAATCGTTAAGAAGGTCCACAGCCGCAGTGGCCAACCTTGAGATGTAAGGTGAATGTGTTTCGGAAGAATCGGAGCGCTTGAATCGGTCTCGCGAGAGTTATTCATCATTTTGAGCAATCGATTAACGATTTTAAACGGTTGTTTTTTTAATTCGAAATATTCGGGAGAACGTACAAATTCATCATACGATAGACTCGTGTGATTATTCGTTGTTATCCGTGAAAAACGGTGAAAGTATTTTTCGTCGAATGAAATATGTGAAATGTGCTTTTCTCTTCTCTCAAATCCATCCATCAGTCTCTGCGCGAAAGAGAACGATGCTGTTCACTTACGTAAAATGAGAAATTTCCTTAAATAAATACGAAATTAAAGGTTTCATTCTGTATCTCGTTCGTGACGCAATGTTCGTTTGAACAATTTCAATTTCACGAAACGTTAAACACACATCACACATTTTTTTCCATATTTGAATAAAATCGCGATATCACATGTTCTTCCTTTGAGAATAATATTTTTACAGTAGCGAAGCAGCTTCAGCCATAGAAGAAAAGAGTCGCGACGTCGACTTCATGTTTTTTCGATGAGGTAAAATAATTGAAAAGGCTCACTGTACTAATCGAAGATTGAAAAAAAAACGTATATTTGAATAAATGTATTCCAAGTGAAATAATTTTTCTCGATGTTATTTACATGAAAAATTGAATGACTAATTCGAAATTCTTCAAAAATCATATTTTCATTGCGATAAAGCTTCCGTTATAAAAAAAAAGCAGTCGGAATCTCGAACAATTATTTTTCAAATAAAAAATTCCGTCTATGTCAATCGGTGATAAAAGTATATATATTCGACACAGTTAATCAAATTGACGCAATTATTGGGGAATAAGATGCGCATAAAAATTAATTTCCAGTCAACCTTGGGGAATATCTTTCCTGACATTTCGCACGAAACTATGCGTGCGGATATTCGTGATTCATTGACGCATCTTTTTTTTCACCTTTCACTTGATCAATTCGATGCTTCGAATTTAATCATAGATTTCCACGGTACAATGATTTTTTTTTAAATCCTCGAATATGTGAGAATATGATCTTCGACAGTTGAGATCGATTTTTTCCTCCTCTGATGATTTTTCTAAAAAAATGTTCATGCTTTTTGCGATTTTGTTCCTTCCGCCACTTTGCAAACTCCGTCGTCCTTCGCGAAGGCCGCGGACGTGCGTTGTTATAAAATAATTCATTGCGAGGTACAGATCTCATCTCATTCCAGCATAAATGTTCGAGATGCCACAGCATCCTTGAACTTTCTTTCCTCTATCTGTCTCATGTCCCTCGTGTTGGTGGATTTATAAACTCGGTGTTTCAACGCCTGCAGTCATTCTCTTTCCAACATCATGACGGGATTAACGCGATTGCTTAATCAAAAATTGTACTCTGATTCCTCTCGTGTGATATAATCGTAATAATAATAATCGTAATAAATTATCGTCATCGGTGAATCATTCAATCGGTAACAATTAAAGACGTATGGCTCTATCATAATCTCGAAAAAAAAACCGAAATAATCTGAAAATTTCGCGTACTTGGTGATACTATAAAAGTCTAAGTTCGTTCAGCTTTTTCCGAATATGCTTGAATTTTTTCATAATTTCGTCGAGATTTTGAAATCCCACGTTTTCTAACTTTGTGATCATTTTTCCAATCTTTCGAATCATTTGAAAAAGGACACTCGCGGCAAATCAGTGATGGAGACACAATGCGGTATGACTTCCGCTTGGAACTTGAAGAATTCCAAGCCGCAAAGTTGGAATTTTCGTTCACCGTTGCAGTCGCGTGAACCTTCTTGACGTTCGAAACGCATGACGAGATAAATAACCGAACGAAAATTCAGGATATGCAATGTTTTTTTTTTTCATTAATAACGATTTTCGGTACGAAAATGAATATCCCGCAATTATATATTCGATGTGTGAGCGTTTTACCGTTTTATAAGTACACTTTTACATGTACAGGATGTCTCAAAACTTGAAGTTAATAATTTAAGGTTAGATTCAAGATGAAATTCCGAGTCGAAATGTTTTTCAGTATTTTTTCCTGCGACCAAAACCCAGTGAGTTATTAATTGTCAAAGTTTGGGCCAATCGGACGCACGCCCTCCCTTCTCGAGTCAGTGAGCGCACGCGTCTCATTGGTCCAACTTTATGAATTTATAACTCAGGAGGGATTCGTCGGATCGAAAAGTGTTCAAAGACTTTTCGACTTGGAATTTTATCCCCAAAGTAGCGGTAAATTATCAGCCTTCAGTTTTGAGACACTCTGTACATGGGCGCTTTGAGAGCATATGCATATTAAGCGCCTTTCTATAGCGCGACCCTGCGGTTGCAACACATCTCAACGTCTCGAGCTGACGCCTGGGCTTTACCGCAATATACACACGCTATGTTGGTCGTACAAACAGGTAAACACAGACGCAGAAACTTCAACACGCCAGGTGGAATCTCAACTTTCATTTTCTAGTGTTGACGCTGAGAAGAACTCTCGGCTGACTCGGTTGAGCTTGCCCGATTCAGTGACGAAAATCAAAAAATTTACAACCCAAAGAGAAAATCGTCAAAATCGTTTTAAGAATGACAAACGCAGGCTTCGGCCCATAGAAAGAACGGCACAATCCGAACACAGTGCTGATCTCTTTTTATCTAGGTTTAATTCTAGCACTCGAATGCCATTTTATATCCATTATTAGATTCCGGAACATATACTGTCGTTGGTGGGAGAAATTATGGGGGTCCTTTTTTATGTCTCGAGTCTCGAGTTTTTATTTTCTCGAGTCTCACGACGAATGATTTTTTCTCAAACTAGACTTCATCTCTTTTCTATTTATTCTCATCGTTAATCACACTTGAGATTCGTTATTTGAGATTCGTTTGATTTTTTGAGGAAACGGTTTAACTTTGTTATTTTTCAAAATTACCGTCCTCGGTATTTTAAATACTGCTTTTTTGTCTGCTTTTTTGTCGCAATTCAACCATTTTTTTTCAGTTAAACATGATAAACTGTACCGTTTGAGGATATTTCATGTCTCGTCGTTGAAATGGAAAAAAAAACAAAAGAAAACGAGACTCGATCGATTATCGGCCGAGTCGATTCCCGAATGAAGACTCCAATAAAACGGACGGTGAAGGTCGAATACATCGAGGAATACCGATCGTAAAAGCGAATGTCTTGCCGTTCGGCTATTCAGTATTCGATCGTCAGTCGGCTCGGCAGGTTTTGTAAATATAAGAACGTGAATCGTGCTAAATTTCCAATGAAATTAAAAGTGCAATAAGAAAAAAAGAAAAACATCGTTGGAAAGTTCGATCAAAAAGAAAAACAAGCGAATACCTCCGGTAGGGAATAAAACAACCTTGTCGAACCAACTTAACGATTAATTTCCGGATTTCGATGACACACGAGAAATTTTCAATGACGAATGATTTTTTTTAACCCTGAACTTTTTGTCGAGGTCTTCAATCGATATTGTCTCGAACCCCTTAAAGTCTTCTCTCTAAACTTCGAGTTAGAAGAAAACATTGCGAGCTTGTCAAAAATGTGTGCCAAATACTTGCTGTTATTCGACGACTCCCAAGTCACCCTGGAACTTTTACAGTGCCCTTCAAGCGCTTGAACGACCTCTGAAACGTTCGAGGTCACTTCAGTGTCACGAAATACACTCAAGTTCAAATTTGACTCAAAGTTCCGCCTCCGAAATCTTTCAAAGGGAATTTGATCGATTTTCATCGCTTTTAAACTCTTTTCTTTCATCTCTCAGCATATTTTATCTCCCCTGAAACGTTCCCTTTTTTGGCAATTTTCCGTTGACTTTTTAAATATTTTTCTTGCTGAAAAAAAAACGGTACTGCATTTCTTACATGTCAATGATTTTTTTTCCGAGTTTCGTAGCTCTGCCAAATATCCGAAAATTCTTATTTCAAATTAATTCTGTACTGTTCATGAAATAACGCCTGACGCATATCCTTGAAGCTTTTTAATTTTTTAATTAATCAATTAATTATTTAAAATGAATTTTTTAATGCAAATTTTCTAGTCATGTTTGAATGAATCTATTTCCGGCAAAAAAAAAGTGGTGTGAATTATTGCGATAAAAAAATTTTACGTTCGAAATTGAAATTTTTTTTTTATATTCAAACATCTCATTTGTTGAAGGTAACAATTGTTTAATACCCCGATGCGGTGCTTTGCGCATTAGATTGTCACAAAAGTCAAGAAATTCCACGGACGAGGGACGTTTGAATGCATAATTAAAGAAAAATTTGTAATACCGGTTACGATCGAACCTCTGGTGATCCGAGACCTCGTGCAATTTATTTTCTCGCGCGTACGAGCATAGCCACAAGTGAGAGCAAATATTTCGCGAAGCTAAACAGTGTGTGTGCGTTAATAACAAGCCTCGGCAAAGACATTCTCCACCTGCAAGATATTTTGCATAGCGACGAAAAATAAAAATCATAAAAGTCCCTTTTATTCGCCCATCGTAAGACGAACATTCCTCTTCCCTTTCGTGCTGTTTCCAACGACAAAGTTTTTGTCAATGTTTTTTTTTTCTTTTAATTTCCATAATTTCAAGATAAATTAACTGGAACGTGAGTAAAATTGCACGTAAAATTGGACTGTTTTATTTCAGGCTGTCGTGTTGTGACCAGTGAATTTCGTTACATCCCAAACTCACGAAGGAGCCGAAAAGTATATTAATTTCGGGTGTTAATTCGCTAGGAGAATAATTTGGAAGAAAATTGAAATTAAATTTGTGAAAAATGACGAGGATAATCGTGTGTGCAGTGATCGTAGGCATTGCTGGACTGGCCCTCGGGATACCTGGGCGTCTCAATGGTAGGTTTTCTCGCTCTGAAGAGGAAATAGTTTATTTAAAAAAATTACATCGTCTTATTGCACGAAATTTTTCGGAATTTTTACGATTCTTCAAAGAATCGAAAATAAAAACGATTGTAAAAATGACCCCGGGGTCGAAAAGGTCACTTTCCTTGGAGATATGTTTCTGGGGAAAGAAGGCCAGAATTTTTTCAAAATTCCCTCATTATTGTTTCAAACAATTTTCTTCGTCATTTGACGTCGTATTTTTGTTCTCATTCAAAATATGCTTGACTCAACGAAATGGCAGTTTACTTTCCTTCCAATTAGATTTATTTTTCACGATTCATTCGGGATTGATTTTTTTTTTCAAATAAAAATGAAGGACAAAAAAAATACGAGGAAGCAAGTTCCGACGAATCAAATTTACGCGACAACGAATGGAGAAAAAAGTCCAATTAACGTTTCTCCACTCCTTTCTCGAAGTATATTTGATCGAGGAACTTTTTTCACGTCTCGGCTCATACTCGTTGAAAATTCCACCTTTCCAATTTGGCCCTTTCTTTTCGCACCCAGGTACTTCAATTATTTTCATTCTTTTCCTTGTCACGGACTGACGCAAAGTCAGAACGACAGCACATTACGTTAAGCAGATCCTGGCTCCATCTGGCCGTCATTGTACTCTAATGGAAAAGAAAGGGGAGGCTTTTTCCCCCTTTAGCTTCAAACTCAATTTCTTTCATGCTCCTTAAAAGAGAAAAAGAAAACTTCTGCCCCTTAGTATTCTGTTGAAACGATTAATTCTCGATGAATCGAAACCTTCTGATGTTCAATACACTCGAAAAAATGTTTTCTCTCCTATACGTAAGATTCAATACGATTTTACATCAATTACGGATCAATCGAGCGAATAATTTTACAAAATTTCGACTCGTTTGAACATTTTAATGAACAATGCAAATTGTATAATTCGCGTACGTGAGTAACGAACCAAAACGAACGTTGTTTAGTACAGACACTGCAACGAGTATGCACGATAAGCCTGTAATAATGATCATTATGAAACTAAATAATTATAAACAAAAACTTTGTATAATATAGAGAAAACTAAATAACTAAACTCTTCGAAACTAAATAATTAAAAAGAAACACAACCTTCCGGTATTCAGCAAATAAAAAAAAATGCTCTCTTGAATACAAAATGAAAAGTAAATTTTGCATTAAATCGCTGATCAAGCGACCGGATAATTTGGAAAAAAAATCGAACATTTTTCAATATCACAGTGAACAATTAAAATGTTATTTTATTGCTTTATTCGTGTACGTAAAGTGCCTGTTCATACGTATACAAAATATGTGCAAAAGGTGTATAGTATTCGTTGTAATAATAATAATATTAATAATAATTGTGAAAATAGATAATGTAGAAAATTGCGAGTAATCGTTGTTGAATCAGGGGTCACGACATCCGGTGTTTCGAAAATCTTGCCCATGAGAATCTTCCCGTATCCTTTGCTCTCGCCGGTCCACGAATTGTTTGATAATTGCCTTGGCGTTCAAGGAACCGCATCGATCACGCGTTTCCCGCCATTGTCTTTATCTCCTCATCCTCATCTTCGTATATTCTCTATATCACGATATTAACCACGCAAATCTATCTCGTTGTCTCGATGATTTCATGCTGTACGACCTCGCATTTACCGGCAGTCTCGTCGGACATTTGAGCGAGTAATTTTCATCGCAGTAGTAGAGGTGCGTACGTGGTCAGACAACGTGGGCGATATCGAACACGAAAAAAAGTCGGTTATGAATGTTGTTATTCATTTTTCTCGAATTACCCATTTTACATTTCCTCGAATCATAAATTATGTGTAAAAAAATACACGTCCATCCTGAACACCAGTTTTCGTACTAGAAACAGCAATTAAAACATTTTTTCGAAGATTTTCCACATTTAAAGCTCGAGATTTTTAATTTTTAAATATCTTGTTGTGGAATTGTGGAATTAAACACACGACTGTTTTATTGCGGACAGTTACTTGCCGGTAATTGCAGAGTGTCGAGCTGCTACATTGCCCTGTTTTTACAATTTTTCTCTTCGCTTCATTTTTCCAATTACTATCTCCTTTTCCAACTTTTTCATCGCACATTCGGAAGCGATAAATCAATCGAACAATTTTCCATGAAACTCGTCATGATTTTTTTCAAAATTGGTCTGTTCGCGTAAAAAGTCCTGCGAATTATCGCCGAAAAAACAAAAACCATACATCAAACGTCGAAAATTGTTGCTTTTTAAAAACATCTCGTTGAAGAAAATAAAATAGCGAGCTGTATTGATATTTGTGCCCTTTTTTCGCTCGAGATGTCAGAGTGTCGGGTTTTTCCACGACGTTCAATTGAAACTTCGATTTTTTTTTTACGTCTCGGTGAAAAAATTGCACGATGCTCCGCAAAGACAATTGTGGATAATCCTCTCGGAGGCGATGTCTGTAATCAAAAAACCAGTAGCTGAACCAGTAGTCAATCGCGTATTGCCGACTTCTTTCACTTTTTCCTGGTCCTCGTAATTGAATAAGAAATACACGAAAGGTTATACTTTGTCCATCCGCGTATTAAAGCGAACCCGGAAATCAGAAAATTGCATAAAATATTAATCCTCTCGACTCTCAATAATTTATCATGTTTTCGCTTAATAACAGCTTCGGAGATGATCGGCAAAGGAAAACGAGAATCGCGTGACCGTTATTTTTTTTTTCGCCTCCTCTCGATTCTCCGTGCAAAAATGACGTTTAGAGCAAAATCCCCACCGAAAACTTTCTTTTTCCTATCGCAATAGAGTTGCATTCTCACCTTCCTCATGCCGACACACTCGACTTATTTGACCCCAATTGATTATAGCATTGGAGGAATAATAATACGGAATAATAAACGAATGTTTACCCTATTTTTAACAATAAACAAGCAAGAAAACAATCACGCGTTTAGTATATAAGTTTAATATTAAGTTTTCATAAAAATAATAATCATTCGATAATAAACGTGTATACAGTCTCGACTTTACGAAAAAATGCCGATAAATCCGTGAAAAATAATGAAAGAGGAAAAAAGAATCGATACGTTTTTTTTTTTCACTTAAAAAAATTAAGCCGATCCGGTTTTTTTTCCCAGTTTCGTTATTTTCTATGAATAAAGATCGTCGCAGTTTCATAAAGAGTTTTTTTTCACGAGAGAATAAAATTCGACGCGATTGGCCATTTACATAAATTGAAAGACTCTCTCTTGTTTGACACCTTTTTGTGGACAGGCCACGTGAATGCACTTTTTTCACGTCTTTTACCACCATTTCTCGTATTTTGTCCTTTATATTTTTCGCAATTCATAAAAAAAAAACTGCAGCCCTTGCTGTTGATTTTCATTTTGTCGTTGACGATTATGGAAAAATAAATGTTCTTCGGTTTTCGTCTTTTTTGTCACAGATGAGTGTCCGAATTGCGTTGACGAGCACGCTGGAAATCTCACGCCATCGAGATGGACCATGCCGTTGCTGAAACTCGGCGAGAAGAGATATTATCTCGGAATATTCTTCAAGGTATGACGATCATAATCACGGTAATCTGCACAGGTAAAATCCCCACGAAACTGAAATATTCGAATTCAAGCGTTCGGAGAATGCTGCAAAAAATATGAGGGAACAAAAAGTGAAATCGAGGTAACGAATTTTGAATAACGACCATATTGAAAAAGAAAAAAAATTGACGAACGAAAAAAAAAAAATGAAACTTCGGGAAATATTGGGAAAATTAATCCGCCATCCACGATAAATTGATCAGATCGGTGCAATTAATTGCACCGATGCAGTAAACAATTTCGACGAATGAAAAAGTATAGCGCGAGAAGACGAAAAAAGGCCAAAATTTTTGAAAAAATGTTGCCAGGAATCAGCGCACACGTGGATTTGTATCAAGAAAAAAGAGGTCGAGAGGGCCCTCCCTCTCGTAATTGGCATCGTGCGTAGCTGAAAATATTTTTATGCCCAATTACACGCTGTCCGACGGTGATGAATACGCCGGGGGTGGGGGGTGGTTTTGCAATCGGGGTTTTCCGTCCTCCGATGTTTCGTATCAAACGAGCGTGCGTGACAAACGGAAATGAAATTTCACGGAAAAAAAACCGGCGAAAAAATAAATGAAAGCAATCGAATTTCTGACAAAAAAAATAAATAAACGCCCACACGCAACGTACAGTTGAAACAAATAAACCGGCGTGCCATCAGGGGAAATTCGCAATGAAATGCGAAATAGGGGCGAGAAGGGTACATCGTGAAGCAGAAATGAAAAAAAAAGAGGGGGGAGAAATCTGAATAAAAATCCAATAAAAAATCGAATCACCAGCCGGGAATGCAAACAGAAAACAATACGCGGAGCTTTCTTTTTTTCCGTGTGTGCTTGTGCGTGCTTTTTTGTCACGCAAACGTGGGAACATATCGCGCACTGCCAACGACAACGACCGGTTTCTCCCTTGCACGTTTTTCCCTCGGTGATGTTCAACTTTTGCTAATTGCTTCAAGGGGTTGCACGGGTTTCGGAGATTCAAAAAAAGTAGTTAAACAATTAATTTCGTTCTAAATTTCGAGCAAGATTGAAGTTTGTAAAATGTTCGTTCAAGACGAAGGGGTCGGTTGGAAGCTGGCTTGATCAGAATAATCAGCAAATGATCTTTCGTGCTTCTCGCGTCGGATCGATCCGTTATTTTTTACGCTCGATATTTTTGTCAAATTTTCTCGCCGCTTTGAAACGCAAAGTGTTCAAACAAAACCTCCCCTCAATTGTATTTGTCGGAGGCTATGAAAAATACATATTAACAATAAAGAAATATCCATAAAATTTGACAAATCTTTGGGTAAATAACGTTAAATGTGGATACTGACGTGAGGATAATAATTGCACGTTAAAAAGCATTGAATATCACGTCTGATCCGTTCGTGTGAAATGTACGTTTTTTTCAAGACGACATTTGACGTTTTTCCTTTTTGTTTCAAATAGGCCAACTGGTACAGAGCGTCGCAGTATTGCCGCTATCACGGGATGCATCTTGCCAGTATCGCGTCACAGGAGGAAAATGACAGGCTGGAGAAGCATATAAAGGACTTTGGATTGGGCCACGAACATTTTTGGATATCCGGCACGGACCAAGCCGAGGAAGGAACTTTCTTCTGGATGGCCAATGGCCGACCAATCACTTTCGAAAACTGGAACGTTGGAGAACCCAACAACTTCCGGTAGATATATATTTAAAACATTATTCAACTATATTAACTACGATAGAAAATAATTACGCAATCGTCATCGTCGTTGTTGCGATAATTGCCGATAAATATTTTCCGTCGTTTTTTCGTTTTTTTTTTCCTTTAGATACGAGAACGGTGAAGAGGAGCACTGTTTGGAACTTTGGAACAGAGATGGAAAAGGCTTAAAGTGGAACGACAGCCCCTGCAGTTTCGAGACATTCTTCGTGTGTGAAGTGCAGTGATATTCTTGTGCGATTTTTCGAAAAAAACTTTTGCGAAAAAAAAACTGAAAAAACAACCAACGAAAAGCTTTCTCGCGCGACTCGCGAACGCTTTCGCGGTGGAAAAAAGAGCGCGGAGAAAATCGGAAAAAAGCATGAAAAAACCGATTTGCCGCGCTAGTTCGAGTGTTCGTCGCGAATTTTCGCCACGGGACCGAAGGGAGGTTGGGGCACGTCCGAATAATTAACGATCGATTATTTTATCATCGCGTCGATCGATGATGGTGAAATTTTCATCGAGCTTGCCGAAAAACTGGTTTCGGCTCGAAACGAATTTTATTCTTTTTTTTTCAATGTTGTTTCACGTTTTGTTCGGACGTTTATTTGTATTTTTATTGTTTTTTTCGTTCGTTTTTCGAGCGGTACGAGTGGACGAGAGTGTATGATGTCTGGGATCATTTTATGTTTCGCAATTATTTTTACGAGTTCGCCGATTTTTTTCGAACGATAATCCTCGATTGTTCGACGTTAAACGTCTTTTTATAATCAGTGCCAGCGATTATTAAACTTCGTTATTAAAGTATTTATCGGTAAATTTATCGATATTTTTCCTTCTGCAGAGCGCTTTTATCATTTAAATTATCCAAAAAAACATTAATTTTCGTAGCTTTTTAAGCCGGACGAGGTTTGCTAATACCGAGCTTTTGCCGAAGAAAACATTCAAAACGTTTGAAAATGTTCAATAGCTTACTCAGTTTCACACAAACAGAAAAGTGTATTCGCGGTGTTCACTCTTTATTTCGTCCAGCATATGCGACGAGGGTCTTGGAATCGTCGAGGGGTCAGGTATTTTTTTCCTTCTTGGTTCGTCCGTCGTAAAAACATTTATTAGCTTCTTCGAGATACAAAGATGATTGATTCGGTAGTTTTGTTTTTTTTTCAAATTTTGTTGCAGACATCGAAGGTGCCGATAATATATATCTTATGGTTTCATCGGTGACATTTTGCGGACGACACGCTTGAACGAGAATTTGCGTGGTCTTCCAGCCCCTTAATACTTCTGCAAAAATAAATGTACAAGGTGTCCAAAAACTGGGCGCTGATAATTTAAGGCTACACGGGGGATGAAATTCCAAGCCGAAAAGACTTTGAGCACTCTTCGATACGACCAATCCCCGCTGAGTTATCGAGTGATACAGTCGGACCAGTAGGACGCGCGCTGCGCGCGCAGGAGAGGGGAGAGGGCGCGCTCGATTGGCTCAAACTTTGACGATCGATAACTCGCTGGGTTTTGGTCCTATGAAAAAATGCTAAAATACGTTTCGACTCGGAATTTCATCACGATATAACTCCAGGCCAGATTCTTCAGAAAATTTTGAATTGAACGTATCTACGCTCGAATATCTCGAAAACGGAGCATGAAATTGAAAAATCTTACGGACGAAACTATCGTTTGTCAAAAAATTCGATTCACCCAAGTTTGCAAGATGAATTCTAGATTGACTTAATCTAGAAATCGAGTTTTACCGTTGGCTCTTACGAAGGGATGAATATCTCAAAATGTTACTCGCTGTATATCGGATGAAATTCGCGATGAAATTGAACTTACGATAATGCCACACGCTGTAAGGTGGTCTCTCACACCGAATGGTTTCCTTTCATTACGTCTTATTGAACTCTTAGTCAATACGAGATGGAGACCGGCGACGTTGTTCGGGCGATTTGGTTCCAAAGAGGCGAAGAAAATACGAAAATCGCATTCACAGCGTCCATTATTCATGACAACGTTAGTATAGATGAACTTGAAGCCCTGGTATCATTGTTAGAAAAAAAATCGGAAAATTTTGCGACGTAAAAACGGAAATGAATTCGACTATTTTTGTTTTTTCCATAATTTTTTCGTAAATTCAACAACGACACTCACCGGCGAGAATTCAATCGGAGGCCCCAAGGTGTCACACCCCGTCGTATTTTCCATTCTTTCACGCAACGAGATCAAATATCGAGTCGGTTCTAAGTGACACTGATCGCTATGAACGGCGACACCGTTAGATCGACTGGACGAGGTAAGTTCAAAGCGTCCCGCGAAAATATTTTTCGCCTCAAGGTCGAAATGCAATTCCGCCGAAGCGACTATTTCCTGCGGTTTCCGGGAGAATCGTTAAGGCACATACGATATTGAACAATATTTCCAACATTTTAAGGAGGTTCACGCGGTACCCGCGCGACCCAATGAAGCAACTGAATTTAATGGCGAATGGCGACTTTTTGTACTTGAAGGATAAAACTTTTGTAATTCCTTTGTTTCTCAGTAAGTAAACAATGCATCCATGAACGGTAATTAGTGTCGCGTTAATCTCCTTAAGGTCCTTTCCATGTTGCAAACCTTCTCGAGGTTTCAACACGATTTCAATAAGTCTTTGCAGGTTTACCCATGTGTTTATCACTAGTTTATTGCGCATGGCAATTTGTTAATGTTTTTTATTCTTTATTTACGAGAGGAAATAAAACGAAGGTCGGGTGAACTTACCACTTCACCGAATGCTGCACTGTGTTCCCAGGACAATCTATAATTCCGAGGTGGGTGATTCCGAATTTGGATAAGAGAATCGTAAATACTATCCAGTCGGAAGTTTCTCAGTTGAACGTTAAGTATTCGATAATAATTCCAGCTCTCGGTTTCTATTTCAATTGTAAAAAGAGTGACGATCGAACCACTCGACTGTTGCTGGAAATGTTCAAGAATACGTGATATTGCGATACCGTGTTACGAAAAATCGTCAGTTTTCAAAGTCCACGAGCATGACAAAAATCCGAAAATTCGAAACAGGACGATGAAGACAAAGAGAGAACATCTGGGACGACAATTGAAAACCGAAAAAGTGTTTATTAAATTCTTTGGTGAAAAATTGGTATCGCGTACTATCGGCGATCGTGAAAGTCATCAGGAGCAAGCAAAGTATTGAATTTCGAGATTCAATAAATATAACTTTATTTATTGGTGTTATTGGCATCTGAAAATTTTGAAAAAAATTCCTAACTTCTTTTTAGGCTGTGAATCACTGATTCTTCGCGTACCCGAGTGGAAAAAGTCAGTTTGGGAAATAACAGACACCAAAATATAATATATATATACTCACCCAGCGAGGTTTCTGTTCGGACCTCTCGCGTATAAAATTGCCGGCAAGCCCATTATTTTTGTATGCCGTGACTATGTACGATCCAGTCGGCAATGCAAGATTCACGGTAATCATACGTAGATCTCCGGATTGGATTTCATAAAATAATAAAGTTCCCACGTGGGAAAGGGTTTCGTTAACGCGTGAATACACTTTCGCCCGAACGAGATTCGGAAGATGCTGGACATTTTTCCCGGCGGTCTGAAACAGTCGTAAATGCTTGTCGATTAAATGAATCCGGCCAGTTTTTCACACGAACTTGATGCTCTCGAAAACTCTCACGCTTTTTCGAAATCTTCGATTTTAACTTTGAAACAAATCTGTTGAAAAAAGGCATTCCCCGCGTTTCGAGAATTCTCCTCACTCGTCGTCAATTTGGCGCTCAATTAACAGGCAGTTTCGTTCATTCGATGTGAGACGCGAACAGGCGTCTCGATCGATCTTGAATTTTGTCGAATATCAATCGCGCCTCGACGAAAATCCGAACGGAAGGGAAGATACTTTGAACGACGTGGGCATCGTTGATCGATCGATCGACGCGGCGGTAATATTGATAAAAAAGCAATTTGTGCGCTAATAAGGCCGAAGAATTTTCGAAAAACCGAAGAAAATAGTATATTACACAACAAGGGCAGAAAGTTTGAGATTCCTGCACTGCGCATCATGATGCCCGAGGCGAAGCCGAGGGCCATCATGTTGCGCAGTTCAGGGCTCTCAAACTTCTGCCCTCGCGAATAAAAAACTGCAGAAAAAAAACGAAAAAAAAACTCGGTACATTGTAATCACCGTGGAAAAATGTATCTTTCATAAAAAGCCTAATTACTCGTCTTATATCACCCACTATCTTTCTGCTTGTCGCCGCTGCGTCGATAAACCGATGGTATTCTGACACGCTCCCAATCGGCCGCTTTTTATAAGAGAACGGTGCGTCAATTGACTTCGGAATTCTCAGCAAACTCCGCTTTCGATGTCGGCTCCGATACGTCAAGCGTTATCAGCGTTTCCTTTTTATCCGAACGTTTTTCTAATGTTTAAGACTGGCAAACACGAGCAAAGTGGAATGATCTCTGTTTTCACAGAGGGATAATTTGAACTGAATATTAATACTGAATAATTTGATACTTTAAATATAATCGTTACACCGACAGTGCCTCATTAACTTTTGGGAATGTTCCTCTCGTCAATACGACAGCGATAATACCAAAGCGAAGGTAGATAAAGAGGGAATCCATGAAAATCGAGGATGAACCTTCGCACGATCGTGCTACAGACGCGCTCTTCTCGCGTCGCCCAGCATCCGCGAGATATACTGCCCAGGACGATGAACGTCAAGCATCTAACCCAGAAACCGCAAGTTTTTAGGTTCGTTATATATTTTTTCAAATGAGACGCAATAAAATTCCAACGTTCCAGGCGAGACTTGATCACTCCATTGGACAAACGACCTCGTTCGATGGGCCTTTAATAATTTCAAACAAAGGAAACTTGAAAACGACGTGAAAATTTTGAAAAAAGACCGCACGGGCACTCGGGAAGAAAAGAGAATTTATTTCACGCCAAGAGAGCACGAGTTCTCTGCATTTTTTTTTCTTCAAATTACTTTGTTTTTGTTCACTGATTCGTTAATGACTCTTCGATATTGTTATTTCGATGTGATTTTGTTGGGGAAAACCAGCTTGGAATGAAAACAAAAGAAAACATAGTAGCTTTGCCCGGAATGTCACCGGGAATTTCTTTTCATAAATTCGATTTTTCGTCACCGTTCGAACACGTGTACAGGTGGTCTTTTTTTTGAGTTGTAGTACGTTTTTTTTACATTCGAGAGGATGGCGGAATTGTTACGAAATAAGCTACTTCTTTTTCCTCGTTATCGACACATCGACATTTTATTAGCTACACACTGTTACAAACAGAGATAATTAATACGGTAGTGGGGACACATGAACTCTACGTCGTCGTTTTTCTTATTTTTTTATTTTGTCTGTCGCACAAACCAAGGCTACCGAAGTAACCTTGGTATCGGGTGATGACTCCGGTCCCTTAAAATTGCTGAAAGAATACGACGAAGTGTGAGAAGGAGGATAAATGAACCTCGGAATTTTCGAAAAGTCAAAAATCACAATAACATTCGCGATAAATACAAGAGATAAATGAATAAATAAATGTTTTGGACTTCAGAGTTATGAAAATTCAACGATTCGCCAGACGGTTCGGTTCGGTCGAAATTTGAGAAAAAGAAAAACACACACACACGCGCGTAAAATAAAAATACAATGAAAGGTCCTTGAAAGGCCCATACAGGTCCTCGATGACATTTGACAATTGGAGTAACTTACGATGAGACCGCACGCCAAACGTTGGATTTTCCAGTTCTGCGATTTAACTGCTCCACAGTTTGTTGGCGTCGAGAAATTACGAGAAATCACGAGATTACGACGGAGGATGCTGCGCGGATGGTCCAGTTCCAGAGAAACGTGAGGGATAAATAATTTCAAGATGGAGGTTTCTCGGTTCGACCGGTGGATGACAGTATAGGCATACCGAACACCCTTGGCGTCATCATTGCAACAAAAGATAAAACAGTCCGTCAGCTTTTAACTCCACGAGAATTTTCCAAGCAGTTTTCCGAGCATTGAGGATCTCGATGAATCATCTCGATTCATTTCCCGAGTGTTATTCTCAACTCGATACGCAAGATCCAACGAGATCTCAAAGAGGAAAAAAAAGCTCAAAAAGCCGTTTTTCTTTTTTAATAACTTAAGAATCTTAATGTGTCAAACGTTGTCAAAGTTTGTATTCAACCTGGAATCCCGTTGTCTTCATTTGCTCGTGCGAGCAAAAACATTCCGAAAAACACTGTTTTTGAGATGATTTCGTCATCGACGAAAGTTTTGAGAAAATGCTATTTACCAAAATCCGAAAGATTGCCGAATTTCTCAAATCTATCGGTAGAAAATCGATGTATACACGTATGTTTGTACTAATTTTCATGAGAATCCGCGTTTTTTTTATAGAAATGTGGGCCGAGAAGGGTCGACCTTGATGTCCGTAGTTGTCACATTAATTGCGAATGAATAAATAACGATACTTACCGGTGACAATTCAATCGGAGGCCCCAAGCTATCGCAATTTGTCGCGTTTTCCATTTCAGTGTATATCGAGATTAAATACGAGCCAGGTACAAAATGACTGAAGAAGTTATTGATCATGACGCCATTAGTTTGACGCGACCAGGTAAGCTGGAGAGTTTCCGAGAACTTATATTTTCCCGGGTCGTTGAAATCCAACCTCACCGTGGCGATCAATTCCTGGTGCCGAAAAAATCGTATTGGTACACCATCTCGTACGACCCATCGAAAAAACACACGATTTTCAATGTTCAACCCTTTGCGGACCAGTGGCATTCCCAGCTGTCAAATTTTTTAAGGTACTACCACCAGCAACCGTCATGAGACACAAAGTTCGACGAGTTTCACGAATTTTTATACTCTGACCATGCATCGACGAGACGAAAAAAGTATCGTCCACTTCCTTATCGAGATATTCATGCACGATTGATATTAACATTTTTAATACGTTCCGCGCAGGCAAACCCCTGTACGAGAAAAGTATGAGGTAAAAATCGTATGGAAAGATTCATCGCGTGTGATCACAAAATTCCCACGGTCGCGGAAAGTTCGAAAATCATTTTGAAAAAATCATTTGTTCTCGTTGCTTTATTTCCTCCCCCAAAAATCCCCGTGTACCGACTTCCTCGAGGTTTTGTTGAATACAAAAATGTATACCGCAAAGGGTTAATGATGATTTTATCCCGGTGAAAATTAAGTGTGCAGATTGTCGTTACAGACGTTCGTCGATGACGCAATAGGGTCGTCATGCCAACTTACCAGATTACCAAAGGCGACACTGTGTTCAAAAGTCCGCAATCTAGTGGTACGATAGTTTGAAATATCAAAAATTCGGATAAAACTATCGGAAATAGCGTGCAGCCGAATTGGTATCGACGTAGCCCTGGTTGTTCGAAGTCCATCCGGTCTCGCGTCCATCACAAAAAGCTTGATGAAGGAACCACGAGAAAAAACGTAGAAAAATTATTCCTTTCAATGTGACACGTAAAACTCGTCGGTTTTCCAACGCAGTATCGGCATGAAATTGACGCAGGATCATTAAAAGACTTATTTTCGGTACTCTGCGATCGGACAAAAATGCCAACGGAAAGGCATGCTTTTTGTCAGAGCGAGGAAAATAACGAGAGTAATCATCTGCGACGAGTCAAAAGAATTGTTGATAAATTTGTCGTTTCGAAAATTATATCACATGCGTATGGACTCCCCGACGAAAAACCATATTTTTTCGACACTCACGCGGCTCTTCATTCACTTACGAATTTTTCTCCATCACTCGGATCGTGCTGCTTGAGATAAATAATTAACGCTTGTTGAACTTACCGGATAATTACTCGTTGGAAACCCCGAGATTTTGCGAACGTGCGCAACCGCGTTATACAGGTATGCGGTAACTATGAACTTTCCGGGCGTCAAAAGAACATGTAAAGCCTCCATTTCCACATTGCCAGCTGCATCTTCGCGAAACAATAAAGTTCCCATCGGGGTGAGGATTCCTCCTATGTTTGAATACATCCTCGCCTGAGCATACCCTATCTGGTGATGGAAAATTGTTTCGTTGTTCCCAAAATTTGGTTGGCAATTTATTTTTATTGATGCAAGATTCAAAAAGCCCAAATAACACCAAATGCAACTTGTTCGTCGTCTTACGTCTTGCGCGGTGACGGAGGCCGCTAGAGCAATCAGAACAACCACGGCAGGCTTCATCTCTCTGGAAGAATACTTTAGGAATCCTCGAAAAAAACGTTTTTATCGCTATATCACCGTTTGTCGAAGGCTAATTATCGCGAGGTACAAAATATTGAGTAACGATGATCGATCGGTTATCGAAATTGGACGAACCAAGCTCGGGTTGAGCGTCGCGATCGAAGCTTCCGCTTGTCAGAGCTCAGAATGTCGATGCGAGACGTTTTATACCACGTTCCCATTGTGTATCCTGTCTTTTTCAATCGCTTGAAACTCGCAGCCAGGAAATAATGAGCCACCTCTATTTTTACAAACGCACGCGAATGGCGAACATGATAATTCTTGTATTTTTACCTGTTGCTTGTTTGCTATACTTATTCTCTTATTATTTTAGCATACAAGAGGACCGCAGGTGATAGACGTCATAGACATCTTTCAAGACAGAAATTCAGGAGGAAAACGAGATAACGTGGATTCGTCCGCAAAACATGACGGAACGTTCGAGGGATATGTACCCGTTTATAAAAAATTGCCGGAGGGAGGGCCAGGGGCTGTTTGAATTATATTCGATCGGTTGGCGTCAAAGAATACACAAAAGGTTTTTTCCTTTAATAATTCCACATTATTCCGAAGATACAGAGATAATGAATTCGATAGCGTAGAGCAGCTCCGCAGACATTAACATGACAGCCTTTAGATTTCCCGTCGTTCAATCGCCCATATCGCGCTTGGTGTCTTTTTCCAGTTGAACAAATGCTTTTTACACTCGAAAAAACGATCGGATGTCAAGGTACATTTGGCCCGTTTTTTTCTTATTTACCCGCGCCGGAGCGTTTTGTTTGTTCCGGATAATTTTGAAGACGCAGAGATAATTAGTTGAGTAGCTCAGACCAGCTGAGCGCACGTGAACGTGGCAGCAGCTGGTTCTTTAAATTAGCCGCCATTTTGTTGCACGTACGAAAAGTTGACGTGGCTTTCTTAGCAGTTTTGTTTTTGTGGACAACGAGCCTCTTGTAGGATAACTTCACGAGTGGTATGCTGATGCGTCAAAATTTCTGAAACCATACGTCACGAGGCGCAATGTTGGTGAATATATACGCGTGTGTACAGGGTGGTTGCAGAATTGAACAGCAATGATTCAAATTTGAACAGGGGATGAAATTTCGAGGCGAAAAGTCCTTGGGCACTTTTCGATCCCGTCAATTGCAGCCGAGTTATCAACCGTCGCAGTTCGGGCAATGGGACCCGCGCGGAGTCTCGCGCCGCGCGCGGCTAGAGTGGGGGGAGCGCGCGCGTGCGATCGGCCCAAAACTTTGACAATTAATAACTCGTCGGGTTTTGGTGGTACGAAAAAGTACCAAAAGACTTTTCGCCTAGAATTTTCATTACGAATGTAACTTTGAATTATCGACATCGACTTTTGGGGAATCTTGTATATCGAACGAAACAAATGCCGAGAAGCAAAAATGAAAGCCGAATAAACGATCCACGATGAAATTTGGTAACTTGAGAGTTACTTACGATAATGCCACATATGCGTCGTGAATTTTTTCGGCCTGATTGATTGCTGCCTTCAGGTTCTCCCCCTTCGGAAAGAACGAGATAACGTCCGACGATGCTAAACGGGTCGTTTGGATCCAAAGTCGCCCAGGTAAAGATTATTTTTTTATCCATTTCGACGGAAACCGGATGGAAGGCCCTGCTAGCCTGATGTCATTGTTGAATCACGAATAAAATACTTGCGTATAATCTTACGGGGTTTCTTTCTCCCTCTTTTAAGAATGTACGGTACGTACAGCCCCGACAAAACCGAAATAAAATGATAATTTCGCAGACTCAACGGACAAGTGGAAAAATCTGAGAAAATCAATCGAGTCTCAGATACTGAGCACACGATGACTTTTAATAACGAGAATATGAAAGAATTATTAACAAATCGTTGGGACAAAATGTTTCTCGAAATATTCGCAAGACTTTTTCTCTCTTCGCATATTATTTTCCTTATTCAGTCTCAAAAAAAAAATGAGTAGGAGAATAGAATTTCAAAATATCTGCGGAATTTTGTGGAAATTCGAGTCCACTGAAAAATACAAACGAACCAATTTTTCATGAAAGTGAATATTTATCTGAATGTTTTCGCAACATTTTTTTTTTAAGAAATTGTTAAAAACTTTGGAAAAAAAGTCGTTGCTCAAAATTATCGTGCGCCGTTGTCGAGTGCGAAAAATTCGCGTTCTATTTGCGTTCTTTTGAGACTGCACACGTCCTCGCTCAAATTGTAAGAATAATTCAAGTCACGCTACGAATTCAAATTGCAATTGTGGACGAAAACGTACGAACACCGCGTCTAAACAAGTGATGATTTCGTAACGAAATAATGAAGAGGAAAAACTTGAAATTTAATTCTATCGGTGTTTTCGGATTTTCGATATTTTTCATTAAATCGTCGAATAACGTAACAAACGTACGTACGAAAAAAAAAATGGAATTGCCAACCGACGCGTGAATAAACAACACTTACCGGCGCCCATGTCATTGATGGAGCCCCGAGGGAGTAACAATTTTTCCAGTCTCCCGAATCATCGTACATCGAGATCAAATATTCGGCAGGTTTGAGCAAACTAATGTGCTTATTCATCACAACAGCATTAGAATGGGCTGACCAGGTAAACTCATAAGTTCCCGCGTAGTTTTGGCTCGCCTCGAAATCAAAGTACAAATTCGCCGTGGCTACTAATTCCTGTTTCGGAAAAACGTATATACACTTTTTCATGCGAAAACTCATTTGCACTAAACCGAGGAATTTCGCAAAAAAATCAACGTAATGCAGCGAATAGCGCAACAGTTTTCATTCTCTCAAACAATTCGTCGATAACTTTTTACAATTGTTATTATTCCCAATATTCGTATCTTGCGTATGATTGTTTTTTCTTTTTCTTTTTGCAAAATCTTACGGCAATGACGTGAAATTCCACTTCGAATTTGTTGAGACTGGGCTTTTTCGATATTTTCTCGTCGGTTTATCTTGCGTAGAATTTTTTTCATAATTTTATTTAATTTTTTTCATTTGACGACACTTTTTCGTTTACGGATGCCCGAAAAATCATCGGGAAAGCTTACCACGTAGCCTCGCGCCAAGCCTACTTCCATATTCGGACGGAGAGAATTGTAAAATTTTGAAGAAGAATGAATTTTTATTGTACAATTAAAAATACTGTTCGGTCGATTTGGCATCAATGTGGCTTTGCGACTCATTTTACGAATCATGTATTTGCCGGAGGTCCGGGCTGTCACCATGAAAAGCTCGGCGAACGACGAGATATGCTGTATTTTTTGGAACAGGATAAAAATAGTTTATCGTCATTTTAAATCAAGTCTCAATTTATCGTGTTTTCAATTATCGTAGTTCTTCATTTTCGAAATAAAACAATCGTCATTTCCAACAGCGGCGTTGCGATATTTTTTTTCCAAAGGTGCAAAAGGCTCGTTCAATCGATTCAACGAATCCGTTTGATCAAGCCTCCTGCGAGACGATAATAGTATTTCACGAAGTGACCGTTTTTTTTTTTGAAAATTGTTAAAAAAAATTAATATTTCTCGTCCGAACGGCTCATCCGAAAAACCGTCAATTATCAGCGAAACGAGACCATCTTGTTGCTGATTTTTCAGTGTTGTAATGGCTTTTTTTTTTAACACTTTTCGCTTTTATTTCGATATTTTTCTCCGTTATTTCAGGACCATTAATAATTAATGGAAAAAAATGAAATTAACAATACGACGGTGCAAGTACTTACCTGACAATATTGCCGTATGCATGCGCAATCGTTCGCAGGCTCATTATTTTTGTGCGCCACGACGATGTATCTTCCACGCATCAATTTGAGATTTGCAATGGTCATGCGAAATTTATTTGCATTTTCATAAAATAGCAAAGTTCCCACACTGTGAAGAATTCCCGCTTCGGATTCTGCGTGCATGATCACCTGAGCTTGTATTCTCTGCTGAGGACAAAATCATCGTCTCATATAATACACTCTGAGATATGGTTGCCAATTTTAACAGTAAATATGTTTTTGTAGAAAATTATTGATTTCAGACTCGAATTATTAACGTCTTAATGAAAATTAAATAAAATAATCCGAACAGCAGTCGCGAGGGAAGGATCCTGTCCAGCGACGAAAGCCACGAAAGCCAGTACAGGCACGATCACCTTCATTTCTGTAAAATTAATTTATCATTCATGTCTTTTTTGCATCACGTATACGTGGGTGTGTTTAAAACCTCGAAAACACCTGAAAAATGGTGTGCAAAAATTCCAGACTAGCACATTCACATGCGACGTATTCCTAAATATTGCCATCTCCAAAAAAACTCGCAAAATAATCGTAAATCTTTTATTATAACGATGCAGTTGCGCAAGTACACCCACGTGACCCTCACGGACGTAGCGCTGATTGGTCAGCGCTTGAAAAATTAATATAAAATCGGGAGTGCATCGGAGACCCATACATGCCTATATCGATCGACTCGAAATTTCATCCCCCGATTCAGCTTCACGAGAATGAACAACCCTTCTCGGACACCCTGAATATATACAATATCTATCTATCTATCCAACATCTGACGATCACAGAGGTGTGTAATTGCGATTGCGGATTCATGAAGCCAAAAACGGATTGAAGATCATCGTATTATTATGATACACGAAAAAAAAAAAAAACGCGCATTAAGTTTTGATGCATAAAACGTATATAAAAAAATATAACGAGAAGAATTTTTTTAAATGTCAAAAAAGCAGTATTTTTTTTTTTTTAATGGATTTAATTACTATTTTCAATTTTTCATCGTTCAGCACAGGAGCCCGAGCAAAGTTGCGGTGCGTCCGGTAAAACACATTTCGAAACCGAAACGAAATGCGAAACGAAAATCCCAATAAAAGACACTCACGTCGAGATAACTGCCTCGGAGGATCCTTGGGGGAAAAGAAGGTGAAAGAAAAATCAGCGCGGAAAGTTCGCAAAAAGCCTGCCTTATACCCCCCCCCCCCCCCGCGTCTCTCTGAAAAATTGGGGAAACAATGAAAAATAACTTACCGGAATGAGGAGAGAACGGAGAAACTCGTTGAATGGCGTACGAAAAATTTCGTCGCTCGTCAGCGCTGAGGATAAACCGATATAATTATGAAGGTTCTCCTTTTCGGCCACTTTTTATAAGCGAGTAGCGTGTTTGCTCGAGTCCCCGTCTCTCCCGATGTATATTCGTCGATACGCCACGTAAAAAAATTCAGTCCTTGTCTCTATATCTCTTCATTTGTTGCACGTGTACAAATAGAAAAAAAAAGCAGGGTGATCTCGTATTTACTAGATACGTACGGCAAGTTTCCCAATTTTTAATATATTTCGAGGTGATAGATGGTAAAAAAAAAATGAACAAACGTGGATTCGTAAAGAGGTCACATGTTCGAATTCGTTTGGAACATTTTTCGACTAATACTGCTTTTTCGTAACTCATCGAAATTCGTGTGTACTTTTTGCCAGCACGCATACGAACGAAAATACATCGGCGTGTGTTTAAAAACGTTAGAAAGGGGAGGGGGAAGAAGATATTAATCATAGCTGCGTAATGGAGTCTTCGAATCATCAAAGTCCATGAAATATACCGCAAGTCGGTTTTGATATTTCCATCGTGGAGCAGCTTTGCGATAGCGGGTATTAAAAAATGAAAAAAAAAAGAAAATGTAACGACGCGATGTCGATGGAAGCCGGTGACGACTCTTCGTACGGAAAAATGGGCTCTTAACCGTCAAACGGCGACTTGGAAATGGCCTTTTATTTCGAGTCTGTCCCCCCAGCATCGAGTATATCTCAAATGACGTTTTTGTCTTTCGAAAATATTTTAAAAAATAAGTCGTACGATAAAGGAGGTATCGTCAGAGCAAGCACCGTCATTTCGGATAAATAACAACATGAAAAAGTCGTTAACGAAACAGTGAAGAAAAAAATACTCCGAGCGACTCGCTTTCCGCCGATTTCAGATTTTATTTTTCCGGATAAACGCGAGTTTTTTTCGAAATTCTTTCCTCAGACGGAAATTTCGTTTGTTCAAACTTTGTAAAGACCCTGCTGACGAAGAGGTTCTTTCGGGGCAGTAGAAATTCCTCACGAGCAACGAGGCATGAGAATCGTTCATAATTTCTCGTTTTTTTCGCGAATTTTTCATAAATTTGGCAGGAGAGATTTCAAAAACGACGAGAAAAATTATATAAAAAGTATATCGATAAATCAATTTTACGTGGAGAGAGAGTGAACTTTTCGCTGTTGTAGAATCTGCTTATCTAATCATTCGTACCATCCGTGAGACCGGGAAATTCACCTTCCATTTTGGTTTTATCGGAATTGCGGGTCCAGAAGGTTTTTCAAACACGCCCCAGCCGAAAAACATGCGAGTCACAAATTATCGAAAAGATCGACGAACAAGCCTCCGAGTAGCTGCGCTAAGAATATCAGGACACTCGACATGAATCGCCCTGTACATCTTCTGCCCTCTCGGGTCAAAGTTTCATCAAAGCTCTACTAGAATCGGTGAAGGTTTTTTTTTCACTCTCGTAAATGGAATTATCTCTCTCGGAAAACTCTCTCGGAATTATCGAGTTATCGCGCGGGGTATTTTGTATTTTCTTGGCTCGTGAGCCAACGTTTATTCGTCAAACTCAATTCAAAAGATCAAAAAACAAATTCGACGTTTCCGAAGCTTTTTTTCCTCTATTTTTTTTCGCACGCACCAAAGTTGCCTCGATTTCGTTATCAGCCGTGTTGGTCGCGAGTGTAGTGGCGGCTCGTCAAAATTCCTGAAACACCACACGCGAGTGCGCGTTACATCGAAATGACGGTCGAGTTCAAATGAGAAATTCGAAAAAAATGCTACGAAAGTCCGTCACGAAATTCTGTCGCACACTCACGATAAGACCACACGCAATTTGAAGGTTTTTCCGCCTCAATCGACTGTTTTCTCCAAGTACAGCTATTCTGGCCAACACCAGATGACGATTGACGATGCTGTTCGGGAAATTCGGTATCAAAGTCACTTGGGGAATGAAGAAGTTGATTGTTGCTGGCTCGTCGATGGTAACGCCAAACAGCTGCACACCCTGATGTGATTATTATTTAAAGAAAATGTAAATAGCTTCGTAACTTCGCGGGAATAAATGGTGGAAGGGTTCTTCGTCATTCAAGAAGGATGTTCCCGTTTCAAACATCAATTGAGAATCGATTTTTCTCGTTACCCGATGATCACAGGGCATTTAAAACCATCCATACATTCAAACCACTGACGTCGTTTCTATGAAAAAATCAGAGTGTCTTTTTTTCACAGAATACGAAAATTCGTTCATCCCTTTGAATAAAAAACGGCAGGGTCACAATAAGGGCTGAATTCTTATTCTCCGGTGGGATCGTAAACGGACGAAAGAAAAAAAAGGAAATTTCACCTGACGCGCACATAAACAACGACATACTCACCGACGTAAATGCAATTGAAGGCCCCAAGGAATGACAATTTGTCGTGTTTTCCATTTTATCGCGTATCGTTATGTAATATTCCCCAGGATCAAGATTTTTCAGGGTGCCAGTGATAAGAACACCATTAGTGCGAATGGACGAGGTAAGAATGAGAGTTCCAGCGGATCTATCTTTTACCTTCAAGTCGAAAAACAAATCTGCTCTGGACACCAATTCCTGTTTTCGAAAAATCGTAACGACATTGGTATAGCAAGTGTAGTGACTATACTTTTCATTAATTCGATCCGCATATTTTTGAGAAATTGTGTCGATATGAAAAACCGCAGTCATGCGTCATGCGAAATGAAAAAATGGATGAATAATCGAACAACGTTCGAAAAACGTCATTTCTTTCGGCGTTGAATCAGTCGGACAAACTTACCAAGAGACCGCGGATACAATTGCTTTCCGCATGGAAGGTCGGTTGGACGTCGAACTTTGAATAGTCAAAAATGGAGACTCTGCCATCGGGAATACTGTTGAGCCGATTCGGCATCAACGAAAATCGAAAAGTACTTCTCCTAATTACGTAAAAGTGTGACGGGAATGCCGCCGCATAAAAAAGCGGGACGAACCCTGATCCCTGAAACAGAACGAACCGAATATTTGATCGCGATTCGCTAGCAAAATGCTCGGGTTTCAGCATGCGTTCCACACCGGTGATATTGTCAAAACGAGGATTTTTCAACGGTATATCGCGGGCGCGAGGGACGAAACGAAGCGACGTCTGTAGTCCGTAGTCCGAGCCGCGGAGAGCCGGAGTGAGAAAAATAAGACCGACGGATGAAAAGAGAGGAATAGGTCATTTGGATCTTTCGTTTTTTTTTCCTTTTTTTTCTTAGGTAGCTGATTTTCGAGCCTCTTCGACTGAAAAAAATGATCGAAGGACGATGCTTCTTCTTGCGACAAAAAGCGTCGTCTTGGGGATGAAAATGCAAAAAGGGACAACCAAAAACTTCCGGGTTGTACAACGCACATTTTACATTTTCGTTTTCGTCGTGAACGCGCGTCTGCCCTTGGTTGTTTCGTATGAAAATTACGTTTAGGACGGTAACATCAGCGACACTGATGATCGATTGTTGTTCTTTTCAAAAGTTACTCCGAAGACACTTTTTATTTTGTTGCGAACTCGCATGAAAAAAAAAGAATGACGAAAATGAGTTTGCGTGCTTACTTTTTGTGCAGCAATCACGTACATTCCAGGCGACAACCTAAGGCTTTCGATGTCAATATATACTGGTCCATTACCAGACTGAAGGAACCATGTAGTTCCCATATTATAAGACGATCCGAGGTCACAGGACCACATGACCGCCCGAGCCCGTAACGTCGGATTAGGAACAAGTTTCGTCACATTCTGAAATAATTGTCAATTGAGCAAGGACGTCGGTGTACCAAAGACTTTTGGTGCACTGAAAAATAAGTAGGTGAAATGAACATTCCATCTTGGTTTTGATGGGTTCGCTCGGAGATCGATGAAAAAATGAGTAAAAATCAATAATATTCGTCGAATTCGATCTTTTTTATCTTGGATTCAGTCCGTCGTGAATCTGACGATAACTGCCATCAATTTCGTGCAACGACGTCAAACAAGTTCGCGCGAACGTTCTGCTTCTTTTTCATCGAAAATTTGCAAAAATCGCAACAGCGCATCCGTCGGAAGGACAATTTGTCATTAGTCGTCTCACCTGCTGGCCGGCGACGAGAGCCACGAGGGCCAGTACCAGCACGATCATCTTCATCCTCGCTAAAATATTATTTTCCCTCGGAATTTAAAAGAATTTATCCCTCGGCTAAAAAATGTGAAAAAAGAACATTGAAAAGACCTTTGTAAAAAAAAGTCTAATTACAAGTCCGCGTTTGTCCCACGAATTTTGAGAAAAAAAGAAAAATCGCTTACCAACGGAAGAAGGCGAAAAACTCTGCGTATATTACTCTCCAAGGTCCCCCTCGTCAGAATTTCGCCGATGGACCGATGGTATTTTGAGACTTTGCTTCCAATCGGCCCCTTTTTATAGCGCGACAGTGCCTTAATTAATTCAAGATTCCGGGCGTTGCCTCGATTCCACGTCTGCTCCGATGCGTGGAACGTTATTGAATTACGATTTTTTTTTCTCAAATTTTTCTAGTGTTTGTGCCCCGCAAACAGCCCAAATTAGGTTGATCTCTGTTTTCGCAGATGTCCGTGTCAAGTTTGATAATTCATGTAATACGGTCGTTTCGAATCGCCCAATCAGGGATACGATATTAACCCCTTCCTGACCATCGTTTTATTTTTGGAAAAAGAATTCGAAAAGCACTCTGTCGCACGCTTGTCAATAATGTGAATAACCCTATACTGTAAATATGTCTGATGCGCGTGTTCGTTATTCGTGTGAAGAGTTTGGAGAAAATGCCCCACCATCCTTCGAGATTATCGATAGATTTTTACATAAATTTGGGGGTAAAAATGTTCCACGTGTAGCTATAAAATTTGGTCACGAAGAGGTTAGCGCAAATTAAGGTGGTTTACGCGTAAACCACCACTCGACGAAACAACTGCATTTTTCGATCTTTTATCGTCAAGAACAAATGGGAAATTCGTTATTTTCGTTACCGAAATTACGTGCTGCCTTTTTTTCGAAATTATTACACGTGGTATCGCGAATCCGAAACGTTAAGCATGTACTGAAATATACTCGTGGGGCGCAGGAGTGAAATAAAAAATCCTCCGTTGTGCACATCGCCGAAACTTTTCCGTTTTTTTAGATATTTTTTAGAACTCGCTTTTCGTTATTCAAAGTCGAAAACGTGTACGTGTACACGTTCAAAAGGTGCGAATGCGTACGACTTTCAGAAATGGAAAAAATTATCATTTTTTCTATAACGAATTTTCGGTAGCCATTAGATTCGAGTGAAGCGCTTCAAGATAAACTTTATTAATACGCAAATTGACGGCAAGCATATATTGATGACTCGTTAAAAGATGTATCGGCGTTCGTACATTATTCGTTCATTTACGTCAAAAAAAGATGAGACGTGTTATTAAGCACGCGGAAAACATGTTCGATAAAATTCATGTGTAAGAAACATTGGGAACTACGAGAGATAATTATAGTGCCATCGTCTCATTGCTCGTCTGTTTGTTCGAGATAAAATTTGAGATAACGAATTTTTGGTACCCCACAATAACCTGTTCGTCGCCAACTGACGGCAAATGGTTTTTCTCCGAGCCTTGCGATAGAAAAAAGATCAGAATCCTCATCAGTGAAAAGCTGAGACCTGTCTGGACCAAACGACTCCAGAGATGAAGGGAAAAGAAAAACATCGCGATCTTCTAGATTACAGCGAGCGTGTCACGTATTACGAATATCTGTTGGTGACGCCGCACGACGAACAAAAATGTCCATCCGTCCGAATAGACGCGATGTTACGCGATCGACGAGGGAATCCGGAAATCCGTGATACACCCTCTCGTTTGTTGGATTGACAGAACCAATTAGTGGTTCGTCGATTTTTCCCCTCGGCCTGCTCAGCCGAGGTAGGATCGCCGAGCGAAAAAAAAACCAACGCCGATTCCGAATTGCCGACCTACGCTCGTTTTTCTGGAACAAGAGGAGAGTCCGGATGCTGGGAAAAAGAGACTGAGAGAAAGAGAGAGAGAGAGGCCGATGGACAGGGGGGATGAACGGAAGGGAAAGGAAACGGGATGGAGATGAGGGAGAGCATGAAAAAACCGGTTGAAAAGATGGACATATTTTTGGTTTTCTTTTCAACCACTCCGGAGAACGTTTCGGAGTCTGGAGATTTTTTTTCCTTCGTTTTATTCAGATTCATCTTGCCCCAAAGGTGCTCAACGCTTTTGTACGACCGGCAAATAAAGTATAAAGCACGTCCACGTGTTCCGATACACCCGACGAAGCAATTATTGGTACATAATCGGAAAAATAAAATCTATAATGTTACCTTCGCTCAATTTCACTTTGCAAACCGCGTCACTCGCAGTCGATGAAGCAGCATTTTCCCTTCTACGGCAAAGTGTACCGCAACTTTTGCTAAAGAAATACGTTATTTTCGACGAACGACGATTCCTCCTCGATAAATCTCGACACATCGACAATTTTTCTCCCTTCTATTCATTTCAGCATTTTATTTATATTCACGAAGCAACTTTGAAGTCTCGGAGATATCCCGAAAAATATCCCTCTCTTCTTACTACCTTAATTCTCCATGATTGTTCGATTTTGTTTTTTTTTTAAATTTTTTTCGAATAACGAGAAAATTGACGATCTCCTTATCGTGCCTTCAACGTCTGTCTGTTTTTTCTTCGCTGTGAAGCTTGAAATGGACGATGCTGAGTAGATAATTCCAGTCGACAATCGTCCGTAAGTTTTCGAAGTCACTGGTGGGAAAAAGAGCACAATCGGTGGAATTTTCGGTGGGTAGCTCGTGCTGGGGAGGACGATCTGCATTATCGCGATGACTCACCGTTATCGCGATAATGCAGATTTGCAGGAATATGCGCGACAAGAAATTGACGCAACGGCGAGATGAGATAATGGACCCAACAGGGACAACAATTATTGAACGATATTACCGTGTGCAACAATGCTGCTCCGGGATACAATGGCTAATTAATATCATCGTAATTAATCGTTGAATCGATTATCTCGATTGTGTTTAATTGCATTGTCACGTTAATCCTTGTCGGATTTAGGGTCACGCGGAAAATGAGCTTTAATGATTCATCAGCATTTAAAAAAAAATCGTATAAAAATAGGATAATTATTTGTTTATTCCACTAATTGTTCGTAACGAGTCAGTGTCTACAGCACCGAATTTCGATCGACGATAATACCACGTGTGATAATATTGGCCATTTTTTTGTTGTCTCTTTAAAATTCTCTCGGTCCATGCTGGGATGCATCCATAGGCGGGTGAATCATTTTCGATAATCCGACTGAATGATTCCGGATGTACTTTTCCAGCCAGAGGACTCGGTGTGTCAACGTAGGAATCGCAAACTCGATTTTCTCCTGTTTTTACTCGACTGCAAACAGCGCGTAACGAATGTACAAAGTGCATGTTTAATTTGGCACATTTCCATCGTCGCGAACGAATGATAATCCTTTTTATACGCGCGAGCGCCTCGAAAGCATTCGCGGAAAAATTCGTTCGGTATATTACACTCCCTCGTGAATCATCGACATTTTTTGGAAAAGTCGCGGTGATTATGAAATTAACGACAACATTTTCACGATGATTTTTTGTAATGTAATAAACATGGAAAAATTTAATAAAAAATTCACCGCTCTTAATTCGTCGATTCGACGAATTTCGTTGAAAAGCAATTTTCCCCCGGTGCCAGAGCGTACGTTATTTCGAATAAAAAATTCAATTGTTCTTTTTAATATCACGAGTCAAAGAATTTTGTTGCTAAAACATCCAAGAGGAAGAAGGAACACGGGAATCGGTGAAAAATATTGATTTCTTTTTTTCAGAAATTCGGCACGATTCACACTTGTTTTGTGGAAAATCCATCTTACAACGGTTAAAAATTTCAAGCTAAATCGTACAAAAATGGAGGATTAAAAGAAGCTGCGTTGCCTGATCTCGAAAAATTCGTTGTCAAATTTTTATACTGAATTTATGAAGCTTATAATTTTATAAAAATGGATAAACCGTTGGCGAAAATCGAAAATTTTATTTTATTGACAGAAAAAAGGACAAATCATGTTGCACATCCCTCAAGGATGATGCTGGGATTCGCCATAGTCGTCATAAACATGGCAGAAGCATACGGGACGGATTTATAGACTCCGATGGTTTCCGGTTATTCATCAGAATGCGTAATTAACGACGAACGTACGTGCTCTGAAAGACGAGAGTTCTCATCCATTGCGAGTGATTAATCAATTTTGACAAATTGCTGATAACAACGCTGACGATCAATGATAACCGAAAAAAAGCTGGCTTGGAAGTTGCGAGGAATATTTTAGCAGGAAAAGCAGATGAGAAACAAACGAAAAATTGTCGAAACGAGAAAGAAAAGAGGGAAAAGAGCAGAAGGAGGGAAAAAGCAGCAAAATTCGATAATAAAAAAGCAAAGGGCGGAAAAAATCGTGGGAATGTTCGTTTTTCTCGATTTCCTCCGCCGATTGCTCCATCAAAGGGATCTCAACGATCTATTTGAGAAAAAGCAACAACTTTGACTTATTACAAAACAACAATAATTTGTTTTTCATTTATTTCATACGACATACAATCACGTTTATTAACCGACGTTTCTCAAAATGTTCCTCGCGTTTTTCAGTTTATGAAATCGTTCACAGGCATCCTCGAAGCAAAATAATCGAAATGGCGATGATATGAATGAAAAAAGGAATAACAAATAACAGGACGACCGAAATATAGTTGAACAATTCGAATAATTGCCCTCTTGTCTCGTCTTCTCAATGGCGAAGCTTTTCTTTCCGAGGTTCTGCTTTTTTTTTGTACTTTGTTCTTGGAAGCTTGCGAACAATTTCGCTGGTCGATAATTCGATCGATGTTTATTTGTTTATACCCCTCTTTCGTCGCGTTCTAACGCGCTCTTTTATCGCGAGGATTCCTTTTTTTCGTGTCTTGTTTTTTTAGAGGGATTCGTCTTAAAAAATTACGGGTTTGACAGCTGATTGAAAAATTATTGTTAATGAACCAACGGAGTCGATCTTTTGAAATATTTCATTCAATATTATTCCGACGTTAATTATATCCATCAGGACTCAATTTGATCGACTACTTTTTTCTTTCGAGTCTCGTACAAAAATCCGTCGAGTTTTCGTATATTTCACGAGCCCTCCGAAGAGATTCGAGGGGTTGAATATTTTCGATAAATAATTAAAAATTCTCGAGCGACTTTTAAATATTTATATTTCGAGCTAAAATTTGTACATCCTTTCGTTCGAGAGTGAAACGAATCGGCGCTGGGAGAAAAAAAAACGACGAATTTTGCCGATTTTCCGAATTTTCGAAAATTCTCGAGCGACCCCTGAAAAATTGTCAATCCCTCGAAAATTTCCGGAGGGCTCATCAGATACGAAAGAACCAACGTATTTTCATACGAGACTCGAAAAGCAAAAATAATCGGTCAAAATGGGTCACCCTAATATTCATCGTACATTTACGTACTCCGATCTGGCAGGGAACTTTGTTCAATAAAATCGCCTGTTCGTTTTCCAACATGGCGAAGGTATAAATAATCGCGGCTCGTCGATAAAATTATTTACAATAATTCACAACGTCTGGCACACACGACATCGTCCGAAGATCCTCAAATGACACGCGAGAGTAACGTGAGATTTCCTGCCTCTATTTTCCTCATCGATCTCTTCGAGATTTTTCTTTTTGTTTTTTTCAATTTTCTCACGTGCACTCTTCCCATTCGAATTTTTAATCAACGCGGAAGGGTCACAGCAAATTTTCGTCGGGCACGAGGTTCTCTTTCGATCCTCATTATTTTGTTGTATTTTCTCTTCTCAATAATCGAAACGTTTTCTTTTAAATCACGCGAGAGATAACGCTTAATCCCCGGGACTAGTGAAAATTCCGAAGTTTGATTCAGTTTTTTTTCTTCTTTTTTTTCAGGGCGCTGACTCTTGCCGACCTCGATTGAACTTGTGGGTAAAAAAGCAAACTTCTATTTCGTGGATTTTCGGAAACGTACACGTGTCATTGACGGTCGCCATTGCGTTAATTTTCCATAATTTTTGCGTTAATTCTTCTAATTGTGCGCACCAAATTTCATCAGTCTGTTGGAGAAACGATTGTTTTTTTTGTCCGTCAATATTGCCAATACCGCTGAGATTATTTTCGTTTTTTTCCCTCTTTTTCCTAAATATATTTTATTCGTTGTATTCCTCATTATGGACAATCAATATGTTTTTTTTTTCAAACGGATCATCTATCGACAAGAATTATCGAAAGAACGACGTCTATTTTTCAATAGCACGTTTATTGTTTCATTTATACCGAGATTGGAAGAGTCTTACGTCGGTAATTATTTAACGAAGGTCGTTTGGCAATTATACATTATTATTATTATCTCTTTTTTTTTTTACGAACGTTACAAAAAGATTCGATTCTTATTGACTAACGATATATTCGCGTTACCAAGATTATTCGTATTATATTTCTATCAACATTATTATTATTATTATTGTTATTTCATGGAGAATGTTTAAGACGTCGGGGAAACATTGACAATTGGCAAAAAACGAAAAAAACTTTTTGCGACAGGCGTGGTAACGTCGATCTAACGGCCACCGCTCTTGAACAAAATTTTTGTATCTCTCCGAACGAAGGAAAAAAATATATACACTCATTTATATATTTTTTGATGTGACATACGCGCGTGGCATTTTAGGCAATATTAGGCAACACATGCTCGTATACGATACAACGAATAATACGATTATACCTGCCGTTTGTTTCCTCTTTTTCTTTTCAATCGCCGATTGGCAATTGTACCGAAAAATGCAGCATGTACGCGGGGGGTACCGGCGCGAGAATACAGTTTCGCATCAATCGCCAATTCAACAGCACTTTTCCTTCCTCCATCCTCCGCTCCGTCATAACAATTATCAACACATCCGCTATCTTTAACAACAACAATTTAACAACGTAATTCCCGTGTCGACGATATACAGGGTGTCCCAGAATTGTATACCAACGATCGAGACGAAAATAGGGAATGAAATTCCAAGTCGAAAAGTCCTTGTGCACTTTTTTGTCCGACGTACCCCTGCTGAGCTATCGGTCGATGCAGTTCGGCCAATAGGGAGCGGGAGGCGTCGCGCGATGCGCCGGAGAGGGGAGGAACGCGCGCGTCCGATTGGCTCCAACTTTGACGATCGATAACTCGTGAGGATTTTATCGTGTGAAAATATGATGAAATACTTTTCGTCTTGAAATTGCGTCGCGAATTTAAATTCCATCAACAGACATCGAATATATACAGGGTGTCTCAAAACTGGATGCTGACTATTTAATGCCACAGTGAATCGCGATGACGATCCAAGTTGAAAAGTCTTTACACACTTTTCGATTCGACGAATTTTCGTAGAGTTATCGATCGATATAGTCATATAGTTGGAGGAGAAGGGAGGGCGCGCGTTCGATTGGCGGAAACTTGAACGATCAATAAGTCATGAGGTTTTATCCGTACGAAAAAATACTAAAATACATTTCGAACCGGATTTTCAATCTGAATCTAACTTTAAATAATTAACGCAGAGTTCAGGTACACCCTGTAAAAGCACGTGTATAAATATATTATGTACACGGAAATTTGCACGTTGGCACAATTCTTCACGTATAAGCGAGTGAGAAATACAACAACGATGTAACGTTAAATTTATCGCAATGATAATGATAATTTAAGAAATCATCCGAAACGACGAAAGCAAGAATGATTGAGGCATTGCAATTACTCAATTTATCATCATCAAGGTGTAAAATATAATATTGTTGCAACGAAAATAGTGGTCGATAATTGGTGATTTATTTAATGAAAAAAAAAAAACATTGCGAGCATCCATGCGAAGAATTTTGAATAAATTATTCAATAACACGGGTGGTAAATAATGAATGGTAATTAATCATGTGCGCAATGTAAAAGACGAGTAACGAACAATGAAAAACAAAATATTACGAGCAGCGATTTGAATAATGCAATTCTTTTGAAAAAATAGCCCGTTTTATTTCGCACAATGGCAATAAAACTGGCTGATGATTGATTGAGCAAATTCAACAACTTCAAAGTAGAAATACCGCAAAGGCAGGGGCGGGGGTATGATAATATTTAGAATATCTTTGTCTTTGACGCTGATTTTATGTTAAACACACTCACGTATGCATTTCGATACTTTTCATCTTCTTTTTGAACATCGTTTATCTAGTATATTAAATATATTTATATATTTCATGTATATATATATAGAATATAGAATATTTTATATATCATACTGATTTACACTAGAGTTTCTTTCTTTTTTTCCTTTTTTTTTCTCATTTGACATGTATTTAAATTTAATATTTATTTAGTATTATACACATCGATTTTATCCAGCAAATTTTAATTAGTGCTTCGACATCTATTAATTCTTCCGATTTTACCAATTTTTTTTTCTCTTCCTCTCGTTTTTTTCGATTAATCTTATCTCGATGATGAATAATGAATGAAAAGGGGAATGAAAAAACACCCGTATTTTTTGGACTCGCCCAGCCTTCAGGCGTTTCCCCGAGAGATCAAAAATGAAAACTGGAAAACCTTTCGACGCCGGAAGTGGGGAGAAATTTGTGTCGCGCTTACATACTCTTGATTATAAAAATTAATAGTCTCTACGTTATTTCGCGTGAATCGTCTTTTCTCAACGTTCCTCTTGTTTATCGATGAATTATTTACAGTTTTTACAAAATGGAAAAACGCCGATGAATTTGCCTCGCTGAAGAAGAATTTTTCAATGTCGGAAAAAAAAAAAATTCGAACAAAAGTCCGAACTCGCCACTCGTCAGTTAGTTTCGTTGAATGGACTCTGTTTTTTTTTCTCAATTTGTCCATTGAAAATTGACACTGCGAATGACGGAACTGAGACATAATTTTCCCTCGATTTTACTTTCGTTTTGATGGAAAATTAATTTTGGAATTGGACAATGCTTGTGCCGCAGGGCTGAACTTTTCAAAGCTTTTGACCCTGATCGATAACGTAGATTCTTCATTTCTCGCGTGATAATATTTCACGAAAACTCGGTCGGTAAGGTGTGTCACATTGAGAGTCGCGAACAAAAAAAAATCCCTCTCGCGTCGGTAACGAAATTCCCGTTACACACTTTTTCCCTAGATTACCAACAGACGAAAGGGAATTTGAGTTTCCATCTGCAGGGCTGCAGGATGGACCCGCGAAAGTCGTCATAGCTCGATCAAGGGGAAATTCCCGGGTAACAAAGGTCGGGATCGAAAAATGTTCAAAATGAAAGTTGTAGAGAATGAAATTTTGCCCAAGTTTGGTCATTATGATTATTACCCAAAAATCGAAAATCAACGAGTAGATTGATAAAAACAAACTGACTTGAAAAAAAAAACTAAAGTAAACCCGAGTGAACAAAAACAGCGTGAAAAAAAAAGAATCTCCGATCAGCCCGCGACTCGTTTGTCCACGTGCGATTGAAAATCTCTCGACAAAATGCATACTTCAGGCGCTGAATCGTTCCGTAATACTCAAAAAAAAAGCAACTGTCTTTTTTCTTCCCAATTTTTCGACTCGTCGACATTTTCTTTTTTCATCCCTCGAAAAAGTGATTTCGCTGACGAAATTTCGGCTAAACGCTGACTCCCTCTTTCTTCCCGGGCTTCGATTATTTCGGGCCGCCCCGAGATCTCAATGATTCAGCGTGCCTCTTTTTTTCATATATTTTCTTTTTTTACCACAAACTATTCGCAATTCGCGAAAATCGTTGTTTCTCGTGAAATAAATCTTTAGCTCGTCGAGTTCGGTCATCACAGAACTGTTTCGATTTCGGCAATTTCCGTTCGCATCGACGCGTCCTCTGGAATTCTTTAAAATCGAAAAATCATGTTTTTTAATAATTGTATCGTATCGAGAGGGGGGGGGGGGGGAGGTGAACAATCGTGAAATTCGTGAAATTCGATAAAGATAACGATAAATAACCTGTAAATTTCCGTGGGCAGGAAACCTTCGGCGTATTCGGTGCTGACCACGTGGTTTCGCGTCATGTCTCTCGGCCTGGCAACCTCGACCGTGTCGAGATATCTGAACGAGGAGAAAAAAAATGAGGGAGGTGAACTTTCGATCGAAACGACGTGGCGCGAAAAATCGATCGTCGATCGCTCGTCCGATTTTTTCGATTTAAGGGTGTGCTCCGGAAAAAAAAACAAATCGCGAGAAAAAAAAAACAAAATTTAACGATACTCACGAGTCGAAGTAAGGAGGCAGAGGGTGAGGCGCCTCAACCGCGAGAGGGTCTCTCGATGTTTGATAATTGGACGACTGCAGGCATCCTTGCCACCATGCCAGCCTTCCTGGTTTTCTCCTACGAAAAAATTCCGCGATTGCTTTCTTTTTTTTTTCGTTTTGTACAACAGCTCGCGAGAATCTAACAACGTTTTTAACTTTTTTCGAGACTCTTTTCGACAAAATTCGAAAAGAATTCTCGTATATTCGAAAAATTCGTGAATTCATTTCATCCGCAAAGAAAATGTGTCCCGCCAGCTTCCTGGTTTTCTCCTACGAAAAATAGCTCGCGAGAATCTAACAACGTTTTTATCCTTTTTATCCTTTTTCGAGACTCCTTTCGACAAAATTCGAAAAGAATTCTCGTATTTTCGAAAAATTCGTGAATTCATTTCATGCACAAAGAAAATGTGTCCCACCAGCTTCCTGGTTTTCTCCTACGAAAAACAGGCGAGCTGTTTCCGCAGGCGCGGAAAACTCGCGAGAATCTAACAACGTTTTTATCCTTTTTATCCTTTTTCGAGACTCTTTTCGATAAAATTCGCAAAGAATTCTGGTATATTCGAAAAATTCGTGAATTCATTTTATGCACAAAGAAAATGTGTCCCACCAGCTTCCTAGTTTTTTCCTACGAAAAATTCCACGATTGCTTTTTTTTTCTTTTAGATTTTGTACAACAGCTCGCGAGAATCTAACAACGTTTTTATCCTTTTTATCCTTTTTCGAGACTCCTTTCGACAAAATTCGAAAAGAATTCTCTTATATTTTCTAAAAATTCGTGAATTCATTTCATGCGCAAGGAAAACGCGTCCCGCAAACTGTTTTTTATTATTTTTCCCAAACAATTTGTCGATTATCCCTTCAATGTTGGCTTTTGAAAAAAACTTTTTTTTCCTGATTTTCCTATGATCCATATGCACCGGAAATTCGCGTCTCGCTTTGGCTTCGTCGAGATTTTACCGCGAAAACGTCCTCGAGGATGGCGAAATGCCGATCAAGCTCGCGTTTGATCGAAAAAGTGAGCGAATTTCCAATTTTTGTCCCTTTTTCACTTTTTTTCAACCATTTCTGAGTACCCGAATTTCGAATTCTATTAGTGCTCGTTGATTTTAAATCGTCGATCAATTTGGCAAAGTCGTTGATCGTTCGAAAACGAAAAAAAAAAACGTCGCTTCGACGGCGACGATCGGTCTTTTTTTTCGTAATTCAGCAGCCGAATTGAATGAAATTATGAAAAAACAAATGAATTATCGAAATTACCGCGGCTGCGAGGGTTTAATGCCGTGCGCCTCGAGATCCTTCTCCAGCTGCCTTATCCTCAGTCTGGCGGTGTCCAATTCGTGTTTGGCTTTCCACAGGTGAGTGTCGCAGATCGGATCTCTGCATCTGTGCTGCCTCAGGATGTCCTGGGCCTCGAAAACGGCGCCCCGGAACGTCAACGATTTTCCCATGCTCTGCGATAAAAATATAAGGAAAAAAAGAAGCGATCGACGCTCAAAAAAGTAAAAAAATTAAAAAAACCGTCATTAATATTCGATCCGATCCGTTAATCCGGAAGGATTTTTGTAACAACTTCCGGCGACTCTTTGCTCTCTAGAATCATTCGATACATCGAAAAAAAAGGCGACACTCGCCCAAAGGACGAGCACGATTCGTCAAAGGAGAGAAAACATTTTCCTCGCGACTGAATTATTTTTCTATAAAAAGAAATGTATTTTCTTTTTTGAAGAAAAAAAAAAGTTCGCTCGAAAATTTTTTGGAAAAACGAGCAAACGACACGGATATGAGCGGTGGAAAGGCGAAGCGAGATTTTTACCAGACTGATGAGAGCGCAGCATCCGCCTCGGTCGCTTTTCGCCAGATGATGCCTGACGTATTTGAAGTAAAGATGCTCGAGGAACAGGAGCGTCGCTGCGAGCAGGATTCCCGCCATCAAGAGGAGAAACGCGCTCAAAAATTGCTCCAGAGCCAGCGGATCCGAGCTTTTTTGTACTTCTTTGCCGGGCTTGCACGTTCCCGTCATCCAGTATCGTCTGAGACGTTCGAGATCACCTGAATCGATCGAGCCGATAAATACGAATTGATCCAATCGCGATAATCAAATACTCGGCGATAAACATCGTTTCGATTCGGACGATTTTCTTTTTTTTACATTTTTTAAACACTTTTCTGCCAGCTCAGCCAGCAACGATGATTCAGGCGAGGAGAAGATTTCGTGTTTCACGCTCGTGGCACGAAAGCATTTTTAGTGTATCAGATTTTGTTTTATTTTTTTTTCAACAACCATCGAACCTTCCGAACAAACATGACGGGCGTAATTTTGATGATGAAAATAGTCAATTTTCGATTTATTTTCGACGATGAAAAGAGCGAAAAGTTGGGTGGTTTTATCTCGATCGTGGAAACTTGACGAAATGTAAAACATTTTGTTATTTTCTCGCTTCTCACCATTTTCTCGATAATCTAGCAGCCTTTTGTTGAACATCGGGAGGTACTTTGAGTTCCTCGGGAAGGCGAGACCATAACCGGTCATCGCGTACCAAGAGCCGACCGTCAATAATCTGCAATCCTCGTCCTGGGCTACCAAATAATCGAGGACCGTTCCGTCGTAAAAAAACGCATCCAGCTCGCTGCGAAAATCGACGAATAAAACACGTCGAGGAATGAGATGCGGGCGACGTTTCGCTTTGAACATTTATTCCGATGAGAATCGTACGAAAACGTATATGTGGACCGAAAAATCCATAAAACGTGTGAAAAAACATTGAAAAACGAGAAAAACGAGCATACGAATGAGGGTATGGTCATAAACACACTGACCAAAGCGGAAAATGAGAATCGAGCGAATGGCGAAAGGAAACAAGTTCACCAAAATCGGCGAAGCAAAGTGCCTGCTAAATTAAATTGTTTACGCGTCTGTTTATCGAAACCTCGTGTGTTTAAGGCGTCAATTTTCAATTGGAGTAATAAGAAAATACACGCGGAAATGTGGAAAATCGGTGAGTCGAGAAAAAAGAGGGAGAAGGTAGATCGATAAATCGATGAATAATCGGATTCGATAATAAGCAAATATCATCGTTTTATAATTATAAAAATCGAAGAATTCGTTGAAAAATCGTGAAAAACGAGCATACGAATGAGGGTATGGTCATAAACACACTGACCAAAGCGGAAAATGAGAATCGAGCGAATGGCGAATGGAAACAAGTTCATCAAAATCGGCGAAACAAAGTGTCTGCAAAATTAAATTGTTTACGCGTCTGTTTATCGAAACCTCGTGTGTTTAAAGCGTCAATTTTCAATTGGAATGATAAGAAAATACACGCGGAAATGTGGAAAATCGGTGAGTCGAGAAAAAAGAGGGAGAAGGTAGATCGATAAATCGATGAATAATCGGATTCGATAATTAGCAAATATCATCGTTTTATAATTATAAAAATCGAAGAATTCGTTGAAAAATCGTGAAAACATACCCACTGACGACCGCGTCGATGCCACCATAAACGCTACTCTTGTTGAATCTGTTCATGTAATTGTGCATCTCGAGGAAATATTTGGCGAGCGTACTGTCCGTGTGGCTCCACGGTATCGTGCCGAATTTGAACATCGGCTTGTGCGTCCACGGCTTTGAGAGTCGAGTGTCATCGATCCCCGAAAATTCGTGATACTCCTCTCGCGTTATCATGAAGGCCGCTAAATTGGCAGTGTAGATGGCGAGAAAAACCACAGCGAACATCGCCCAGACGTTCGTCATGAACCTGCCAACGAAACGAATTTCATTGCGATGGGAATAAATGCGAAAAAAAAATGTACAACTTCAAACGTCTCGAAATTCCGAGCGAAATTCGACAAACAATCCGGATTATTCGGCAGGTTTTCGAAAATTCGGATATTCCTTGAATTATTCGAAAAACTTGCGAATAATTGAAAAATTCCAAATATAATTCGAGCCTGAAACTCGATGTGTTGGATATTTTCCAAAAAAAAGATTTAAAGAATCGAATTATCCATTCGCATCATCGTCGTATATTGATTGTAAAGTAAAATTAATAAAAATCGTGAGAATAATTTCGAAAGTCGTTGAAATTAGTACGAAAAAATGGTTCCCGAATTGCAAACAAATTGGGCCAAGAATTAACGAACTTTTTCTATCGATTTATTTTTATTCACCGAGCTGTAAATCCTCTGGGTGAATCGATGTGTACCGCAGCCTGAAAGAGTACAGCCCAGACGAGCCAGTAAGTCCTCGACAACGAGAATCGATGATTCGGCGATGGGTTAACCTAGAATGGAAAAATTTGAAAATTTTTCACTCACGGGAGACTTTTTTTTCCTTTGCTCAAAAATCAAAATCCAAATACAGAGGAAACCTTGTATTTCCTGTCGTTTTAATCCTGCAAACGCGAAAATAAAATTTCACGATGCTCTTTACACGTTACACTGCTCCTTAAACATGATTCTTGAGGCACGACTTATTTTTATTGCAATTTTTGTTTATTTACATTGTGCAATTTTCATAGTCCTTTTCCATCCGTACTAATTACACTCTTTATCCCTCAGGGTAGAGACTAATTTCGTAACCCAGTTTCTCGAGCATCGATCAACGTCACTCCACCGTGAATATAATTGAACAAACTCGACAAAGTTTATCGTCATCGACGTTCATTGGACATGCACGTCATGACGTTAGGCAATTTTCGTCGCTTCGTCTTGCTAAAATGATTTTTAGTTTTTTTTCGATACAAGTTTCTCCATTCTTTTTTTCACCTGGGTGTCAATTACAAGATCGTAACGCGGTAAAATAATGATTTATTTTTCGTCCTTCGTTTCTTCGTAAATTCAAGCAATTCGTTTCTGCCATTTACCTTCATATCAAAGCCAAAGGGTGAGAGCCACTCGAAGAGAAATATGACGAAAGTTGCGGCGTGTATGGCGACGATTCCAACGAGCATCCACGATGCTGTGTCGAATGGTTCTGACGATTCAACGATTATTTTTGTTAAAACGTCATCCCATTTTCTATACGATCGCTCGAACGTTTCCAGAGGTAAAATAATACATGCGGGGTGTCCTCGAATACAATATCAACAATTAAAAGTCACGTTCGTGACGAAATTCCAGAACGAAAAGTATTTCAAAATTTTCCCGTAGGATGAAATCCCTGCGAGTTATTAATTGCCAAAGTTTGAGCCAATCGGAGGCGCGTGCTCCTCCCCTCTCCGGCTCTCTCCCTCCTTTCATCCTCTATTTTGATTCAAATTACCGACATTGAATTCTGGGACATCCGTTATATGTTTAATATAACCCTCCGCAATGACATATTATTATTATTATTATTTTTCAACGAAAAATTGAATTTCCGTATCAATTGCGCGAAAATTTCACATTTTAATGTCTGTATGGCCCTGAATGATTCGAGTAGTATTCAATGAATTCGGAAGATCGCCAAAATGCGAAAACTCGAAACCGTCTAATGCGAATTTATCGTCGTGCAAAATAATTCCATGACGTTGATGAACGTTTAAACGTCAAAAAGCAAATAAACATCGAAAGTTATTGTTTTTTTTGTGTTTATTTATGTTTCCAATTAACACGCGGAGGAAAAATAATGATTTACCCAAAAAAGCGGTTGGTGATATGATGCCGGTTCTTTTAGCAACGACAATGGCGATCCCTGTCTCCATGTAAGGCACCGTAAAATCGACGACGGCTTCTCTCTCGGAATTGATCATCAACGAGGTGAGGACCATGTCGGTTTTCCGATTGACGAGATCGGCTATGAGGCCATTCCATTTTCCGTTCTTGTTTGCGAGCGCAATAACAACGATATCGATGAAAAATTCTCACGAAATAATCACAACATCGTAAACAACAAAATGGTAAATAAAATAAACGAACTCGTCATTCCTTTATCGGATAAAAAAAATTCCCGAAAATTCGACGAAACGGAGCAGAAAAATCTTGGTTACTTCGAGACGATGAATTCTGTCATCGACTTATTTCCTACCTCGAGGGTTCCCCATTTGCCGTCCTCCACCCTTACGAGTTCGTAAGTGAAGCCAATCTCCTCGGAAAATCTCTGCAGCAGATCTATGCAGAATCCACTGCAGCATTGATAAAAGCTCTCGTTTCTCTGTGCCGATTGTATGTCCATTCTGCAAACGATCGTGTCTTTCAAGCCAAACATCGATGGAAGATTTATTTGCGATTTATTTCAGTGAGTCAGCATCGTTCATATTTCGTGATAACCGCTGGACCCTCCGGTGAAATCGATGCGTTTGTTATCGAGATAATGAAGAAAAAAAAACAAGGTCAATTGTCCGTGTGAAAATTCGATGATGCTCGTTACGATACGAGGGGGATCGCTGGGAAATAATTCGTCGTTTTAACCCTCCTGGTCTGGACCAATTGAGCGGAGGTTTATCTCATCTCGCGGATGAACGTGAGGGATATTTTGTCGCGTACAAAAGCTGTTTAAAGCTGATAAAGTTTCAAAAGGACGTTAATAATCGTAACGTACATTCAGCGATTGATTTCTGTACAGAAAACTTCGATGAATAATAATTCGATTTTTGTTCTCGCTTTCAGACGAGCTTTGAAATATTTATCGTGATTAATTGACGTCAATATTACAATTATATATTATATTTCCCGACCGCAATCGACCGAAAAAAAACATCTTTTTTGTAGTTACAAAATTAGTCCGGAAATTAAAATTTAAAATTTTTTTCGAATAAACCGGAAACTACATGTGGCAGGTTACGACAGTGTACAATCACGAAACGAGTATTTCGACGACGATAAATATATAATATCAAGAGTTCCATGTTGCTCGATGGTATTTTTTAAGGAAGGACCTTGCGCGGTGCTTTTTTTCTTTGGCTTTCGGTATTTTGAAATTCATCAGGGTACGACCATGACGGAATGATTACGTCGTTTAATAACGGAATATACAAGGGCAGTGTGACACCTCCTGTGAAGACGTTGGTACGAAAATTTATGTAAAAAACTAGGAAAAGCATCGTCAAAGCTATGTAAATTTTGCTCAAAGTATAAAGGGGAAACCGGATGGAATAAAACGTGGACGGATGGGTGGAGAAAAAGACACACATCGGGGGCGAGATCAAGATGAAATTTTCTTTTTTTCCTATTCGCGTTAAGGTTCGAGCAAAGCTTGCAGCCAAAGCAGAGGCAACGTGTGTGTGTCAGATCTATTTTCGTATCACAAAGACCCAGCATCCATTTGAAATTTTCGCAGCGAAAAATGTTCGCCCCTCGTATGTTTTTATTAAGAAAAAGCCTGTAGGTTTTTTTTTGTAAAAGCAACAAAGGTTTCGAGCGACAAATCGTGTTCCAGGAGACTTTCCATGCCACGAGACTCACTTTATGTCAACTTGATTCTCCAATCATAATTAAAAAATATCGTTCCAATTATCAGTTTTTTAACAATTATTCAAAATTGTCCATTGTCTTTCATCGTCGGACAATATTTTCATTCGCTTTAAAAAAAATATTCATTTTTTCGACCCTTTGCAAACCATCGAATCAACAAGGTTGCAGATTTTTTTTTTAATTTGAAAAAGAAACTTGTCAATTTTAAGTTGATCGTGAATTCATGGATGCTGGAATTCATACAATTTCGAGTTTTCTGATTGACCGCGATTCATTTTTTTCATCAATTTCGCAAACGCACGTTAATCAAAACGATTGAGATAATTTCGATAATTCGTCTTGTCGTCATCGGTATTAATGACGTACGTGACGTTTCCGAGTATTTCTGGCTTATGCTCTCGAATGAAATTGAATAATTTATTGTATATACGTGGAACTCATTTTCTCGTTGAAATTGCAAGAGCATGATATTGCCTTTAAAAGAGAGGGTCGTGAAATGGACTTTGTTTTTTTATCTGCGTTGGGAAATTGCAAAGGAAAACTGCCCCATCAGCGGGAGAGAGCGAGTGTTTGAGCGTGGTCGTGGTATAAGATGGGACGGGAAGGAAAGATACATGGCAATGGAAATGCAGGGAAAGTGATGTTTCCAAGATGGGAAAAAGAATGAGAACGAACGTCGAAGCTGGAGTGAGAGAGGGATTTGACGAGTCTCAAGGGTGCGAGGACTCGAAAGGACACGAGCGATCCTTGGAGAGACGGACCGCATAAACATATGGTACGATTGCATTCTCTTCGTTGAGAGTTCCGAGCCTGCGAATATACAGGGTGTCCGAAAACTCGCTGTTGATAAATTCAAAGTTGGATTCAGGATGAAATTCCGGAACGAAATGTATTTCAGTAATTTTTTGTACGAGCAAATTCTGATGAGTTATTCATCGTCCAAGTTTGAACAAATCGGACGCGCGGACTCCCCTCTCCAGCGGGCAAGCGCAGGCGTCCCATTGGCCCTACTGTATTGTCTAATAACTCAGCGGGGGTTGGTCGGATCGAAAAGTGCTTGAAGACTTTTCGACTTGGAATGTTATCCCTGATGCAGCATTCAATTATCAGCATTAAATTTAAGGACAGCCCGCATACGCTAGAGTCACTCTCACTAGGGGTGTTTTTGAATTTTCATGCTTCCAGGAGCTCGAACTCTTCCGAATTGATAAAAGAAAACATCCTGCCTTTTTATCAATGTGATGTCTTAATCAAAAGAAAAAAGGTAATCGAAACTTGAAAAAATGGAAACAGTTACGACGAAAATGCGATTAAAAAATGATTGTTACGTTAAAACAGACGAAAGATGAGAAACAAAACTAATTTTCGTCAAATATTTCTCTTCGAAAAAAATATATTGATAACGTTTAAAAAGAAAAGCTGTTTTGTCGAAGAATTTTTCTTCGAGCTCTACACCCCCTCTGGCCCTCGAAAATGTTCTCTATATTACGAACTCTGTTGCGAGCTTTCAAAGTTCTTTCACAAGTTTGTAAATAAGCTTTGGCCAAAATTTCCTCTGCGATACAGAGCGTGGAGGGCAATTGAGTTTACAACACCCTTCTGCAGCAGCAAGAGTGAAAACGGAAGGCAAAAGCGTCGGTCGTGATGCAGAAGGGGCGAGGGAGGGTGTATAGGGGATGCTAGCTTCGACGAGACAAAATAGGACAAAATGAAGGCAAAACAAAAGGCAGATAATGATTGTCCAAACACACAACCGCTCTCCGGAAACGAATGTTTTTTTCTTCATCCCCTTCTCCGTTACAGCCCCGAAAATCTTTCTCCCAGCCCCTTTATTTTCATCCCCCTGTTTTCTATCCTCAACTGGGGATGGAAAAAGATATATTTACTCCATCGTTGCAATGGAAGACTGCCATAACTGTTCCCTGCGTCATTGGTGCTCGAGGAAAATGATTAAATTATCCGAGTAGTATGACAATGCCGGTTTTGTACTCTAAGAAGGGTGCGAAACGACATAAATGCGGAAATACGCGGAAAGACGCACGTTGGCTTTTTTTCCCTCGCGAATAAAGACCTTCGAGGGCTTTGGAGGTGTCACCGGATGAAAAAAATATATATAACCGATAATCAGTGATCAATAATCGAATCCCCATTTTTTCAAGATTCAAAATCGCGTGCTGCATTTTTGAATCTCCAACGTTCGTGTCTCATGTGTGCTTTTTGTATCGGATGAAGATTTCCAAAATTAATAAAATGCTCTGTCGTCTTTTCTCCTTATATTTCGATATTTCTAGAGCGTTTTAATTTTAATCATTTATTTTTTGCTCATTTTATTTTTAAAAAAGTCATGAAAAATTATTGTTTATAAAGTTTTGCGGGCGTTTAACGAGCACTCACCCAACCATGTCGGATTCTTTGGCGATTCGACAGTGAACTCCTCGGTCCATGAGGCATTTTCCACTGACGGGATCCGGCGGTGCTAAATTAATATACGGTGGCTCTTCGAGAAACGTTATTTTCAGATAAAACTTTTCCGGCACGCCCTGAGGCGGCGTATGAGAATTTCCCGGCCAAACGATGTCCTTTATATCGAGACCCTCCTTCTCCCATGACTTCCAAACGCCGATCTTCAACGAGACCGAATAAATACATATCCTTTTCGTCATTCACTAAAATACACGCTTGGTCTTATTATTTCATTCCATTCAAACGTTATTCCAGTATTTCGGCCGAAGAATTTTCGCCCGGTTCATTAATCATCACTGCACCGAGGAACGAACCGATTCCCCCGCTTTTTTTTACCGTACAGCGTTTAAAGTACAATTTTAACGAGAAATAAGTAGTCAAAGTGTATATTTAGTCGGACAGAATTGTCAATTACGTGGAGAAAAAAGTCGTTGAATGACGATGAATAAAATGGAAATAATAAATAATCTCAGGTGTTTTCGGCGATTTTTACCACCTCAATGATCGACCTGATTTATTTTTCAGTCTTCAGCGCTTGAATTATGAATTTAACGAGCGTCAAGTAGTGACGGTACACTTTAGTCAAACAGTCTGCGAAGGGTACAAATTATTTAGCAATTTATTGAATAATGAACATATCGATGCAGAAACAAACGATATTAGAAGAATTCGTGGGAATTTGACAATAAATAATCATTCAATGTTTAAACAGCAGATGTAGAATTATCGATAAAACTATTGCAGGTGTTCTTTTTTTAAGATTATTTGCAGTAAGCTTTTCGTGCATTAACGTGGATTGAACGAGCTTTCTTCACCCCTTCGAGACTGTTCGACAATATTCATTATCGTTGTTTTGAATTTAATAAAAAATTGTTAAAAATATGCGTAAATAACCGAGCTCACCTCTTCCCAGACAAGTTGTTTGCTGACGCCTGGTCGTAAATTCATGATTTTCAATTCCGTAGCTTTCAAAACTCCATCTTGGGTGAATTCAACGTTCGGCTTGCCCTGATCACCTTCGACCGAGACATTTTTCAGGTATCTGAAAAAATACGAATGAAAAAAAGAAAAATTCGATCGACCTCGTATTTATTTTTATTTTTTCGTATTCAAGGTTTCTGTCGTTTAGGAAAAAAAACAATGTACAGCGACGAATTTTCATACGCGGTGGCTGACGACGTCGGGTCGTAAGGAATCCTCTGCAACGGTGCAATAAATGAGTAATTAAAAATATCGCTGTGAATACTGATGAAAAAAAAACGATAATAACAGCGAGAAACCATCGTGAAAAAAATTGCTCACTTGAAAAATCGATCTCCGGTGTTCCATCGCGACTCGCCGATTCCCTCGCAGCTCAACGACGTGTGCAGCGTGTAATTATCATTTTTCGGATCGTTGACAAAGTCCTCAACGCCGTAAGCATAAACTTTGATCGCTGTTGCAATCTCGTTTACGAGGCTCGAGGTGCTCGTATCGAAATGAACTCCTGGAAGCGAGGACGAGACCAAAGAATGGACATGGAAAAAAAGAGTCAGAAAAAGCGGACGCAAAGAGCGAGCGAATTTTCTACACTCGAGGATGTCGCCAAGATACGTAAAAAAAAAAAAATGTCGGTGAAAGCGGTAAAATTTCAAGGTCGGTAAAAGACCTTGAAATATTCGCGAAAGTACAAAAATCGGAAAATTCATCGACTCACCGAGCATCCCAACGGGAAATTGATTGGGTGTCTGACGATTCTCAATGACGCTCTGCGTTACGACCCAGACGTAATTTTCGCCGGTTATCTTGTACTCCTTGGCGTCGGACAGTATCTGCGAGGCTTCTTCCCTCGTTGAGTAGAGCAGCATGACCCTGGATTCGCTGTTGACGAGCTCGACGAGATCGTCCTTTTTCGTCACGAGAACGGCGTTCAATATCGTGAATTTGAACGTATCCTGCATGTCGGATATCCTCTCGCGGACCGCCTGTATGAAATCATCGTGACCGGCAATCTGTGACGTAACAATGCTGAATTGATGCCACTTGTAACGCTCGAGGATGCTCAGCATCGCTGCCGTTTGATGCTCCAGCGATGGCGCCAATTGCAGCTGCAAGCTGCTCTGCGAGGCTCTCTGTTGGACACAAAACGTACAGGATACTCCGGAGGACCCTTGTTCGCCGTCCCGGAAGCGATTATCGCTCAAGTTCACTCTCGGTAATCGACACTCGCGTGAACTTTACGTGTGCGAATAAAGCGGCCTTGAGCCACGAGTACCGTCTGCAAATACCGGCCTGAACACCATTTTTACCATCCCAATGACCGACCCGACTTTTTTTTCAGTTTTCAGCACTTCAAACGTCAATTCAACGATCGATAAGTAGTAACAGCACACTTTAGTCGGACGTAATTACGACTCTCGAAGATAAACACTGTGCATCGATCGATGCCGTTATCGAACGATCGATTGCGAAATGAAATTCAATGATGATTACCCGAATCAACAAAATATACTCATTTCGTTCATTTTTCAAAAAGTATACCGTATTTATTGGATGTTTTTCTCAATTCTCCGCGAGTTTGCGCAGAATATTAAAAACAGCATTTTAAATGAAAATTTACAAAATTATTCGAAGAAACAACATTTTTTTCGATTAAAGAAGTGATCATTTTTCGAGGTGAGCGCTTTGGCAATAAAAAAAAGTTTGTTTTTTCCGAGCAGCCTGACGTTTCAGCTAGTTGGGAATATTTCTTTGGCAAGATTTGTATGAAATGAAAAAAGAATATTACAGTAGATATGTTCCTTCGCGGACGCAATGGAGCATATTTTTCCTCACCCTCTCGAGCCCCGAGTTATCGGCGTTCCATGCAATCACAGGAATTCCAAGGTAACCAGCTAGCTGAAGAAAGTACTGGGCACTGGCAGTGCTACGGCCGTATTGCTCGTAATTCATGAGATAGAGAATCGCCGATACATTGACGGTAAGAAAATGATCACACAGGGAATGCAGAATGTCTGCAACGAGAAAAAACAAATCGGAAGGTGAAAAGTCGATCTTTAGCACCAGATTTAAGGATCAGACATCACAATTAATAATAACAATAATATATAATTTAATTATAATTTGTTATTTTTATGCGAACGTCGTAATAATTTATTAAACGCGGACAACAACGGCAAACAGTCGGGACAATATATCGTTTCGTATAAATTTGTCGGCCAGTGCCTGGTCGATCTGTAAATAAATGTACTATCATATAAAAATATTTTTTAAAATCGTGATAAAATCAGTACAATGCGAATATCGATATTTTCTGTCATGTAGTTTGATAAATTCAAGCTAATAGCAGCTTGATATACGTTTCGTTTCAATTTCTGCTTCAGCGACTGGTTCACCTGTAAATAAACTTATCATTAATTAAAACAATAAAAATTCTTCACAAAAATGAGTGTTTCGTTGGTACGAATATTCAGCGTTTCACTTTTGAGTGAAAAAAAGGAATCAACATGTGTCCTTTTTTCCATTAGTCATTGGTCCGTTTGATTAAAAAATAAATGAATAAATAACCTTCTCCATCATCTTTTCTTATTCTCTGTATTAAAAACGCCCTTTGACCTTGCCGTGTTATCCCGAAGCCGTTCGGGTCAAATGAAAAGCATGTGACCGAGGTTCGAAGGGATGAAAAAGGGTGCGTATAAAGCGAGGCTAAGAGGCTGGCGGTTTGAAGATTAGACGGCCATGAATCGCTGGCAATTTATTCTTCGGTCCCTTGAATCCCGTATATACGTTGGAGGATGACAAATCTCGCGTACGTGTGGCCCATTATGATGCTCGAAAATAGTATGAAAAATGCCTGAACGGAGTTACGAGGAGGATTATTCAAAACGACGGTCACGTGCTTAAGGTACTCGAAAAATATGAATTTTGTTGAAAAAACAAATAATTCACATGTGTGAAATGTCCTTAAATATTGAGGTGTTTTACTTCCAGCTCATAAATTTTTACTCACTCACTCATTTTTACTCTTCGTTTTACCTTGTTCCATGATTATAATCATCAACAAAATAATGATTCAATATAAATTATTACGAGCGCAGGAAAAATAAATAAAACACACAGCGAATATTGAAAAAAAAAATCGAAATCACAATAATCATAATTTTTTACGACGGATTTTTGTCGTATTTTATTTGTATTTTTAATGATTCATGAATTATTACAATATTTCATTTGTGATGTATTTTAGTTTTTTTTATTGTTATTGGAATTTAAAATGGCAAAAAACGTACTTTTTAGTGTCTTTTTTACCTGTCGGACTTGGCGTTAGTCGCATCATCTTATGGGTTACGTTGTACTGTGAAAAATTGTATTTTGAAAAAAACGATATTTTCGGCTGACGACTCCCTCTGTGAAGATTCATGACAGCTGTGTTAATCGCTTTCGTGTATTCCCTCGCGCCGAAATTCGTGTGCGGTACGAGAACGCCGATCGACAGACTCGGCAGTGAAACATTTCCTCTCGGAATGTCCTGATAATTGCTCAAACGCGATGATCTCCATTCATAAGTTTTGCCGAAGACGAGACCACCGAAAAATTGCACGAGGCACAATGAGAATTTCATTTTTTTTTCTTCAATTATTTTTATCACGTTGTTTCTCTTTTATCAGATTTTTTTTAATTCTCGATTCGACGAAGGCACTCTTGCGTTATTTTTATCTGGCACTTGCGACGAATTATTTAAAATACAATTAACGCCTCGTTTAGGTTATTTTACACACCCCTATATTGAGTGATGCATTATTCGATTGATCACTCATTGAAAAGTAATCGTTTTCGTTCACTGATTTTTCTCGTATTTTCTCTCGGATCGACAGGCTGAAATATCCGCGACGTTTTTCATCGATCTTTTTTTATTTTTCGTACACGTTGCCAATTTCTTCGAGCAGTAAAGTTTCAATCGACATTTCTCGTGCTGTATCTCGTTTATTCTTCACGATCAATATTTCCAATTGGAAAAAATAAATGGCTTGAGGATTTTTACGAAACAAACGACCGAAATTTGTTTGTTATTAGCAACTCGGCTGGTAACGATAAATCCAGTGTCTTACTTAATTAATCGCACGAGGAATCTCTCGTTAGTGTTATTCGAAGAAAAAATTACGAGACTTTGCAAATTCTTTGTTTATCATGAAAATAATAAAATTAAACATTCGGCCGAGTATTTTATTGGATATAAATAATGCTTAAAAACGGAGGAAGAATAATTTGCCCACAAAAAACGAACTTCTAACGAAGGTTATAAATCGCAGTCGATTGCAATTTCATTAATTTTACCAAGCGATTTAAATTGCACGTAAAACGATCGAACGTTATTTGTTATCGGAAATCCAGAGAATACATTATGAGAGTGTGAAAAAACCGCATTATCCCAATGTAAGCCAGAGGCTCGCTTAATTAATCGCACGATGCATCTCTCGTTAGTGTTATTCGAAAAAAAATGACGAGGCTTTGCAAATTCTTTGTTTATCATGAAAATAATAAAATTAAACATTTGGCCGAGTATTTCATTGGATATAAATATTGCTTTAAAACGAATAAAGAATAATTTACCCACAAAAAACGAGCTTCTGACGAAGGTTATAAATCGCAGTCGATTGCAATTTCATTAATTTTACCAAGCGATTTAAATTGCACGTAAAACGATCGAACGTTATTTGTTATCGGAAATCCAGAGAATACATTATGAGAGTGTGAAAAAACCTCATTATCCTAATGTAAGCCACAGCTCGCTCAATTAATCGCACGATGAATCCCTCATTATCGTCGCTCCGAGGTAATTATCCGAACGTCAGTGTCTTTTTTCCCTCTCGTATTTTCCATCTAATCTTTTTCCATCTAAAGTTTTCCAGAACGAGCGTCGCGGGGTGAAGCCGAAGAGGCATATAAGGGTTGAAAATTTGCGTCGCAGGGAAACACCGAGGTTTTCCGAAGGATCCGAGTGCTCAAAAGTGAAAAGGACGAAAGCGAAAAAAAGACGAAAAAGTTTTACGAGCGAGGAAACGAGGGGAGAAGCTCGATCGATCATCGAACTGCCGATAATTTCGTACGTGTCTCGATCCGGACGAGCCCTTAGCTCCAGGCTACATCAGAAGCAATTATTGGGATTTTGATGCCTGGCTGCGCGTAATCCTTCGGTGATTGGTAATTATACGTCGAGGCCCTCCAGAGTTTAAGTATATATGTATATAATACATGTTTTTCCAAGATTCCCCAAACCCTCGACGTTTTCGCAGCTCCTTTGCACGTAGATCAGAGAGTGTAATCGTTATTTTCTTTCCTCACACGCGATAAACACACCCCGCAGTTGATTAAGCAAAAAGTTAATTATCGATCTTTCGAGTGATTATGGAGGGGAGAGCTAAAGCGTCTGGAACGTCAGCGACGATACCTTTTTCCTTCAGATTTTGACGAAAACAAGAAAAAAAAACAGATCAAAATTGAAGAAAAATTGAGTTTGATGAAAAGTCGTTTAAGCGCAAGGGCTCTGAGTTTGAGACGTTTTTTTTTATTTTTTTTTGTTGGAACATTTGACGAAAATTATTCTGACGAATCAAGCCTACATATCAGTCCATAATTTTTCCCTTTTTTCAATTTCATTTTCAATTTTTCAATTTTTGATAACTGCGGTATGTTTCGAAAAAGCCATTCTTATAAGCAAAGACGGTGATGATCGTAATATTTATGTTTTTTAGCAAATATTTCTCGTCGTTCCATATATTACTCGGATAAAATTCGATGGGAAAGAAAAAAATCTTGTCAACTCGAAATTACGAAAAAACGAGAGGCTGTACGTTCTTCTGTTTTCTCATTTCATTTTCACACTTTAATAATCGATGCTTTTGGTTGAAATGAGACCCCATGGGTGGTGGCAAAGCCATGTACGTATCTTACGAAACACCTTAAACCGGGCTTTACATCTGTGGTCCACACCGCAGCATCCGGGTTGCTTCCGGTGGGATGAACCGTGTTCGAAACTAGCTGGATTAGTCGAGAATTTTTCTCACGATAAATTCGCGTTAAAGTTGTTGTTTCGCCAAAAATATTTCCTCAGGAATTATACGAGATTCGCTCGCAGCATTTTTCCCAGGATCCACGGTTTGGATTAAAGAATATCTTTTATCCGACACGCTGCAAACGGAAAATGACAATTTTTTGCGATAATTTTGCAACCATTCGAGTTAAGAATGAAAACGTGACGAATTTTTTTGGGAAATTGTTTATAATTTCGACCACTCGGTTTCGGAGATTCAATATAACGTACGTAATGATAATAAAAACAACAGGATAATGTGATATTTTACACTGAGTATTGAGATAATTCTCGTGAGAAATCTCACAAAAATTGGGCATTTTCGTTGCGGCCTGGCTTGAAGCTCCTGCGAAAAGGCTCATTCAAAACACGACTTTTCACTCATGATGGCTTTCTTGGATGCATCGATTCTCGTGAGATTCTACATGATTTTAATTTCCAAAGTGTATTTTCCTCGGCAGTGAGGTCCAAATTGTGTGGGGGTGGTTTTATTCATCTCTTTTTCACCCTAAAACAGACTCCAATTGCTCTCGAAACGATTCCACCATTTTCTTTCTAAAACCATTTTCTAAAACCTTTCGTCCATCTTTTTTTTACCTTTCAACTAAAATTTTTCAGGCGTCTCACTGTTGAGAAACGCCGAAGTGATGAATATCAAGAGAAAAAAAGAGTATTTCAAGCCGTCGCGTGAATTATTTGCGGAAATGAATGGTTAATGACGCGAGGGTGACTGGACATCGTGAATAACTCCCGAAACGAGATTATCGTGAATTTTTTATCCGGGAGAGGCGATAAACGATGACATCGATGACACTCGAAAGCGGAAAGCATGAATTTCAACGGGAAATTTTTCCGAATTCATCCCTTACATATTTCAACCCCTCGTTCGATCGTTTTGCCTGCATTTCTCATCTTTCACTTATCAATTCATTTTATCACCACGTGCAGCCGATTTTTTCCTCCTTTTATACCGTTTTTTTCACTCCAAAACCATATTTATCACAATTTTACGACATTTTTCCTGTTTCCTACTGTTTCCTACTTTCTTTTACAGCGAGAAAATTTTTATATACAAAAGAAAATCAAGGAGAGTTCGTTGAACTTGGATTATTGATTTTATTATCGAATTTCCATCGCCCTCTGCGATCGAAGCTTTTATCGCTTTGCGGCAAAATTACTCAAAAACGACAACTGAACGTTGAAAATAATTGAAAGTGTCTTTATATTTTCGTCATCACGTGTCTCTGATTTCTTTTCGATTTATTCCTGATTTCCTGCTCTGTTTCTCCATCAAACACGTTAAACGCACAAAAGAGACTATTCAAAAAGCTCCCACATTTTTAGCTGGCTTTACAAGCAGCCGTTGTTGAAATAAAACACAAAATGGGATAGATTTTACGAGCGATTTTGCTTGAATAAACTTTTGACGAGAAAAGGTTGATTGCACAAGGACTTCAAGTCGAATGTCAATTCGATGAAAGTATACAGGAAATAATGAAGATGAACGAAAGCCCGGAAAAAAATGGCGAGAAAGCTCGGCCATGAAATATTAAAAGCAGCGATCACGAAGCGAAAAAAAGAAGAGGCAAAATGATGAGGCTCTTGGACCAGCAGCTTCGCGATTAACGCGAGGAAAGCGTCGTGTTCAGGGCAGACGGAAATAAATGAGTCTGACAAGTGTGATGAGATTAGACAGTTATGAGATGATGAGGGTCTTGAAAAACAACGTTTTCGTCAATATTGCGAAAACGATCAAATTAGGATACTCTTCCGTTAACCGCTTTATTTTTTCAATCTTGTTATCCCGTGGAAAATTCGAAAAAAAAATTCTCCATTACCGAAAATGAATATTTCGCGAAATATGATTTTTTTTCTTTTCTACAAATTTCAGCCAAACAAAAAATCGCTACGTTCTTTCAACCGTGGAAATAATTGCGGCAAATATTTCGCGTTCATCCGGCAAATTCCACTCTCGTTATTAGCAATTTGTGCTAAATTTAAATCTCCTCGATAATACCGAACGATTTTCACGCTACGGTTCTCGCAATGTGAAATCATTGATATTCGTGAAATAAAATTCACCCCGATAATGCGAAAAGACGCAACGATGCGAATAAACGAATCAGCAAAATTTGTTTTCACGAATTGAAACGCGAACTGTTGAATAAAATCATATTTTTTGGACTTTAAAAATAAAAATACATTCCGCCGACATTTCGATGTCGTCTATTTTATTTCAGAAGAAAAAAAACGTTCGCAAGAGTCCCGAAAAAATTCCTCGAGCGGAAAAACGCTCGCGGAAATAAAAAATAAATCCCAATGATCCAAAGCGTCTGGGAAAAATCAGAAAAAATTCCAAAAAAAGCTTTGCGAAAAATGACCAAGTTAATTTGACGAGCGAGAAAAATCGCTCGGTTTTCCGAGCATCGCCGGGATTTTTTTTCAATTCATTCGTTGATTACTTTTGAATATTATTATCGTTACTCAAAATTACCGCTTCGAGAGTTTCTGTCGGGGCGTAAATAAAATTCTCGGGAATTCTCACTCCCGTTTCCGATTTTCTAAGATTGTACACCTGCTTCTGCTTCCTTGAGGCATTTTTGCGCTACAAAAACTAGAAAAAAACCGTGAATATGCGAACGCGAACTGTCGGGAAAATTCCGAATCGCGAAAGCTCGTTTGAAATTTCAGAGCTTTCGCTCTGAAGAATGCGAATTGTTTGCGCGGCCGTACAGTCAGCTGTGCAGACGTACGAATTAATTTGAGTTTCGTTCTCGCACAAGCGGCTTGAATTATATTACGAAGAGAACTTTCGAGGCCTTGGTGCAATTTAATCCGCGAGATGGCGTTTGTTATGTTGCTGAATTAAACGATGCATTACTCGAGGCGAAATCTTTCCTCGGAGAAATTCCGAGTTTGACTGTAAAGAAATTCACGAATATCGAAGAAATTCTCGCGAAACTTATTCGACGTTCGAAATACCGAAAGCTTCGTTGCTGTATCGCGATAAATTTATTTTCAAAAACGAGCAGACTCGAGCAAAAAAAACCGACGAAATTTCGAAAAAATTCAAGCAAATTCCATTAAATAAACAAATTAATCGAAAGGGAAAGAAAGGGAGCTTGAAATTTGCTCTTAGAGTTTTTTTTCAACAATTTGTTGATCACTTTTTAACATTATTTTTATCGAAAATTACCTTGCTGGGTATCTTACGTACGATTGATTTTTTTCAAATTTTTAGCGTTGCCAAAAACGCGAAATTCTCATTGTATTTTGATTTTTCGGAGTCTACGGCTGCCATGCGTCCTTAAGGGAGTGGAAAAGTACAACGAGCGAGGGCACAAAAAACAGCGATGAACGGCCGAAAATTCGGACGATTTCGTCGATGAAATCGAGCGACGTGGAAAACGGAGCGAAGCGAGGATAAATAAATATCCATTTCCTTTGGAAATTTTTATCGGGAGAGCTGCTAATGATCCGTATGGGAATATGGAATAGTCCGGCTGTCATCTCCGATCGACGTGGAAATAGAAAGACAAGCCATGGAAGGAGGAGCGATGGAAGAAGTGACGGACAGATATATTTCGAGCCTGAATGGGCACACACATGAGAAATCGATGGACCTGATTTATGATGCAGTGAATACAGATGGGTGGATGTGCGACGAAAAAGATTGATGCGTGACGCAGAAAAAGAAAAACAAACTAACATTCGTAACCCACGTAAAAATTCAATGTTTATTTTGTCGCGAAATAAATCCTGTATTTTATAAGGGCAGAATGGAAAATTCGAATCAAATATTCATAAAAATGTCTGCGAGTTTAGCCGAAATCGAAACACGAAGAGAATGATAATTTATAACGAGATGAAAATACGACGAATTTTTCGCCATGCATTATTTATTTATTTATTCATAAGATTCATATGCGTACGTGAATAAATTCATATAGAGAGAATATAAATACGAATGTCATTGATTTTATTCGATCGATGGAAATTCTCGTTTAAATACTCAAAATTTCGAGATTAAAAGGAATGAATTATTTATCGAAGTTTGCAAGTCACGAAATTATCGATTTTAGGGTGAATAAGTTTTGCGAGTTTTTTTGCATCCCATGCATTTTTGAAAAGCAAAACAAAACTGCCTCGTGCTATCTGGAGTTTCAGAGTACACAGCGAGGAATATTATTTTAAAGTCGAGAACTGATGGTTTGAAAAAAAAAATTCCGAAAAATAATGCAAAGAAAATATTTTCTTTTCAGCGCAAAATGAAATTTAAGAATTTTTTTTTCGTATCTTTGCTGGTGAATTTTAGAAAAATTTCTGAAATCATATTGCAAAGTGTCAGGAACTCTGAAGTCATCCGGGCTTTCGGATTATTCGTGCAGAATCGAATTTTCGATTTGCTCGCAAATTTTTCGAGGAATTATTCGAAATTTCGACTGGAATAGTAGCATGGAAAAAAAAATTCTCCCTCGCGGAATTCTCGTTTGGGAGAGGCTTTTATGAATCGAAACTATCGAGATTTATTTGCTGAAAGGAGAAAACTATCGGCCTGGTCGAGGATCGAAGTGATGAAAACAATGAGAGAAAAAAGAAGCAAGGGAAGCCCGAGAGAACGATACGAGCGAGGAAAAAGGATAAGGGATGAGGAAGGAAAATAAAAAGGTCCATGTCTTATCAGCCACACCCTACTTACGAAACAACACAGATAGCTGTAATCTCATTTTGCCTCCCATGTATTCTCATAACAGGGAAAAACATCACAAGTGTCAGAACCGACAATACAAATAACGATTGACTGCGACTTTAATCATTTTTTTTATCCACACATAAATTTATCAATTTAAATAAAAAGTTTCATAAAAAGTTTATGACAATTTGATCATCATAACAAATTTTTTCAATAAATCTTTCAAAAACTCGGCGTCGTGTCGTCGACGATTCGAAAATGATAACTTTTGAAATAATGAAACGGTGGATAAAGTGTGTTTATGAAAAAAAAAAATTTCAAAATTGCAAACCGTTCAAACATCGGATTACCGTTTCTCATTTCCGTTTAGCGGTTTTCATTTCGATACATCAAATAATTCTCATTCGACTGAAAATCGTTGCGTTATTCGATCGCTCGTGAAATATCGTTCGACAGATTCGCGATAAAAAAGCCAATTTTCAAAATGTCGAGACGAAATATCGAATAAATGCGAAGATTTCATAATTCTCCGTTTTGTTTGTGCCCCGAGTACCCTTTGATCAATTACTTCGTGACATTGAGATCCCTTTTTGTTTTACGTAATTCAGAGAGTGAAAGAAATAATCGTTTCGTGCGTTAACAGCTCGTTGAAATATTTATTAATTTTTATTATCGATTCTTCATCGCGGTTTCCCATAAAACGTTCCAAGTATTTTTTTCAATGATAATAAAATACTCGAGAAACGTTCGATCGGTGGCAATTAAATATGCCATCATCGACATCTGTGCGAAACATTTTGTTTTTTTTTTTTCGATACTCCACGAAGGAACTTTATTCGTCGATGCTTTCCTGGCGAACAAATCGATGCGATTCCTATTGTTTCGCGAACCGTGCATGTAATCACCAGCAGAGCCTTTATTACAAATTGTATTATTAATTATTCATTATCGTATTTGTCGAAGAAAATAATAGAATCTCGGTTGAGTTACGTAACATTGTTGTTAAATATGAGAAATTAATACGAAAATGATACGATTTGAAGAAACTGAGCTCGATTAACAGTTTGATGATAAAAAAAATGTTCTAAATGTTCATTTGAAATTCCCAAAAAATTCATTTTCTGCTCAAAGATAATCGGCGATGTATCCTTGCGTGATAATTGTATTATTGACTTCTCACCTCGATACAATACAGACAATGTGTTTCGACGTAAAATGCGTTTTGACGTACTGATTTTTTCATATTATTTATGATTTTTGGTTTTTTTTACACAACTACCACAGGATTTCGTCGATACAACGTTGATCTCCGGTGGGAATGACGATCGAAAAAAGTCTCTCGTCGAATAATTCACCGAAGAAAAAAAACCGATTATTTCACGAAACCATTTCACCCTCTTTTCACTGTCACGTTTTTCTTTTCTCGCCGCCACACACGTATCACCAGAACTTTTTGAAGCGTGGAAGAGGATCGGGGAAAAAATGAAAAAAAGAAAGAAAACGAAAAACCACCCGAGCTGGGGAAAAAAATTGAGGAGAAAGTCAAGAAGGTGAAGAGGGAGGAGAAAAAAGGTGGTGAACTAATAGTCGATCACATTCTAATTGTCGCTGAACGGTTTAGGTAGCACGTCATCGTAAGTTCGTCAATTTCATCCCCCCTCCGCCACTCCAGAGCCTTTTAAGCGCGCCAAAATCAAAAGCAACCCTTAAATCGGCGAATGAATGATCTTCGTTTCGCGAAAAACAATATTGTTCATCTTGAGCGTATTCTCCCGTCTATTTATCGCGTCACGCGTGTCGCAAGATCGACATTCACTCGAACAAGACACGCGCTTCGATATCGCACGATAAAAAAAGTTTTCTTTTCTCGTTACTACGCGTCTGCTCGTGTGCGAGTCGTGGAGGCTGACACCGCCCAGCTGGCTAGGTTCCCGGGGTATGCGGACGCGTAAAACCTACCCCCTCTCGGAATTTCGCGCTCAGAGAGGGATGAAAGTTTGGCGAAGAGCGCAGGCGCCCCTAAAATGTGCCCATGGCAACCCCTCTCGCATGAGTTTTATCTCGGTTGTACTTATGGTCGAGGGTGAGAGTGAGCACGACAGTGAAACCACGAAGAAAACGACTGAAGGGGTGAAAAATTTGAGGTTCAATGTTTTCGGGGGTTGAATTAGCTCTGGCTTTTGCCTGAAGGGGTAGGAAATAGGCAATTGTGCTTCGGGGGATGATTTTTCGTTTTCCAAGTGTTGGGGGTTGAAAATTGAGAGAACAAGAGGATTAGAGGATCAGAGGCTCGCAGGAGGGGGTGGAAAGATTCGTTCGCTCTGTCAGCGTGCTTGAGTCGCAAGCGCCCTCGATAAAGTGCATATTTACGCGCGGAGAAAACGCGTGTTTTCTTTGACGTTTGTTTTTTTTTTTTCGAATCTCATGGCAAAACGTTAATAATTTGCGATCAATTTCCGATCCAAAAGTAGATTTTTCATCATCTATTTCTAACATTAAGCGATAGCACACATTCTTAGTTCATAATTAATAAATCTCACCTCATGGAAAAGTTTCATATTATGGTACGAACATTTTTACGAAAAAATATTTCGACGAACGCGAATTCGTAAATTATTAATAAAATCAATGAACTGACGAAACCGTCGATACTCGTATTTGTATTTCTTACGGTGAATTCCATAAAATTCTTGAAGAAATTGACAGGAGGAACAAAAAGAGTAATTCACGATAATAACAAAGGTAAACAAAATAGTTTGACATTGCTAACGATTTAACCAGTCGTGGTAAGTTTCAGTGTTAATACGATTGAGTTCCACGTCATTCACTTTGGAATTGAGTGAGGCTCGAAGTCAGCCTCGCTAATGAAGGAGCTGGGAAACCCAAAATCACTTTCGAACTGTAAGTTGCGTCTGGTTTCTCCCTCATTCACCCCCATTCTCCCTCTCTCTATATACATATGTATCTTTTTCGCTCTCCCCGCGCAGTCAAGAGTTCAGAAGGGTTAAAACTTGAAACTCTCGGGGTATATCCACCCTTAGGCAATTTCCACAAACCGCACCACGAAATGTTAAACTTGAGAAGGGCGCAAAAGAGGACAACGGTAAAATCAGGGGGAAAAAAAATGGAAAAACAGGACGTGATCAATTTTTTTCATCCCTCTCAGAACGGTCGGTCATGAAAGAGCGAATATACAATTAACGTAAACCCGAAAAAATTATGTTTCACTCCAATTACCAAGTGTTTCATCAACAATAACGTGTATGTGCGATGTAGAAAAAAAAAGAAACAATTTGATGGGAAATTTTCACTGATTATTCCCGAAATGTGATTTTTCGCAAAAAAGGTGAAAAAAACCATTTTTAAAACAATTTCAGTGTAATATATCAGTATTTTCGTATTTACTGGACAATTTTTAGAGTATTTATTCGGAGATTTGAACGAAAAAATATTTAGAGGTGCCATGCAATTGTACAAATTTTGTCAAAAATATAAATAAACTCACGAAAAATACTCAAATCTGTATTTACCACATTTAATTCCATAAATATCTTTAAAAAATTTTAATAAAGTAAAAAAAATTATAGTTCCAACAGGATGTTACATCCTTTGCACTTTTGGTCCATTTTTTTATTATTTTTATCTAAATTTCCTTCGCATAAATCGCAACGAATGGCAAGATCAATATAAACGATGTAATATAAATATTCTTCCGAAAATTCATTCGCGATTTTTAAATCATTCTGCCAAGAGAAATAACATTGACGTAAAAAAGTGCAATGTCGTCAAACCTTTTCCACAATCCCTCAACATCCTCAGAGGGCAATTAATCGAAGAATCGAAACGCTTGTGACTTAATCGTAATCTCTGCGATGCGAACGAGGAGGAGGAAGGAAAAGTCATTCAGAGTTAATCTTCAGATCCGTCGCCGACCTAAACAAACCTCATATTCCTTCGAAACGGGGACTTTCCGGCTTCTGCTCGTACACAATCTGAGAATTATCGAAATCAAGGGCTCGCCAAGGGTCAATGGCGAAAAGAGGAAAAAAAAAAACTCTCTCGGAAGAGTACAATCAAGGCTGTAAATAATCGCACGCGAAGGGTAGTATCGGTACCCCCGGGGGGATTGCGATTAACGCTAATGGATCCTGGGGAAAAAGGATCCCTATATTACGTTTCCGATGGCCAGTGATCGGACTTCCGGAAAACCTCGACAGTCGAAAAGATACGTGTATTCTTCAAGGGTGAACCAACACTTGTTTCCACTCGATTTTTTATAGCGACGGTGGAAGGTCCATGTCAAAATAAAAAATCGACAAACGTGGTTCATTTTTCTTTTTTTTTTACCTTCGTTTGAGCAGAATATTTTAAATATGTGTTTTTTTATTTATTTTAAATTGAAGAAAGAAAGAATATTAAATTAAATTATTTTTAAACTAGAGAAATAAATGACACGGGTGGTTCTTTTGCACCGAAGGAGCTCGATAATAGATAGCAAAAAAGTGCAACATTATATAAAAGTGGAAAATTCAAAATTAATTTGAGTAAAAAAAATATATCGCAGCCACTCGAAAGTTCCGTCGAGTGTCTGGTATCTCGACTGTTGAAGAACATCGTCGATGAAACAGGATGGTAAGAGGCGTTAATTTTTTTCGTGACGACGAAAAAACGTGACCAGGGACGCGACTGTAAGGGATGATATCTCGAGGTGGGAAGTTGAGTAATTCGGACGATTATTATTGAAAAGAAATTGGTAAAGTACATTTGAGGATCTCCGACGTGTCTTGTATGTAATTCAAGGGGAAGATACACAGGGGGAGAAAAAAAGCTCCGAGCAACGTTGCTGAGTAGCAACAATCGACAGCGAAGAAAATTGGAATGCGTGAAACATTGGAATTTCCCTTATCGAAGGGTCGGAGGGGCGAAAAGTCCTGCTGGGGGTAAATATATAAAAAGTAGTCTTGGATTTTAGAGGATAAACTTTCGTTTCAACGCAAAACCCACCAGGAACAAAAACAAACATTTGAATAAAATTTGCGAAACAAATACACGGTTGTAATTTTTTTTTTTTGCGTGGAACGTTAATGCGAATCGATAAACTTTTGTCTCGACGCACTCCACCGGGAATTTAATATTTCGATGTGAAATTATTGAAAAGGTAATGGAAGATTTTTTTTTTTTCGTGACTCGATAAATATCATTTTTGTTCGTAGAGAGTGACGATGAAATTTGTATAAAATTTTTTAAACAAATGCGTGCATCTCGATTGAATTTTATTTTATTTTATTCGAGTGCCAACTCGACTTACTCGTCCTCTCAACGCACGAGAGCGTCTCCAGCTTCCTCCCCATGTTTTCCTCTGTTTTATCTTTATCTTTCTCTCCCTCCTGCCATTATCCATCGATTCCATGACGATACCCATGGGCGCGACCATCGTAAAACCCATAACACGAGCTTTCCATAACCATAAGGTTTCCAAAGCCCCTACCTCGATCCTATTATCCTGACGTTTCAACAATCTAATCGGAGCCACGTCATTGGTCGAAAGTTTTCATGATTTTCCTCGTGAAGAACGAGGAAAATCATGAGATACAAAAATGGGGTGGATTTTCGTCAGCTCGCGGAGAAGCTTTGTACGCGGGAGAACCAACGGTATTGGCAATTCCGGTCACGCGAATATCGAGCTTTCAATCGTTTCCTTTCCGTTCGTTCCGGTCTTCCGGAAGCTGCCCGAGCCGCACAATGGTCCATTCGTTGACTTCATTTATTAAAACGTTGCCGGGAAGACCATATTGCAAAAAGGGGGAAGAAAAAAAGAAGAAGAAAGCGCTTTTACCGATTGTATTTCGGGATTACAGGAGAAGGTTCGCGAAAAACGTGATCGACGACAAAACACTATTATATTGCTAGAAATCGATCACTCGATCGATTTATTTTCGGTTTTTCGGGCTTAGTTCCTTGATGCTATAAAAGTATATTTTTCTTACTTTTTTTAGACTATAATTTTTCGACATTATTTCATACTTTTTCAGCATTTTTTATTTACACATGTGTGTATTATCTCTACTCTGTTTTTTACACTCTGTTTTATTTTTCCTTCTCACTGAAGTCCTCCTCTGGCGCGTAAACACAATTAAATGGCAAATTGCGTCGATGGGCTTTGGAGAATTAACACTGCTTTGTTTGGACCTCTGAAATTACGTTTACACTAACGATTCTGGAGTACGCCTGTCAAACAAACTACTCGAATCACTTAATATTCATCGATTCTATTGGACCTCAAAATTCTCCGGATTAACGCAGGTGTCCGGCGACAGTCACGGTCAAAAGTTAGCTCTCAGCAGCGAATGCGTCAAACTTGTCTAATTTCAAAGGTACTCGAAACACATGAAACGTTGAATGTGATATTAAATTATTATTTATTTATTTACTGTATATATATAATTGATGTGTATTAAAATATACGTATATATAATTTATTATTATCATTATTGCATATATAATAGCTCAAAAATGAATTATCCGTTGTAATTCAGAGCTGGTAAAAAAAAATCTGACGAAAAATTGCAAAATTATTGCGAATGGCGAATCTGCTTTCCAAATTTCGTACAATTCTCAAAAAAACACTTTTGGCGGTACGACTGCCTTAATTGGTCTCCCGATAGACAACCGGAAGTTTTTCTCATCCTGTTTCCGTGAGACGTCGATTTTGAAAACATTCCCGATTCTCTCGCCGGAAATGACTCGGACGTACACCGAAATCGTCATTCCGACATTCTCGTTTGAAAATCGATATCTTGTACACTTCCGCTCTGTACGTGCGGGGATTCAATATTTTTGTTCGATCTGTCGGATTCGATTCTTTGAGGATAAAAAAAAATGCAATGCCGAGACTCGCGAGTTTCCGGATGGGGATGAGATGAATAAAAAAAAATACCCGTCACATTTTTACTAATTGCAGAACTGTGAGATAAATGATCAAAATGACCATCTAATTCGTGATCCATTAAACCGAATTTCATTTCCGTTTTGAGCGAACTCTCCTTTTTTTTCTTATTCGACAAAATTGCCTTTCACCAAGTACCCAATCTTTCCAATTTTTTTCTCCAATCTGTCAGACTTTGAGTCAGAATAGAATGAATGAAAAAAGTGCATGACAATTTTACAAATCGTAAAACCACGAAATAAACGGTAAAAATTGAATTTCGTTTCGTATTCTCGTTCAAAGAAAAAGAGCAAAAAGAACGATTTAACGAACCTCCGCTTCGTACAGGGACTCGATCTTTTTGTCCGATCCGTTAGATTTTCCCCCTTAAGAATAAAAACAGACAATATTGAAACTTGCGTTTTTCCAACAGGATTTTCCGGATGGGGACGATATAACTAAAAAAAAAATGTAAAAACTTCATGTTTTCTTTATCCTTCTCCTTCTCAAGCATCCAGATTTTCTTACGCCCCTTGCATTCTCATATTTTTCATGCAATGTACACTTCGATGACCGCAAAGGATGCTCCGAAGCTTCGCAGTGGCAGAGGTTGTTCACCGAGAACTTTTGAAAGACTTTCGGGGTGAAAGCTCTTTTCCGATATCGCCTCGAGACCAAAGAAAAAGCAGCAACATTTTTCATTATTCCCGACGACCGCAGAGGGCGCTCAAAAAACACGACTCCGAGGAGGACGAAAAGCACGCGGGACATAAAAGCACACGGACGTTGGACCGAACGTGGACTCTGTACTGCTGGCAATGGAAGAAAAGAGGAAGGAAAGAAATGGGAAAAAAATCAGATGAGATACAGACACTCTGGCGTCAATAAAAAAGAAGGGATGAAAAAGTGGCAAGATATAAGGGTTGTTCGACCGAACAACGATGGCTCCGGATTGATTCAATTTCTTCGCTGGCTGAGCGGAGCTTTTTCGGCGTCTCGTTCTGCCGGAAAAAGAATATTATTTTCGAAAGAACAAATGAAAAACGGCATTAAGGGATTAACCGTGAATTCGACGTCGGCAAAACCGAAATCGAATGAGTATTCTCAAGCTAGAAGGTATTGCCCGTAAAATAACGCAATATCGTGAAAAAAAAACACAAAAATTCAAAAAAGTTGCAGATTTGAGTTCAAGAGTTCGAAATTTCTCTGAAATATCTGATACGGTTTTTTGCGTAGCGACAAATTGACACTTTTTATACCATCGAATAATCGGAGGGTCATCGTGCGAAGAAACGAATACGAAACCAGCTGAAACGATGCTCAAGTCGATCGGACGATTTTTATTCGACTCAAAACAGCAGCAAAAATGTTCTGAGCTTGCAGACGCACGTTTCTGGCTGATAAAAACAGCTGATCTTCAGAGAGATGGTATAAAAAATTGATTTTTCGAAATTGTCCTGCCACAGTGGTGCCCCTTAATTTCCGATAAATGTTTGCAAGTCACTGAGTCGCGTATTGCGGTACTGTACACACGCAGAAAGCCGGGTGCTGGTAAAAAGCTCTCGTCGGATCGGTGAAGCGCAAAATTGTCGCAGATGCAAGAAATCTTTTGGTCCAACTTTTTTTTCGTCTCTTTCGCTGTTTCACGCTGATCTTTGGTATGAACGAAAGCACACATTTGTTTTCCGTGCCCCTGAGGCTTATTCTCCGTCTCGCCGAGGCTCTAGGGAGTTCAATGATGTTGGCCACTCGAGAGCAAATCATCTTTTCGCGCAGTCACGTAGACTCGGACTTTTCGCGTCTCGAATCGAAATTGCCGCGATTCGTTTGACCTTTTTTTCTCTCTCCTTCTCTATTTCACCAGCTTGAGATAGCGGAGAAATAAGATTAACGCGTGTGTTCACACGGACTGTTAATCGCAAGGCGTTTCGTATTAAGGGGGCAGAAAAATGGGAGAGAAAATAAACGAGAGACGTAAAATATGCCACGTTTTTCTTTCGATGAAGTTTCTCGCAAAATCGAAACGAATTTCGGTGAAAATTTTTTTGAAAAGTGGGGGTTAAATTTTGGCAACGATTCTATTGGCTGACAAACACCTCCAGCGTTGGTAATCAGTCGGAAAACGCTGAAATTTTTAATGAAAACATTTTTTATCACCGGAATACTGCCGATAATTGAAAAATTGCCGTTTTCTTAATTCGTTCGGGATTTTTGTAATCAGCGGAAAGATTGCAATGAAACAGACTGTAGAACTATCGAAAATTCGAAAAAAAAAAATTTTCTTCATTTTTGGCCATTTTTCCAGAACCGTCGAAAAGCCGAAATTTCAAAAGGCCGTAACTGCGTTTTAAATCACGCTATACAGATTTATCGGGGGTGTTTTGAGAAGCCCTCGAGTAGACTTAAGAAACGGTGAAAGTTGAATGCCGATAGCTAAATTGCTTCACCCTCAAAATCGACGTTGAAAATTCGCGAAAAAAACGCAAAGGGGTACGTATGGGGAAATTGGCGAAAATCGATGGTCCTACTTTGACAACCTGCCAAAAATCGAAAAATCAAGATATCCATATGAACCAAACGGCATTTTGAAGCCTCAACAATTGCGAAGAGAATAAGCAAGAGTTGGAGCGTCAATCTCGAACGAAAAAAAAATGGCAAACATTTTAGTGAACCAACTCAATCTAGCAAAAAATGGCGACAAATTTGGGCCGACATGAAAATGAGAATATTCCCTTTGCGAAACTGCATTAAAAACTTTTCCTCCTACACTCGCTCTATTAGACATGTCGTACATTTTAGCAAACACGAAACTTCCCACCCCTTCAGCTGGAACATCATGATTCTGAGAAACAGAAAAAAAAAAATTCGAAAAAAAAGAAAACAAATGAGAAAGTCAGATAAAAACGTACGAGAGAAGTAAATCGAGCTACGGAAAAACAGAGAAAAAAAAAGTGGTCCATGGAGGAAAGTTTTCATCTCCCCCAACGACGAGTTGAGTAATAGCTGGAGGAAAAAAAAACGGGCTTAAATAGAACAGACGATGAAAGTCTCTCGATGACTTTTATCCTCGTCTTAGTACCCCGTCGACCCTCCGAAAAATTTCCCCCATGGGTCATTCGAATCTCTCACTGGAGAAAAAACCGAGACAAATTTGCGAGGTTGTTCACGGCTAAAACCGCGAAGAGTACACAAAATGGAGTAATCATTCGTTTATGAATAACGTTTAAATCGACTCATCGAGTAGATTAAGGACGTAGATTGAGTAAAATCTGTTTGCGTTCCAAATTTTACTCAATTTCGTGCCGCCATTTTTGAAAAATATTTACCCTCAATTGTTTTTCGTTCGATGCTTCGATACGTGTTTAATCACTCGCGAAAATCGTCTCAAAGAAACTTTCAAACAAAAAAGTCGAGTTTTCGATAATTTACAGCGGCGTTCCCCCTTAACGGTGTAACCTCGTTAAAAAAGATAAACCGAAAAAGTCTCGACGAAATATCGCTTCAACACGGTACACGCTTCATTCGCGAATATTAAACAACTCGAATTCTCTTTACAACGTGAAAAACGAGATCCTCGCGCTCTCGCGAAACTTTTTTTCATCGAACTTCCGGGATTGCAAATGAAAAACGAACTGGGTATGTGTGAAAAAGTGTTACGAGTAAGGAGGGGTGAATTTTCTCAAGCTTCGTCGGCGTGAATTCACCCTGGGGATTCTGGAACAATGAACTTTTGTCTTTCATTGTTGGTTTTTTTTTCACGCGGCAACCCTTTTTCCAGGCCTCGAGAAAAAACGAAGAAACCAAAGAGAACTTTTCACGCCCTGTTCGGGGAGAAACGTAATGTGGAAAAAAAGAATTGTTCCGTGAAAGAAAATGAATTTTGCCGAATAATGAGATTTCGAAAAAAAATACACGTTCACTTATTACCGTTTCATAATATCAACTGCATTTTATAATTATATGATTCTCGAATAATTAAAGTTACAATTATAATTATGATTGTCATTATTTGTCAAATTTATAATTGTAAAATTGTAATTAAATATTATTTCGAATAATATTGAAATTATACGTTGTTCAGAGCACGAAATATGTTTCGATCGAATTGTCAAATGTTCATTCTCTTTTTACGACTCAAACGAGCAATTTGATTCGTAAAAACACATATGAATTTTTTATCCAAGTGGCTTGAAATTTCATTCGTAATTTCCGTGTTCGAATTTTACGAGAAATACATACAGATTTTGCGAAATATTCATTCAATTCGATACGTTCGAGTCAATTCTCAAGCCGAAAATAAATATTTTTCTTCAAAAGCTTGGCATTTCTTTAAAAATCAATATTTTCGAAATTCCCCTCGACATTTTGAAAAATTTCGTACGTCAGAACATATACATTCGTACCTCGATAGTTTCGCGAACGTGTGGTATATTTTGTTCTGTGAAAAAAATGTTATTCGATCCGAAAAAAAAATGGCACTAGTTGGGTTTGTTCCGAAGACTCCATTCAGTCGCGCAAGGCCTTAAGGTTGAGTGGGAAAATTCTTGCCCCGTCGAGTACAACCTCTCGCAATTTCCGAAGGTTGCGAAACGTTCGAGTAGCAATGACGGATGTGGCATCTTCGAGAGCTCTGCACGGGCTAATCGATCGATCGATTTACCGCACGTTGTAACTGAGAACACTCGTACGTCCAAGTCTCGAACTCGAGCCACCCTTTCAGAGGGGTATAATTAACATCGAAAATAACCTTTTGATCTCGAGCGTTTACCTCTGAACCTCGTCTCCCTTGCTCCGACGATCCTTCAGAAATTAATCTTAAGGGGTTAATCAACCTTATGGTCCAGAATTGAAATAAAACGAGAATTTCGAGTACTTAAATCTTTATATATATTTCTTTTGTGCATGTGTTTGTCACTGAACTCCTCCTAAACGGCTGAACCGATTTTAATGAAATTTTTTATGTGTGTTTAAGGGGATTCGAGAATGGTTTAGATTTACAATTCCGTCCAATTCAAATTGTTTATTCAATGAATTTTCGAATTATCAAGACGCGTGTACAGGACAACGTCTGTCAGATCCGCTAGTATGCTATAAAACTCTGGAAAACGTCGAACCCATCGAAGATACCGGAAATAACAGAAAGAAGCAACCAAATTCTCAAAATATTCGGACAATTGTCTTCTTTCGGTATAAAATCAAATTCAAATTTTTTCGATACTTTGGACATTTTTTTTTCTTTTAGGAAAAATTGTGAAAAAACTCAGAAAATTATTCACCATTTTTCGCGGTCAAAGATTTATCCTCACTCGTCAGACATTTTTATGAATTTTTTTCACACGAGGGAATGAATAAATCGTTCGGGAGAGTCAACAATTTTTTTACCAGATTCGTACCGCTCTTCCGATAGCTCGAGCGGGGACAGGAAATTTCCGAAATGGCAAGACGCGATAAGCTCTTGCATGCACGTGTATTTTCGAGCTCCCGAAGATTTTATCGTTTCCTGGCACTCGAATCGTCAATTTGAATGAATTTCCTTCGATGTATCACGCCACGGAATCGAAGCTCGAACGTGCTGACGAGACTCTCACGCCGATATCGCAAGCTCGAAACTTGATTTTTTTTTCAACTCAAATTTTCAAGTTTCTTCGAACTTTTACGGCGAGATTCAACAATTTCACGTTAATTATAAACTTTTTCCAACTGCAAACGGCACGTTTTTTCAAATTTCGTTCCCAAAGGGTGTCGGTAATTACGCTGATAATATATCATCCCTTCTTACGAGGCTCGACCAAAGTTCACGAGCCCTTCGGCAGATGGCAGTAGCTTGCAGTTCACCGAGAAAACTTATCGACTGGTTCGACGTTTTATTTATTTTTTCTCGTTGGATTCTTCGGGATATTTCCTCCTGGCAAAGCCTCTTTGGCGATATAGTTTTTGGGAAATAAAAATCAAGCGATGCGGAATTATTTCAACGTCTCACTTTCCACGATGATGTCGGGAAACTTGGAAATTAATGAATAAAAAACAACGAGACTCGAGAGTGAATAAAATTAGCATAGAAATGAAAAATGTGATTTTCCTCCAAAAAATACATCGTGAAATTACCGGGACAAAATTATTCGAGAAAATTCAAAGGTCTCACAGTATCCGTAATATATATTTCGTATCCAAAAATTGTCGAACGCTGATTGTGCGAAAATGAAACTCGAAGCTGGACCTTGAAAAAACACAAGGATTCTTTTTTGCAGAGCATCAAATTCCCTGTAAAAACACGTTGCAGAATTTTTTCCAAGCTCAACGGTGGTAGGCGACTCGTAAAATTCCAAATTAAAAAAAAACAAAAGTATTCCCACGTTTTTTGAATGAGAAATGAAAAATTGCGACGAGTGGCCTCGTAACGTCAATGTTAAGGGCGTCTGAATCGTCGTGGCTCAAAGTTCCGATCGATCGATTTTTTCGCGTATCAAGAACAAAACGAGCAGCGTTCTTTTCATCCCCTCTACTGTAAATGACTGCTCAATTTCAGTCCCGAATTGGCCAAAAGGGAGAAGGACACGCGAGACCTAGTTTATCCTAGCAAAAATCTACAAGCCCTCGAGCTTTATTACCGTTTTCATTGAAACGCTCGCGAAGCGATCGCGTTTGTTTTTTTTTTCTCTTTGTGCAATTTTCAAAAAAGCCTCGTTGTCCGAAAAAGCCGCTTCCGGCATACGTTTCGATGCCGTTGGAAGGCTTCCGTGGTACCGCTTTTGCGACTTTTTGTTGCCGGAAAATTGCGTCCGTATGACGAAAGTGGTAAATACCGTCAGCTGGTTGGTTCTGCGGCGAACGACGCCGCTGCGACCAACGACCGCGATATTCAATTTGTTCCATGTCCGGGCCATTTCCGGTCTGTACGATGACCGCCAGAAACTATGAAGAGCTTTTCTACGGAATCCCTCGCGTGACCCGCTATTTCAAATCACCCCTCAAGCTGCCACCCCCTCTCCATCCCCCTTAAGCTTCCCCTGGACACCTCGCGCTATTCTACAGTTATTTTCCACGCGGTTTATCTCTCCTGTCTCTCGAATGTTTTACCATTGTCCCATGCAGAGTCGGGTGGGACAATCATTCTGCAGAAGGGATGAGACGAGAGGAAGCTCTCGCAGGTACGGAACTCGGGAGGGATGAGAGTAATCTCTCCTCGCGGATTATTCGACCTCCGGATGGTTCGACGAGAGGAAATGATTGTTTCTGTATTGTCGAGAAAAAAAATCATACCGAAATCGAAAAATGAAAAGGCACGAGAGAGCTCAGGGTAGTTCCGGAGGTGCGACATTGACAAAATCAAAATTGAATTTCAAGCGCTCCGCGTTGCTTCCAAAATCCAAAACGTGAAATCCAAAGTCCGAAACCTTGAACAATCAGCCGAGTTACGGACGAGTGGTTGAAAACAAAAAATTGAAATTTCGAAAAATAAATCCACTTGAATCATGGCTGATTTTTAAACGCACAAAAATCATTAAACGACGTTCATCCCCTATCGAGGCTTCGCCGCGATTGGGAGGAATGCGGTTCATGAAAAAATTCGATAAATTCGTATCTCAAAGTCGTGGCATTTTGAAAAAAAACAAAATTCAAGGACATTCCGCTCCATTCCGCCCTTATCGACGCAGTTTGGAAGAAATGGTTTGAGAAACATCAGAAGATGAAAAAATGTCAAACATCTCGTTATTATCGGAAATAATTCTCGTCCTCGGTGTCTCGCGCGATTTTTTTTGGATTTCCGTGCAAAAGCACCCTCGAACTTCGTATTCTATTTTGGTTTTGTTGGGATTATACCTGCGGAACGTCCTTAAAAGTGTGCGAGGGAAGAAAATACAGTGGCAAGGTGATACAACGATGTTGCAGAATGGATTCGACACGAGAGGGCTGAAAAATGGCATTGCAAAGTGTCGGGCCGAAGGATAAATGACAAACACGTACAATTTCCATTTACGACGCTGCATGACTTTACCAGGTTGGATTTATCGCAGTCTCTCGGGAAGTTACTCGCATACATACACGTGTAAACTTTGCACATAAGCTGTATCGAATATAATGATACTAATGGACAATTGAATACATACCGTTGCGAGAATAGGACGCAGAACACGTTGGTGAAAGCACGTAAAGGCTCGGAGAGGATAACGACGATAAATTAATTCGTATACGAGTCGAGGAATTTATTTTGTATGAAAAAAAATGTGCAGCACAATTTTTTTCGTCAACGTTTCAGTGTCCTCCTCGCATCATCGTTATTACGATAAATAATTAACGACTGACAGCCGATAATAAAGTATTATTATCATAATTACGAAAACAAAAAATCGTTCAATTTTTAAACGGCCACGATCGCTTTCCATCGCGCTCGATTTTCTTTGTTCGTAGGCCGATTTCCCACCGACGATCGATGGAAGAGAGCAGCATCTTGGAATCTCAAAATTTTCGATAATGAAATTTTCAAAACCAAAAAAAAAAATATGCCGTGTGAATCGTGATTTTTTCAACGTATATTTGTGACTTTTCAGAGATATTTAAAAAATCCATCCATCGAGAAAATTCACTTCTTCAAAAATTCACATTTTTCAAGGTTTCTTCCTTTTCATTTTTGATCCGAGATGTTTCATGAAAAAAAACTGCACGTTTCTTTTTTCACTCGCGATTTCACGACGAAATGTGCTGATGCGCGGAAAAACGTTTGAGAAACACAAAAGAAAAACAAGCTCCAAAGTAGCCAAAGGGATGGCGTTAAATATTCAGCGCCATTTCCATTATGCTACACACGTGATCTCTGAAATTCGCGTTTTGCCAGGATCCTTTTCCGGTCATAACCACGTTTTCCATACCGCAGAATTAAAGGGAACGAGATCGATTTACATTTTTTTGAATTTCACTTCACAATGAGAGGGTGGAGTAAAAATGAAGTTAAACAAAAAAAATGAAAAAGAGCGACAAGGGAGCGAGACGTTTTTTCCTCGATTCTTATCCTCGGAAAGGCGCGTTTTTTTTTTTTTTCGTTGCTTCTTTTTTCAATAAAGCGCGAGAGGGCGGTCTCGAGGTAATCGTAACAAGTAACGAAACGAACGATTTCGATACAGATAACCGAAATCGAATTTATATCCCCTTTTTATATCGACGAGGTTTCCGTTGCAAACGAAATTGGACAATCCATCGTTTTTTCTCTTTGAACCGGGACAAAGGTACGTGTATGTGTTGGAGATATAAAGAGAGACAGAGAGAGGGACGAGTTTTCATTTTACGTTTCGATGGATATCGCGCCGATGAAAAAAAAAAAGCTCGCGAAAGTGACGGCTGAAAGCTCCGAGTGGAAAATCGTATTCACGATTACATTAATAAAAACAATAGAACGTCAAAAGTTTATGAAAACTGGTACGAAGGGGAAGTAGAAGAGAAAAAGGGGGATGAAACGAAAGAACTTTCGTGTTTTTTTTTATTTTCAGGTGCGGAGCTTTTCGAGGCTCAGTTTTTTCTCGTCGAGTTGAACATTTTTGAAATGATTTACACGAGGGTCGAATCGAATGAAAAAACTTGTATATTCACGAGAGATCGTGAATATACAAGTTTTTTTTTATTTTTAACGAATTTGGAAAGTCCACTGAAAGCTGATTATTGAAGGATTCAGCACAGAGTAATTGAGTACGCTTCCGCAAATTCAGTGTTTTTCAGCGTTCGCTCGGAAAACGACGAACGAATTTGCCGCGACAAATTCAATTTTCCGAAGACACTTTCTCTCGCCTTTCGACGATTTTTTGCAAAATTTTTGATGCCGTCATCGTTCGCGACAAAATGTGCTCTCGTCGTCCTGAGGATGATTGCTTTCTTCTTCAGATTTTTACCGCGAGTACTCGAAATTCTCATTTGGCTTTATCGTACGCTGAATTAACGTCTGCGATTCATCCCCTTAATTACAAATGTAGGTCAATTTTCTCAGACACTCCGGCGGAGCATTCGCACGAGCGATACACGCGCGAATTCAACCGGAACTTTGTCTTGTTCTTTCCGCGAAAGTCCACGAAGCTTCGTAACGAAATTGCACCGGCATCGAGTTGTGTAATTTATTTTTCTTTTTTTTTTTTAAACGCACAGAAATTACGGATCGTGTTCAGTGTGATCGCAAAAACGGTAATAAATTGAAAAAAACCGTAAGAAATATTGCCAGATGGCGGTATCTTGCGATGATAATTGCGACGTTATTTATTACGAAAATCGAGTTTGAGAGAAAGAGGAAAGATCTTTTTTACTCACTCGTTGGACTCGGTGTCAATTCTTTCATGTCGATTCTCACGTCAAAGTCGTAAAAATTGAAAAGCTCGAGTCTGGGACCCCTCGCGCTCTTCTGCAGTCCGTGAATGGCGGTCGTCACAGCCTTCATGTATTCTCGAACGCCGAATAACTTGTAAGGTACGACCATTCCCACCTGTCGCACAAATCATGTCGAATGTTATCAGTATGCGATATTTTTATTTATCGGAAAAAAAAAGGAAAGAAAAACGGTTGTCGTTGCGTCGATATTCGAAGACGACAAAAACGAATCGCACGTCCGCTGAAATTCACAACCTACCCGGGGGACGAAATCGTTTAATTTGAACTAAAAAAATCGTCAATAATTTCATCTCAATATTCGATATTAATCGAATTTTCGAGATTCAGCTTTTTGATGAGTCGATAAGTATTTTTTTACAAGTCAAAATTCGTTCGGCTTCAAACCCGCAGTTTTTTCGAATTTTCACATCGAAATTTCCGGGAATTTTCGTTACGTCTTTCTTCCACTTTTCCCGAGCGTCATAATTTTGGAAAATTGATGAAAAACGTTTGGCGAATCGTGGAATATTGACGTTGAAAAAAAAACAAGGTTATCGTACATTTTCTTGGATTCCAACGATGCAAACTTCAAAATCGTTGATACACCGATGACTGGATGAATTGAAATGCATGGCCCTCTCGAAATTTCGTATTAAATACAGCATCGAGCCATCTATTTATTTTCCCACCTGTTGGCAATTCCTCGCAAAGCTGTACCGCAAATTAATTGACGTGAATCGAGATGCAATGATGGCAAAGCTGTACGAGTGAAATGAAGGGAGGCTGAATCCGCTCAACCGGTCGTAACTTTCACCCCGATGCTCTCGAGGGGTCGCTACCCTCCTCATCGCGTAAGTAGCCGACAAAGAACCCAACGTCGATCGTGGGTATTTGATCTCGTTGACGAGTTCAATCGACCAAACGCCTTATTATTCGTCGTACAAAGGCCATTGAATCTTCAGGGATGATAACTCGACGTAAAACGTGGACTTTATGACTCGAGGGATTTGTCTCGCGACGGTCACACCGAAAAGTCGGTTTCCTCGATTGATTCCCATATTTTCAAAATGTTTACGCTCAAAAATTTCGTTATACCCTCAAACTGTCGAATTATTTGCATAAAAAGTGATAAAAATGAGCTCCGGATTAATCAGCAATTTTTTTCCTCAATTTTCCCACTCAACTAGCTAGTTTTTATTAATAACACATCGGTTGGAAATTTCACACAAAAATATGCTCTGTAATTTTTCCCAAGCTCAACTGTCAGCGACTGGTGAAATGCCAAACTGTAAAAACATTATTTTCCATGTTGTTTAAATGGAAAATGAAAAAAGAGGAACGAGGAACCTCTTGACCTTGATATTAAGGGCTCGTATCCAAATTGGTGTTACTCGAGATGAGAAGCAATCAATTTTTCGGTACATCAAAAAGAAGATGATATCTTTTTTCGGCCCACCTCAATATCCATTATAATTCATCATCATAATCACGCGTATTGACGTTCGAAATTCACCCCAAAGTATGGTTTGATAGGGGTTGAAACTATTCCAAATCGATGAACTCTTTTGAATCAACATTTTAATCAACCGAGTGTGTGTTTAATCAAACCCAAGTCCATTTTCACACGAAATCCGGTCGGACAGCCGGCCTGATTGAATTTTAGTTTGCACAGGGTTGAGCATATGACGTATTACCCTCAGCGGGGGTGTTTTCAAGAAATAGACAGTTTCAAGAGATAGATTGTACGCTGATTGAAATTACATCATTGGCACGATGACGATAAATCTCTACGACGAATCTCTCGTGTTTGCCAACGCCCAAAGAGAGCATTAAGGGGTGTGTGCGAGTGGCTTACGAGCGGAACGGACCCTCGTCAGTTTTCTGATAATCGAATTGCTCGAGAAACTAGCCGAATTATTCGAAACACCAACAAAAACTTTGAATCCCTCCCCCATTCACCTTATCATCCTGTTACAGCTGTACGAGATGAAAAATCTCTCCACAAAATCGATTCGATTCGAGAAACGTGATTTTTCCTCAAAAGCAAAAACGGCGACTTTTCGATTAAATCGTTCGCAGTTGTTCGTCGGCAATTTTCGCCTCATCGTCAACGTCAACTTTGCCTCTGAAAGTATCTTAACGTAGAACAAAAAAAACAACGACAAAATGAATTCCATTTTGCGGGAACCTCTTCGTCGATCGTCAGAGAATAATGGGAAAAAATAATGAGCGAGAAAACGAAGCATCCATTTTCGTGGCTGTGGAAAGAAGAAAAGAAGATGACCAAACTCACCTTGAGATAAATCTTGCTGACATTTTTCGGAGGATTCGATGTTTGCGGTGTTATCGGGTGCGCGTGATAAGGCTGCGACGTCGTCGTCGTTGTCGTCGACGGAATGATTCTCTGCCTCGTCGATGACGGATTTCTACCCTCGCCGATTCGCACCCCGGAATTGCTTCTTCCGGTGCTGGTACCGCGCGAGCCGGTGCCAGTGCCGATCTTGATACTGCTCTCACCTCTTATCACTCCGCTGCTGATGCGAAAATCTTCGTAGCAGCGAGCAGCGATCATGAGAAACGATAGAATCGCCATAAGCGATAATAACGATCTCATCGTGTTAGGACGTAATTAGCAGATGATTTCTAAATTTTTTTCTTCGTCTCGTTTTTCAAAATAACTCTCTCACGAATATTTCACAAAACTCGTCGCTTTAAGCACCATCGGAATTGTATCGGAACGATCGTGCGTCTTTGAAATCATTATTGTTATTTCCAAAAACGATTTCGACGAAAAAAAATTCATATTATTTTGCAATTTCCGTCGCGAATGACGTTTATTTCTTCTTCCTTCCTATTTTCCCGAATTTTCACTCAAGATACCTCGCGAGATTCCTTCCCACGTTTTTTCTCATCCCCCATACACCCTCGCTCGAAAAATAACCGCCGATTCCGTCCGACACCCTACATCTCCCGCCACTTGACTTCGAGGCGTCCATCTCCGTCTCTCGCGCTTCCTTCCGACCTGCCCTTGACCCTCCACCGGCGACTCGCGCCTTTTTCCGCCATTTTCGCTCAACCGAAAACGCGCGCCAATCGTTTTTTTTCCCTCCAATTTTGCCACCGAAATATCGTCTGTACCGTCGCAGATTTAAAACAGGACGACGGCAACTTTGACGCTGATTTTCCAACGAATTTTCGCGCTGTGTATTCTCATTTTTTGTTATTTTTTTTTTCACTTTTTTTTTAATATATCGGTATGTTATTGTTATTGGAAATTTCACAGACCAGCGTGAATTTGGTGGTTTTTTTTTCTAATAACAATCGCACAGCCCTCCCGTCACTTCTGAAACATTGCTCCGAGCGATCGTCCGTGATTTTTCCGACGACGAAACATTTATTCGATATATTTTCCCGAAATCGGTGGCCTTTTCATTTTCACTGCAGTACCCTCGGGCTGTACGAAGAGTCACGGAAAATTTCCTGAAAAAAAAACGACAACAAAAAGACAACGTTAATTTTCGAATTTTGGAATAATATATTACCCAACAAGGGCAGCAAGTTTGAGATTCTTATTTGCACATTTTGCCCCGAAAAAAATATCTTTCCCCACAAAAATCATGTTTCAATTTTTCTACATTCTATAAGGATTATATATGTCCATTTTCATATACAATTTGTATAAAACGTATTCTATAGAATTTTTATACAATCCTCATAAAAATTTTCCACCTGGGGTGCTTCGGTAATTTCCCACGAAAAAAGATCCCTTTGCAAAATTTGCAGCACCGAGATGCAGCGGGACATGTGCGATGAGCGTGGAACCAAATTTTGAAAAATAGAGGTTCAAAACGTTCACCTCCATTTGAACAGAACCTCAAACCCATTGAACAATCCGAAGGGATCAATTTAACGTGGGACAAAAACGTCTGTAAATATTCTGCAAATTTATGAGCTTTCTTTAGCAATCCGCCAATAAATGTTCACCAGTATTCAGGAACTACCGCATTCGAGGCAGGATTGCAACAATCGAGGGGTTGTGCAACCCTGCCAACCAAGCTTTCGCAAAGATTTTTTCACGGGTCGCGGAATTTTTATCTTTTTACTGAAATTTGATGAGAAAATCGCGGATATGTTGGCGATACATGAAAAACCAGGTGGCAAGTGTCGTAACGCTCTGAAGAACGAGTTATTTTCTTTGGGGATCCATCGAACCCCTGCAGAATCCTCAAAGGTCGTCATAATTGGAGGCGAATACCTCGCAAGCTCCCTCTTCGTGGGGATGCTTTTGACAAACTGTGTAAACATTTGACCTCGGATATATAGACTCCTTTGACGCAGTATGTCCCGCACAAACTCCACTCCACTCCAGTTTCCAAACTCTTGGCCCGTGTTGTCCTCGTTGCACGAAAAATCTCCAGCATCCTCCGTAATCTCGTACGTTCAACCGCGACTATACAGAGCAGCCTTAAAGGTAAGAGGATCGATACAACCCCTTCGGGGAACGATGGGGTACATTTCGATGTTAAACGTACCCCGGAGCTTGCGAAACTCCCGGCGTCTGGCGTGTTCGCGTCAACGAACCGCGGCTCGTACAGTATCATGTTTTTTCCGAAAAGTTCCTGCGCATCACGAAGAAAAACTCGAAAAGTCGAAAAACCATCCCCATTCTCTTGATTATTTTTCAACGCGAAGACCGACGACATCTTTTCGTCGTTCTTGAGCACATTTCGAGGTTCAACATTTCTCACTTGCCGAAAACCGCAGCTTCCGTATTGTCACTTTTTTGCCAACGTTTCACCTGCGTTATGACGAAAAAGCAAAAAAAAAAAAGCTGGTTCTCAAACGACATGTTTTTTAGCGAAAACCGATGGAAAAAGTCCTTTCGACGTTGAAAAACGCAATTTTGCCTCGTCTCTAGGACGATTTTTCGACTCGACCGAAGGAGGAGCACGTTTTGACGTTGAATTTTGACAAAACCTCGTGATTCTTGCATCATCGCGGTTTTTTAAAAAACTTCTCTTTCGTTGTGAGAAACGGGCTTGAAAAGTCCGGAAAAGGTCCATGTCCTTCGATTCTTTTTCAATGGCAACGTAAACGAAAGCAAAAAGCATCCTTTCGTCTCGAAGATGACGTTGAAAGCATGACCTCGCAGAGGCGAGGACCCGACGAGACGTTCCATTGAGAAAATTATGGAACATTCGTCGAAAGATACTGCCGCAAGTTTCTGGCGAAAGTTCAAGGACTTTTCGTCTTTCCCGTGCAGGCTCTCGCAACTTGGATACTGTCAAAGCTTTTCGAAGCTCGCTGCCAGCGAAATGATCGGCAAGTTCCCGGCGTGAAGTTAACGAATTCAGAAACGTTGACCTGAAATCCTGACGAAGGAACTTGCACTGAAGAAACAACTCGACAGGCAGCGGAGATAACGTCATTTCGGTGTGCATCAATTTTCGGTCCTTTGGCCGCGTTCGCTACTCAACCCTCGTGACGTTAACTTCATCGAGGAAAATGCCATAAAGCGAGCCCCTCGTGGAAGATGCAATTTATTATTATTATTTTTCCAACGGTCGTCGAACGAAAATCTCGATCGATATTTTTATCGAGAAAGATCAAAGAATAAAACGGCGAGAAAATAATTTCAAACCCCTCCCTCCCCCGGTCCTTCCATCTTCCATGTGCAGAAGGGCGATTTATTTCTCCTTAAAACTCGCGCGACAAACGAGAATAAAAACCTTGCTCTCTATTTTTGTTCTTATCGAAAAAAGATTTATTATTAACATTAATGAGAAAAATAAACGATCTTTTGATTTCACAGGCTCGCCTTGACCGTCTCACACTGTCCGAAGGGTGAAGATCAGCTCTCGATTGACTGATTGAAAATGATTTATCAAGAACAATGCATAATCCGCCAGTAACATCGTCTCTTCGACGATGAGATGTTTTTTCCGGGTTGATATATTTTTGTTATTTTTCAAAAGTAATTAAAAATACTTTTTTCATTATTTCGTACGAGGCATCTCCGTCCGGAGACTCTGAAACGTACAAATTTACGTGAACTCTGGAGTTTCACACAGGGGTAAATTAATTCTCCTCGCAAAAAAAAAAACGTTGATTGGATGCCCTCTGCTTTAACGTCATCCTTGTATGTTACATTATTATTCGAGCTTTTATTCGATAGGCGAAAAGACCATCACTGTATAAATAAATATCAAAGTGCACGAAAGAAGCACGTGACGAGCCCTTTGTACCTTCATACGTACTCGTCACGCGAAATCTCGTGCAATTTGTTGCAAAAGAACAAAGTTTCCTGTCGCAAAAACGTTGAATACCGAAGAAACGTATCATTTCACAAATCATATGTACAATCGGTATAAAATAAAAATAATTTTTCTCCACAGAGAAATATCTTCCAGCAGATCTAAAATGAGCATATTCTCGTGCAGCCTCCGTTTTTCATCTCCCAAAAGTTCGCATTTGTTTCACATTTATATTCATAAAACCAAATAATATCGGACGTTTCGTTGAATTTACCGTCCCATAATTACCCACGCGTTCAAAGCGCAGGAAAATATTGTCAAGGGTGTAGAAAAAAAATGTCCAATCTCCACGACTTGTCTCAGTGTCACAGTGACACAAATCCGGTTCTTCCTCGGCTATAACTTTGGGAATGTCATGGGAAAGCTTTCGAACGTTCGTTCAAACTTCCGGGCAAAGTTTTCGCAGCGTCCAATGATGAGGCAAACCGGAAGTAAACCAATGCGGAAGACTCTCAACCGCTATTATGGTCAGCTCGAACTTGAGATGGGATTATTGGGTCCCCCATGGGGTATATTGGAACATATCCCGCATGGGCATTTCTGATAAACCCAACGGCTTCGACACGGAGATTATACGGACGTGACCTCATTCTGTCGACTCAAAGCTCCGCCTACTTTGATGCACCAAAATTCTCCATCGACTTTGCCTGTCCCATTAAGGATGCCTTTGTGCCTTACAGCCACGAAGCATTTCTCACGTAACGTCGACGACGCGTAACGCAAACTCCTACAATATGCAAAAAAAACCTTTGTATGCAAAAAAAAAACTTAACAAAGAGAAGAATCAGCCCTCGCTTCAAAAAAGATTTTCCAAAAAATGTTCTTCTACGTGTTTTCAAAATTACGGTCTTTCAGAGCGGTCTGATGTACTCGGGGCGCAACGAACCCCTCCGAGTTGGAAAACGAAAAATTCCGTTACACGGACATATTTTGTAACATCAAAAAAAAAAATTTTATTTCATTTTAATATCGATGAATTTTTTTCATTGGAATCGTCGGATAATGATGATAATTATTTTTGTGAAACCCTGTGGTGTTTCAAAGCTGCGAAAATAAATTTTTCGTTCTCCTATAAAATCTGCTATACATTTATTCTTCTTAAATCAGTTATTTAAATTAATTCAGTAATCATTTAATTTAACGAACTTTGAAAAAACCGAATCGGTCGGGTGATCGATTTTCCGTATCCTTTTCAATTTCGTGGGTACTTTTCAAACTTTGCTCTTCATTTTGTGCCTCGCAATCTCCGCAATCTTCTCCACTTGCAATTATACTTGTATAAAAAAGAATCAACGTGAAATACCAAAGAAACTTTGACGATGATTCGTCCAAGCGATGAAGCTTTGATGTTGGCAACGTTGTCGTTTCGTAAAAAATGATAAATCGGAAAAAAAAACAAATGTCGTCTCTCAGATCGAATCTTCGAGTTCCTTTGCGAAGGAAAAAAAGCTCAGAGAGTGAATTAATTTTGTTAATTTCGATTTGTCGTAATGACTCTCGTCGGAGATGGATAATGAAAATAAAACAGGATTGCTCGATTTTTTTCCACGATATTACATTGTCAATGGCGTTGATGAGCGGATGAGAGTACTTCGAACGGTCTCGACGTCGCAAAGGAACGAGAAAAAAAATTCAGCGATCAACTCCGATCTGCTGAGGCTGGAGAAAGGAGCAGGAAAAAAGGTGTGCAATCGGGAATTAATTAAAATCCTCGGATGACTGAACGGTCCGCTTTGCACTTTCGTTCGAATTTTCACCTTCTTTTCCTTCCTCCTCGATGTTCAATTCTTATGCTCGCACTTTGACGTGTAATTATTCTCGCGAAGCAAAATCCTTTGAACGTCGAAGCGAACTGCTCAATTCTCTCTCAGTCGAAATTGACTGCAATTGTTTTTCCGATAGCTGTGTAATTATTCGTGTGCGAGTCACGTTAAATGAGCGTAAATTCGCTTCGATTAAGTGCTTATTTCAAACAGCTACTCGAAAAACATTTCAGAGTATAATTATCAATTAAAATGAAGAATTAATTAGGACAGATTTAAAATTGAAAAATCAATCGGAGGCAGGCCTTTCCTTTCGAAATAAAACTAAGCAGTTTGGCAAAAAAAAACACTTGTTTCGATCATTTATTTTTTAAGAATTCACTCTTAATATTTTATTCCTGTCGAATGTCGTGGGAGCTGTATGAATTATGCTATTGAACGAGACAGTGTACATTATGCATGCCCTGAAACCCAACTAGTATTTCAGACAAATTCCCTAGGGGTGTTTAGCACTTATCCCACCACATTGAGTAGGCGCTAGGGTCGAACTAATTTATCGTGGCTGTATTGACGTACAGAGAAAGTGGCAGGTCCTTCATACCGCGATATTGGAGCAAAAAAACGCTTTGCGATATAATTGTTTATTTAACGACATTATAACATGCGCAATTCATTTTCTCATTCATTTTTTGACGAATAATTGAAGAAAACATTTTTTTGAATCGTTTCAACCATTTACAATCATGCGTGACCACCGCCCATCATTCTACGAACGTGTGTTGTCCCCAGGGCGTACAATAACGTTGAAAACTAAATCAGTGCGAAATATATTGTTGACGATGACGTCCCTCAATCAGCTGCAGATTCAAAGTTCATCAGTGTAATTGCGTTTGTACGAATTTCGATAATGCAACATCATCGACGTCCATTATCGTCGGCACGATATACAGGACCGTCCGAAAACTGAATGCCAACAACGTTAAGGGTGTTCTCGAGGTAAAATCGTCCTTCGTGTAATTTTCAACACTCTCGAATGAAATTTTGAAACGACGAAGAGAAAAAAAGTTGACCAAATTTTTTCTGAATTTCTTTCAGATAATTTGTCAATAATATTACGATATTATTATTACAATACAGAATCTTGACGAATAATCGCCGGAGCATGATCCAGTTAGATCGGGTACAAAATTTCGAATCGAAAAGCCTCCGGGCACTTTTCCACCCGACGAATCCCCGACGAGTTATCGAGGAACAAAGTTGCGCCAATCAGATGCTCTCAGCGCTGTTGCGTAATCTCTCCGCTCGACGCTGATTGGCCGAACATCGTTCGCTTAATAACTCAACGAGAATTCGTCCTATCGAAAAGTGCTCGGAAACTTTTCGTCTTGAAATTTCATGCTCGATCTGTTTTACGATAACCGACAATGAAATTCCGAGACACTCTGTATAACGCACGAGCGAAATGGCCACTCTGAGGATCCCCTAACAAAGTTATTTTGCGGTACAAAGTAGGAGAGATGCGTGAAAGTGACCGCACCGATAAAGGAGAAAAGGAGAACACATGGAGTCGTCCGGAAAACGATAAATTCAATAGGAGAGCAAGCCCGAAACGGAAAAGTATAATGGAAGTGCGACTGTCGTCGCTCGCACGACGTCAAAGCGAATGAAGACGTAGAGAGCTTTTCGAGTCTGCTGTAGCATACAAATGACGACGTAACTGCCGAAAATAAATAGAACGAATTGCGTTATTTGTACACGTTGGAAGGCGAAAGTACAGCAGCGAGGTTCACCCTGCTGTAACCACCCTTATCCTTAAATAAGACCATCGTCCGAGCTACAGCGACGACACACGAATTCGGAATTTCAGTTTTTCTCCTTTTTTGAGCAATCTACGAAATTTCTCCCAAGGTGGCAAGTATTTTTTCACGAATTTCCTCTTTCACTTTGTATCTGAGGGGGTGCGTGCGTAAGACCATCGACCAATATCAAAAAAATTAACGAATCGCGAATTTTCCCTCTTTTTTTTTGTGAAATTTGTTTTTATCTTCTCTTAAGGGGTTGCACACGTTTCAGAGCTTCGAGAAGTATCTCGCCCAACATTTTGTTTCCGTTTCACCCCAAGGATATAATATCCAAGGGGGTACCATCGTCCGAGCTCCAGCAACGCAATGTTCGAATTTTGAATTTTTCTTTTTCTTTTTTTTCACTGAAATTTCACAAAATTGCAGCTCGGGACTGAACAAAAAGCGCTCAAACTTTGCGAGAAACTGGCCCATGATGAATCCAATTTTGTTGCAGACACGTGATCGAACACGTGTTGGAAAAAAAATGGGGCGCAAAGACCGTTGGAAATTTTTTTTTTTTTCTTCACTTCTTCGGTGATATCCCAACAGTAACGTTCGCAGGGGTTTTTTTTCACTTTTTCACGAGACAACATAATGGGATTCCCGGATCTCGAGAGTCGTGTAAATTTCCCAAGTGATATGTGTCGAGGGAAAACGACACCCTACCCCCCCCCCCCCCCCATACTCCTAAATTCTCCGGCCATGGGAGTGGCTGGAATGACCTATTTACCTGGAGTCTTTACGTGCATACTCGTAATACCTTTTATGTGTACGTTCCATATGCACTTTGTTATTCAAATGTATACGTTTAAATTAAATGTAGGAACGTATCGAGCATCGAAGAATTTCTATGATTGGTATCGTGATTGCTGATAGGATAAAAAAAAGAGAGAATAAATGAAAAAATGGAGAGCAGTGACGCACGAGAGTGGAGAATCGCTCGATCGATTATTCGCTATTAAACCAGGACTTTGACGAAGAATCAAAGGTGTATTGCGGTTGGAAAAAATATATTTTGGCCAAGAGGAATAATTTCATCCTTGTCTCTTTGCCTTTCATCGTCTCTTTTATCTATGGAGGAAGTTGAAAAAAATGTAACATGTTTGTCTCGAGCAATGTTTTTTATCTTTTTTTCTCTCCGCATCGTTTCGCATTTTTTATTTGATTTTCGAAAATTGGATTATTATCGAGATCGAGGATACTTTCGCAGTCATCGTGTTCGAACAGATACTTGGGCGTGTAGTTTTTTTTTTCGTAAAAAAAACAGTCGGAAATTTAATATGTTTGTCGCGAGGTACGATTTCATCTATATCTTTTTCCCTTCGATCGTCCTTCGCTCTTATTTGATTTTCGATGATTCGATTATTATCGTGGAGCTTATTGAGACGGTATGGAGGAAGGAAGCGAAGCTCGCAGTGTATATTCAAGAGCCAATTCTAGTCGATATTTGAACGAAGAACACTATGATCGTATTCTTTGCTCTATTTTGAAAAAAAATCGCATTTACAGAGAATTATATTGAATATTTTTAATGGGAAACTATACGCGTGCCTTCGCTGAACTTTTCCGTCGCTGAGTTTCCAGTTTTTCGCTGTAAATTATTGCATTATTGAAAGACAATAAAAAATCAGACAATAATCAATTATTCGGAGAGAATTTTGGAAACGTTCGATCGTCCAATAATAATGGGAGGATTCAAACTGTAAAATTTAACGACAAGATAAATATATCAGCCATTGTCGGAAAATATTCATACGGAGAACAGTTTTTTTTATTTAAAAAAAACGTATTTCAAGAGAACGATGTTGAATATTTCAGTTGGAAAAGTCTGTTTGTGTGCTTTCATTGAAGGTTTTAATTATCAGGCATTTAAAAATCATGCGATAAACAATTATTTGGACGAAATTGTCGAAACATTCGATCGTGAAATAATAATGGGATGATTCTCGATCCAAAATTTTCGGACCCGGAGCTGTCAATGTATTATCAAAACAGTCCGTATCAGTCGATATTTGAAGGGAGAAAAATGTGGTGTTAGAGTTTTTTTTTAATTTAAAAAAGTCGTATTTATAAAGAACGATGTTGAATATTTTGCTTGGAAAATTCTATTTGTGTGCTTTCATTGAACTTTTCGGTCACTGAATTTCGTGTTCCTTGCTGTGAATCATTGATCCGTAAAAGCCTGGATGTATACCGAGGGTAGAAAGGGACGTAAAAATCACACGATAATCAATTATTTCAACAGGCTATTCGAAACATTTCATCGTAAAGCAATAACGCAGTGTTTCTCGCTCGAAAATGCTGCAACAGCAATAGGACAAATATTTTATGAAATTGTTCGTTATAACTGACACGATCGATTGCACAACGTGTTTGGAGGTTAAACAAATGGAGGATATGTTCAAAAAGCAATGAAACGATAAGTGAACCAGGGTTGTTACGCGGTAATTTCGATTTGTGTATTATTACTTTCGTGGTAATTTCGTCGGTATTCAATTATTTTTCCAGGTATAAATTACGGTACAATCTCAAACAACTCCGATAATTTTCATTTGGCAGAAATGATTATAAAAAATGATGATGAAGAAATAATATCCGACAAAAATCACTGACCAATTCATGTACATTGACAAGTCGTCTTTTTGGACTACTGATTTGCTTTTTTTTTTTTTTTTGAAAAACCAAAAAGAAATGGTCGTAAATTATCGCTCCGCATTTTCCAGCTGCATTTTTTTCAAGATGATACCAAAAATGCGATATCCGCGAGACGATTTATCATCCTTCGAGCTTAGATGCATTCTTCGCTCTCCTAATTTCATGAAAAATTGAGAAAAAAAGGTGTACGTAAAACTCTACGTCAAACTGGACGATTTTAAGATGAATTTTGAGATTTTTGTCGGAAATGGTACAAAGGAAGAATACAATTTATAAATTCGTGTCATATCGTCGCTGTTTAAGGATGCGAAGTTCAAATCGAATAATTCAAAATGAGGAGCACGATGCGAAAGCTTGTATAATTGTTCGATTTAACTTGGAGCTTTCTCGCTTTTCTCGAATGGAAAAAAACTTCTGGAATATCGTCTAAATTGGAGGAGAGGCCGATTTTAGGATGTTTGTCGACGAAACACTTTAACGCGTTATGGAAATGTTCTTGTAATAAAAAAAATGATGGACTCTTCGTGAAACTCATCGCTTTTATTCTCTGTGCTCTCGTAACTCTTTATGCGGAGAAGCATCTTGCCACAAGGTCTCTTACATACTCTTTGCGTTTATAACGCAACAGGAGATGAAGATAAAGCAAGCCCATTATGTGCTCGCGACTCTGGACGTATTTTTCCTATCGATCTTTCAGCTTATTGTATTTTCATCGTTGTCGGTGCATTCGCGAATTTTACGATCGATTTTATGGGAAAATCTTATCATGTTCAATCTTTCTCATCCGCGCATGAGGGGATGAACCGAATGATCGAGAATTTCGGAGAAAAAAACCCAAAATTGTCAATAAATCGGTGTACCTTTCGCATGAAAAAAATTCAAGCACAGCACGTAATTTTAATGAGATACTCAAGGTGCGGGGATGATCCGGATTTGAGAATTATTCGTGTCGGATCTGACTGTCAATTATTCGATTCGAAATTCGAAAATTTGAATAAAACGACGGAATTATCGGCATTATGACTCGGCAGTTTAAAAAAAAACCAAAATTTCGATACATTACCGTGTCTTTTGAGAAAAAGAAACTCAAAAATAAAATATAAATCTAAAGAACCATTCGTCTCGAATATGAATTATTCGATTTCGAATTCCGCTGGAATTCAAAAAACCAAAAAAAAATATCAGAAATATCCTCACTGCAGAGAAAATTATAACAAAAGAGTTGAAAAAACGTCAACGAATTTGTGTATCTTTCGCGAAAAAGAAATTCAAGAATAATCCATAAATTTCATGCGAAATTATGAAAAATGATGAAACAAATTTTACCTGATCTATTTTTCCCCAGATTTACCGTATCATCGTCGATTACGAGATATTCCTTTTCCATTTCGGTCTGATCGTGCATCTCACTGCCGGATAATTCTAGAACGTGATAAGATTTTCGAAAATCGAGACTCTGATGATGAAAAAAAATGGAAGGCTGCGAGCTTTCAGGTGCTATGGAGGACAGACACGGATGGAATACGTTGATAAAGCTCCGAGTATCGCAGAGCACACACGTTATTCGCTTCTTTGATGCGAACGCCATATTACGAGGATTGAGCAAACACATTTAGCTCGCAAAGTTACGCTTCCTGCACAAATGTACACACGATATAACATCGTCGTTTGAATAAAGATAAACCTCACGAATCCGACAGATATTCCCCATATTTCACATATTAAAGACACCGCGAAATACGTCATACGAATATTGGGGTGAAAAAATGTAAGGGCGAAAAAGAAGCATTGTTCGACAGAGAGAAAAAAGTTTTCCAAAGTTTTTCTCCATTGTTCGGCTGGCAATGCCTCAAAAAGAGGACAATTTTCGTATGAGTTGAGCTTTGAGAAGCTTGAAAGTCGACAAAGAAGCAAAAATATCATTCGCATCGTCAGTTTTAATGCGAACTCGTTTGGGGAAGGGGGGAATGTTTTTTTTTCGAAACACACCCCAACGTATATAAGGGAACTTTTGCGAGAGATTTCCATATCTTCGCAACCCCCGCAGCATCTAAAGTGACGTCGATTATCCTCGCCCGGAATAAAAAGAAGGTTGAGAGAAAAATTGATGTGGTGGAATAAAAAAAAAGGTAAAAACATGAATTCAAAAGAGAAAAGAAAAAGTGCAGTATTTTTCGTTTCGCCGGGTACATCAACCGTTGAATTCTTGAATGAAATAAATTTCAATAATCGTGTCTGTTTACGTGCTGGCCTTTTAAAAGCTTTCATTTTCGCGCAGTCACGGGAAACGCGCCATGAAGCACGAAGCTCCTCTGAGCTTTTTTGACACGCCCGTTGTCAGAAATAAAAAAAAAAATTTATACCGACTCGCACATGGCGCGATAATAATGATGACAATCGCGAGGATCAAAATGGAAGAAAAAGAAGCTTCCGTGTATGAAGGGGAAGATGAAAGAAAAAAAAGTTCGCGCGAAAGTCTCGAACGAAAGATCCGGCTGTGAACTGCTCTTATAGCGGATGTTATTGAGTTTTAATCGACAAAAAAAATAAATGATGAGAATGAAACAAAATTCGTCGGATGAGAAAACGAAGTTTCGGGCTTTGTTCGCAAAAAGTTTGCTAAAAAGTTTCTTTCGTTATTAATATTATTATTATTATTATTATATCAGAAAGAATGTTCATTAATGCGAGTGAAAATAAATCCCGCTCGTTTTTCATTTCTTTTTTTTTTTCATTTGGAATTTTATAATTCCTCGACCCTATTTTTCTAGGCACTCTGATGCTCCGCAAAATTGTTCCTCGAGCTTGATTCTCATCGATTTCAATATTTTTAAAATCTATTCTGCTGAAGACTACAATCGTGCGTTACATCATATCGATTTTCCTCTTGCTCATATCGATTTTACAGTGAATCGAAAAGAAGGCGACATTTTTTACCCACCTTAAGGCTTTCACCACACTTTCTCCTCTAATGACGATCGATAGAATTATTGTTGATACTCGCTACGATGATCGATAATTTGTCGCGTACGTAATTGGCTAGCATCTACTTCTAATTAAGCTTGTCCGTAATGAATATCGATTTACTATCCCAAACAGTGTTCCGGTATTCACCGGTAGGCTGATTATATAATTATGTTAAACGGATATGAGCTGGGCAACAATGACAGGAGTCGGCATTTCCTACCCTTCGTTTAATCTTGTATATCACTCATGTATATATATATATACATATATAAACGCAGGTTATACACGTGCGAAGGTCCACCGGAACATTCAGAGCTCCGGTGCTGGCAACTTCCGTCCTGTAATGGAGCTTGCAAGCTGACAAACAAGACCACGCTAATTTTCGTATTGATTCGGTTTCTCCGAGCCGGCGGTTTAACCAAATGTTAACACAACACAGATCACCGTTCGAAGAGGCAAAAAAAAAAGCTAAAAAAAAACCAAAAATTATTTCTGCTCACGAGGAAACACTTCGTCTCTGAATAAAACGCACTTCCGGTGCACAGTAATAATAAACAAGATCCCAGTTTCTCGCAGCGTGAAATCCTTCGCGATTTCGAAGAGCTTGCAGGGCTCGGGGTGTGCGAGCGAAGAAAAGCTCTCGAGATAAGTGGAAAGTGCGGTCACAGGACGCTTTTCTCTCTCGATAGATTCCTTGCGTTATTTAAAATGGGAGAAAAATGTCAGAGTCTTGTTAATTCGTTTTTTTTTGTCGGGATTGCAAAAAAAAAGCACGAATAAATCTGTGGAGCTTCTCAAGAGCTTGCAGCAGGGTTTTGATGGATTATTATGGTTTCTTCTTAACTCACGACGTGAGGCACTTTTGAAAAACCGTCGTTGCGAGCGAATAAAATACGAAAATTCAACGTGCGACTACACTGGAATGAGATGAAAAAGCAGAGCAAGGAAACGAAGATCCAAAGTAAAAATTCCGACGAAAATTGTTCGTTCCCGTTATTCCTGCTGTTTTTTCTGCCAACTTTCACGCGAGTCCTCTTTTTTACAATCAAATTTTTTTCGCATTTTTGGAAGTATCCCATTTGGGACGAACGTATCAAGGAAGTTTTGTTTTTTTTTTTGCAAAATGTACATTTTCACGTAAAACTTGCGCGAGACATATTTTTCTTATTATTTTTTTTTCGAAATTTTCGGGGATTCTCAAGTTTTGTTGGTAGAAAATTGTAAACCCTGATCACGGTCGTGATTTTCAATGAAAAACGTCCCGTTTTGCTCGAGTTTCGATTGACACGCTGCTTTTAATCGCTGCGGTACAAATACAAGGTAGAAGGGATGGATTTTCGGTAGTCGATAGGGATGACACAGGTAGAACCTTGGACCACGTTGCCTCCGTTTCGTCCATCGTTTTTCGCTCACTGCTGCCGCATTCCCGCAAAACTTTCCGTGTCATTCGCTCCCTCCTTTATCTTCCTCCGATATCCTGTTATTCGCACCCTTCCGCCCCGCAGTACTCTGCAGATTGGGAAATTTAATCGTCGTCGTTGAACCAATCTTCCGAGAAGGAAAAACAAATTCTACAAATTTGCATGGATTTCAATGATGATCATCGAAAATGAGGGGAAAAAGATCGTTTTACATAAAAAATTCAACCCTCCACGACTTCGAAGATATTTCTGGCTTTTTCTTCTAAATAAAATCCACCCTTCATTTGGACATTCATCCCAAGATGCCTTTTGTCCATTCGCCATCGCAGCAATCACAGATTCAACGAAATTTGTAGCAATTTGTATCATCCCTTATTTAGTCAATGAAAAATAAGTAAAAAAAACATTATTTTCGTATTTTCTTCGTTCCAAGACGAACGTTTTTTTTTATCCAAGATCCATACAGCTTCGAATAAACTTCGGGTATTTTATTTCGCAAAAAATCAGTCCACCGTCGTCTCAAAAAAAAGCAAATATTTTCACGTTTTCTTCGTCCCAGGAAGATTGTTTCAGATCCAAGCTGAAAATATCCGCAGCTGCGAAGAAATTTCGGGTATTTTGTTCGAGCGGAAGTCAGCCGATTTTCAGTACCAGCGTCATCAATCGATCGATGAATATAACCACAGGGATTCTCATTCTGATTCAGTTTCCGTTGGGAACACTTTTGCGTAGAGTCGCGCTGCTAATTTTGTCAAATGTCGTTTTATTCCCTGGCTCCATTTTGGAACAGTGTATTCCGAGGATTCGACACGATTCTGTATATGATAAAAGGCCTTGCTCGGATTTGTCTTCTCGCCAAATAACACACACACACATACACACACATACGACTATGAAGCATCGTCAATATCGATCTGACTCGAACGATGAGGCAGCTACTATTTTTTTTCTCCTCCAATTCACTTCAGCTTTCCGTCTCACTGTAATACCAGCGAAGGCTCCATCACACATCAGCCTGGAACAAGAAAAATCTTCAATTTTCCAAAGTTCTCTCGTCATTCGTGACACACGAAGGTTAATACGTCTCGTCCCTCGATATACCTTGACGATTCTACCGCACGAGTGTTTCCCTCGGTATCGTTGACAATAAAAAAAAAGAGAGACAAAACAAGAGCAGTCGCAGCCTCCGACGAATAAAAAGCCAGAAGACAAGCGGAAGATTAACCAACTGCAGCAGTTCAAACGCAAAGCTACCCTCGTAAAATCGCTGCTGGAAATTTTGGAGGGAGGTTCCGCAGCAGCAAGTTGCCATTTTTCCACATCATCGTTCGTGGTGGATTAAGGGGGTACACGGAAAAAACGAGGAAAAGTTTTTGTCTCGAACGAACCCCTGAATGACCATAACTTTCCGGCTTAATTGACGCGGGAATTTCGTGCAGATCCCAATTTTGTCGATTCTCCGTCGACTACGATCCTTTCAGACGGACAAGATTTCATGCCGAGGAAAGGCAATTTTTTCAAAATTTTCGCTTCCTCGCAAATTACAATAAAAAATCTTTTTTCTCGCTCGTCAATCTCGCCGAATTTCGAAAAAGCTTCGATCCTTGCGAATGAAAAATTGATGTAGCTCGTGAAGAAAAGAAATGAAAAAAAATTCAAAATCAGAGACACAAACGGTCTTGTCACATTGTCGAAACGGAATTATAGTTTTTGAAAATTTCTTGATTAGAACGAGTGAAGGACAAAAAAGCCAAAAGAAAATTGAATCAAATGGCTAAAGTCTTGTCGTGTAGGCAGGGTTTTCAAGGCCGTTTGAAATTTCTTTGATTCCAGGCACCTTTTCGAAGCCGTGAGCTAAGAACGCGGGGCGTACCAAAGTGACAAACGGCAACGTGGGGAAAAACAGACACCCCGGAGGTTTGCCACGTTTCAAAGTTCGAAAAAATCTTTTTTCTTTGCGCTTCCGGGACAAGCAGCATCCTTGAAATATCCAGGCAAAAATGGCACACGAAAGCACGTGAAATATCGTTATACCACCAAGGTGGCGAGTACCATACAGGCATTTGGCGAATCATTTCCTTCTCGCCAACTCGGTGCGAACTTTATTATGTAATACCTATGCTTATATATGTAAATATGTGCATGTAAAATGTACGCAAGGTGTCGAAACTTCCTTGTCAAGAATGGAGTGCAAACTGCGAATCCTGGCGTTGAAGAGTAACGCCGTACCTTCCGGATGCTGGTAAGACACTCGTCATAAATGCACGAAGAAAGAATTTTCAGAAAGAAAGCTCTCCGATTCGATCCGAGATGTAAAAAAGATGAGGATGCTGAGGAGAGCACGAAAACAGCGCGGATCTCGCGAAAATACGAATAAATATAGGATAAAAAAGTGAATAAATGAAAAAAGCCCAAAGTCTCAATGAAGTTCGACATCGTCGTCTGGCCTCGGCACCTTTCCTTCCCGAGGGAATGCCGGCTTTGCCAGATCCAACGAAATTACCATAAATTCAAGCATAACGAGTACAAAAAAAATAAAAAAATGTTTACTCGAGTATATCGAAGAATTTTGACACTGACTCAGCGAGTGGTCCAAGTATGGTTGGACGAAAAACATCGAGAAAGAGAAACCCACGAAAAATTAGGATGCATTTTGAAAAACGTAAATTAAAAAAGTTAACTATCGAAAAATGAAACTTTAAATTCTTAAACTATCGTGTATGGTAGATATTGCGTACAGTAGGTATAAAGTAAACAATTTTGTGCCGGAATACTCGTAGCGATGCGGAAGGCAAGCGGAAACGCGCGTAACGCGCTTCGATGACTATCAAAGTCGAAGTCGATCGATCTAACGGGTCATATATATTCTGCCCAGCGCTGTATCACACGTATAACAACGGAAAAGGAAAAAAAAATAATCCTTTGAAATACGTCGATGAGGTACGTTACAATTCAGCCTTTTTTATTTCGGAAATTTCGAGGTGTCTTCCATGGCCTCTTCAAAGAAGCTCGTAAGAAATATTAGTGCCATAATCCTTCGACCTACTTTCATCTCCATCTACCGAGAAAAATGGCCAAATTTCGGAAAAAAAGACGCACCCAAAGTTTGACCTTGTTGTGACCTCTGATTTGACCTTGAAGCTACAATCCGAAGAAAATTCAAAAAAGACCGAATTTCTTATAAATCCGCGTTCTTTGGTCGTATGAAAAGTTTGAAAAAAAAATCAATCGTACAGAAGAGGATCCGGACAAGTTGGTGCGAAGGTCACGCAGCGTCATTTTGGGGTACCGAGGGTCTTATCGCGTTTCGACGACTTTTACTCCGGCGAGATACAACTTTTCAGGTGCGAAAAGTTCCCAAGAATTCGCTGATAGTTCGCAAAAAGTATTCTCGTGAATAGCCGATACAGAAGTCCCTGCAGGCACGTCAAAGCCAAACCCGATAAAGAAGTTCGCCTTCCGACCACTCGGAAGCAAGGGAAAGGTCGAATTCGGGCTTCGTCATGGTCCGTTCAAACACGATTCGTCCTTTCGGGTTCATTTGTCCAATAAATATGAAATTGCACTCCCAATAAAATTGTACAAGGTCATGAATTCGTTCAGGATCAATACCCCCAATCATCGATACACCCTCCGATTCGAAAAAAGTCTTCAAGAACGCTGAAAAAAATTCGCTTTTTATCTCGTTCCTGACCGCACATTTTTAATTAATGATCTCCTTGCAACCGTCGTTTTCCCCAGCTAAAGTTAAACGTCAAAGGAAAACAGCTGTCACCAACCGCGATTGCTGAATAGTTTGGATATCCTCGCAAGGAAAATATTCCGTCGCCAGCTCGTAGTTTCGCAATATCATCCGAAGCTGGCTGCGAGAGAATTCAGCCTGGAGTCGAGAGCAAGAAGAGAACGCCAGTACCAGATGTTCTCCGAGAAATCGCATCTCGACGAACCTTGATTTTCGTTTCACGTCGGATTGTATGAATTTCGTTGTTGACTCGGAGTTTCTTAGAGCCAATTTTCACTCCATTTTTCCCCGGTGTTGACTCGCTCTCCGTGCTCGCAATTTTCCTCGGAATTCCTCTCTTTAAAAGAGTACAACCCTGATTTATGGAGATTTGAAATGTAGCGAATTCATTTTTTTTTTCTCCCCATTCTGTTTTTACGACGTTGGTAGCAAAGGATCATGGCGTTAATTTTTATTACGTCGAGATCAGGCCTTCGATTACCGATTTCACTATCGAGCTCTCTGTCCGACTGTCCGAAAAAACGATCAAATGACTTTTCGTCCTTGGAACTTTCCGAAGGCGGACACCTCGAAATTTCCGAAATAAAAAAGGCCGGATCGTAACAATTTTCCTCCGAATTCCTCCCTTTAAAAGAGTACAACCCTGATTTATGGAGGTTTGAAATGGAGCGAATGTATTTTTTTTTACGCCATTCTGTTTTTACGACGTTGGTAGCAAAGGATCATGGCGTTAATTTTTATTTCGTCGAGATCAGGCCTTCGATTATCGACTTCACTATCGAACTCTCTGTCCGACCGTCCGAAAAAATGATTCAATGACTTTTCGTTCTGGAACTTTCGTCACCGATCTGCCTGTCGGTTATCGACCACGAGCTTTTTGTTTTTCTTAATCCTAATGATTTTTAACGATGAAAAATCGTTTTTTGTTTTTTGAATTAAATACCAATTGGAAATTGTATAAAAAATAGTAATTTCGAAAAATTGGATTGTTTTCAAAATTCTAGAAAATATTAAAAGCCGACAATTAAGCAGGTGCCTTACGTAGAATACTGTACGATATTCGAGTGTAAGATTTCACGGAATGTAATTACACCTGAATGGAGCGAACACGATTTTTTTGCAGTATAAAAAACGTATTTTCCATTTCTTTCAAAACTCGTGAAATCCGATGATTGTTCTCCGACCCAAATAACCGGAGTTATCTCGGTGTAGGGTGCAGAAAAGGGTGAAATTGGAAGCGCAAATATCGCGAAGAATCTCACAGAGGGATCGGGAAGAAATCATGGAAGATGTTACGCCGGAGAAAAAGGGTTGGAAAAAAGAGGAGTTTTGAGAAAGGGGAATGCACGCGTGTTTTCAACCACCTATGCGAACGTCTGTCAGGAATTTCCTCCACTATTTTCATCCGATTTCTCATTCATTTATTCCTCGTGTCTGTTTAAACGGAACGTTTCGACAAGCTCCGAATGATTTTGCATTAAACCCTAATGGGAAAATAATTAATGACGGAATTGTTGGATAATTAAAAGCGGCATTTGCATCGCGAAATCATTTTCACATGTAACGTCATCCTGAAGAAATATTGGAATTTTCGGAAAATGTATTTACCCAAATTTCCGACCGATGCGAAAAAAGAAATTAAGGTGGTTCGCTCGAATCTAAAGCCGCCCGAAAATTCAAACTTTGCAGCCCGGAACTTTACACGTTTTTGACAAAATATACTCTCGGAATTACTGGCATTTTACGAGTCTGAGGCAAAAATTCACGAATTATTTTGTCGTACAAAAATAATTCGAGAAGACAAGCGACAATTTCTTTTTCAATTAAATTCATTGTTTCAAATTTCTCGATAATCATCGAACAATATCACTGCAAACAAACGCGAAACCAGCAACTTTCGTCCTGAAAATCATGAATTTTCTTCCTGCCTTTTTCCATCCACAAAACTTCGTCTTGAATTTGCGACATTTCTTCTCAAATATAAATAACAAACCGTCGAATTTTGCTCTTCTTCTAGAATCAAAAAATTCGAACGATGGCCGAAAGTTAACGTGAATAAAAAAAAGCAATAATGTTTGAAAGACCCGTGGCCTCGTATTTGAAGGAAAAAGTTGGTACTCTCGACAAGTTTCTGCGGATGTTCGATTTTTGCTGGCTTCGAGCTACGATAATCTCCAATTCCAACTGCAAATTTGAACATCTAAGTGTTCATACGTATTTCGCGTGTAAACAGACGTTTATTGACGAATGAAATCGAACATCCAACATCCGTTTAATCACTCGTGTTCCCACGGGTTGTTTGGCAAGCAACGATGAGGCTCTCGGTTGGACGAGCGAAAATACTCGATTGAATTTACGAAGGCCTTCGAGTGACACTTTTGCCATGCTGGTCACATGTTATTATCGCGTCTCTCGGATGACAGTACGATGACGCAGCGGAGTGCATCGGACGGTGAGTTTCGAGAGTCAATTCGGGTGTGGATTAATGTGGTACACATCGCAATATGGCGTGGATACAGCGACAATTTATTCGGCGAAGAATCAATTAATATCGGTCCATCTCCGGGACGTTATCTACGTATTTGACGTGGTATTTACCGTCGACGAGTGACTTTTATTACCCTCCCATAAGGAAAGAAATGAATCCTTCGATTGGTAAGCAATTGATGATGAAAAAATAATGAATTTCATATAATTATGCTCTCGAAAAACTATACAAATATTCGTTGAGAAAATACTTGACGTGATCCCGAAAATTCGACTCGAATAATCGAAATGGAAACGAGCTGTTCCAAATTTTCGAATGATTCGACGATTTTCAAATTCGCATTGTTCCAAAATGTTCGAATATATTTGAAATTTCATTCGAATATTCACGAGGTATTCGGTATTTTTCATTTAAATCGCTGAACAATTCAAATTTGTCCGAATCGTTCGACAATCCAACGAATTATCGAAACTTTTCGAAAAACTCTTAATTTCGAAATATTCGATTCGAATTTCAAACGCCGATCGAGCACGTTTTCAAAAGTACCATTTTCGCATTTATAATTTTGATTTAAAGATAAAAATAATAACGATGTTTCATTTTACTTTCCAATAAATGTTTTATAGTATTGCTGGTCATTGGGGGAATAAAATAGGCATTTTTCATGTTGAAAAAAGAAAATTTGCCTTTTTTCAAGTCAGCCCATTTCACGTGCGTGGATAATCGGATGCATTAAATGCACTTTATGGCTATTTCAACGAGTACTTTTACGGTAAAAGCTCCGGAAAATGGCAACAATGGTGAAAGCGCCTGGCCATCAGTTCGAGGAACTTGAAAGCACATACATACACTTTTTTTTATTCTTCAACTCTCTGAGAAACTTGTCGAGAGACGCGAATAAAAGTACTCCAAGTGACTAACGGAATGGCAAGGGAAGACTCGTAATGAACTCGCAGCTAATGAATTTTCCCTCAGTCTCATCCCTTGTACAAAGTGTACGGACTCCCCTCATCATCTACACACTCTCTTGGCCGTTTCGATGATGAATCTTTAATTCGAAGGAGTCATTGAAAAAAAAAAAAAACAGTAGCCATAACACGATTTATGTGTAAAATATTAAATCATCAGAGAAACGATCTTCCAAAAATTCAATATTTTTTACATTTTTATTCGTCTTTTTTTTACCGATTTTATAAATAAATCGTGTCTAGGTGGTTTTCCCTCTTTGATTCTTGTAACTGCCCAGAAACGCTTACACCGAAAAGTTGCGAATAGCGAGAGGAAATTTGAGTGAAAACGATTTTTTTAATAAAACGTGCGATTTCCAACCGAGGCGAAAAAAAATGCGACAACTGATTTTCGTGATTATCGAAACCGAGTACAACATTTCCGAATTTTATCGTGTAAATTGAGTATAAATTTATTGCCAAAAACTTTGCTGAGTTATTGTAATTACGACAATTGTCAAAGGGTTGATTAGAGGTAATTTTTTCTTCCGATAATAGGATTCCGTAATTTTTTTTTTGGGAAATACACTTCGTCTTGGCGGGAAGGGTGTGTTTCCCGCTACTCTGTCGCGTCGCTCGGAATGTTGTGACGCACGCGGAGACCCGCCCTACGGTAGCCAACATCGGAAAATCATTGTATTGAGGGAAAAAAAAAACTTATAATTATGAAGCAATTAAATGGCATATTTCGTCTGATAATGATTAATGTGATAAAACAATTTAGAAAATGATATTACCTGACAGAAAAAAAAAGACATTTTTTTCCCAAACACAACCGATAACGCGTGAGGTTTTGCGCGAATCTTATCGCCCTTTTTTGAAATCAAATTAATTCCGGTTTGTGTCGTAGTAAATTTAAAAAACTCATCTCGCTGAAAAATTTGCGAGTTTTGCGAGCTTTCGAAACATTGATTTTTCTCTTTCGATTTTCCAATACGATACTCGATAGGTTTTTGCACAAATTTTGGGTATTTGAAACTTTTGGAAAGTTCGGACGATTCCTAATTTGGAATAATGCAATGAAAATCAATTAATATTCCGAAAGTTTCGGTGGGAATTTGATTGTTTTTTTTCACCTCTCGAATCACCTCGCAAAAAATGACTCCGAATCATCGTCCAATGTAGTTTTTAAGAATTTCTCGATGTTTTTCGAAATTTCACACTTTTTAGTTCGAGTCCAAATTTCGTGATGCATTTCACGATAAATCAGCATAAAAATCAAGGTTTTTCGTAGTTCACGAAGCGACACTGGAAAAAGTTCAATCCATCCCGTCGTCCTTCGATATTTTTAACGTCAAAAAGAGAAAGGACGTTTGTTATCTACCCTGAAAAATGAGGCAACTTTTTCATATCGACGAACAGTCGATAACACAAACGTGTAAGACATTGAAACGATTATTTCGAATTTTTCTCACCGATAGAAAAAAAAAACAGCAATGGATTCGTGTCGCAACCCTGAAAAGTTATAAACAAATTATTTTTCGAAAAAAAGAAACCCCCAAAATATTCCGAAAACTTTGTTTCTTCTTTCTAAAATTTTCCGGCGTTTTGCAGTTTTTCCAAATGTTCCTCGAGACTTTATGAGAAAACCGCTCGTCAAACGGACGGAAAATTTCGCCCAAGGTGGAGGAGTAACTTTTACAAACGAGAAATGATTTTGGATTCTCCGTAATATTTTTTTTTTTCAAAATCACGGGGAAAGAAAATACGTTTTGCGAATATTTTCATAATTTCGTTTCTCCTCTCGACTTTCATCACTTTTTTCATGATTTTTCATAAAATTCCAATTTTCATAAAATTTACGAGTACCGAATTTTCGATTCTCTCCCAACGCTGCTGGACCAGCGCCAGCCATTCACCCCCAACAAAATTTCATTCGCTGACCGGACGACCCGAAAATGTCCTTCGTACTTTGCTCTCGAGAGAAATACACACCGTCGAGGTCCCCCGAAAAGTTTTCAGCGGAAAATCGTCCGACGAATCACGTCGTAAAGCGTCGCGCGAAACTCCCGCAAAAGTTGAGCGATAAATTATTCACTTAATTCCCGAAGAAAAAGCAAAGCACGAAAATTTCTAAAATTTCAACGAGACTCCGCAAATTCTTACCGCGCGACTCCCACGACGTGTAGAAAAGGTCCACCCGTGAAAAATATTTTGCACAAACGAATTTCGTTCGACGATCACAAAAATTAATTCCATCCATATGCAATAAAAAAAATTGATCAAAATACAATGAAAAAAACAAAAAACTCGACCCTCAAACTCGAAGTAATTATGACTCTTATTTTGCACGATATTTTCCCGCGATTTCGTAAGTCTGTTTGAAAACGCACCCTCGAACGTCGCGATGATTTTGACGGGAAAGAAAATTTTGATTTTCTCGTCGTTTTTTCGCAAGAAAAGCTTCCCGAAAATCGGAAACGCGCTTCGCGAACGAAACCCAACTGGAGGAATACAACGCTCCTGGCGTGTCGACGGCCGCGCCTCCATCCCCCACTTTATTAGCAACCCCTTTGGGTCGCGCACGCGTTCCGACCTACGATAAACCGCGGAGAGCCGCGGGCGCGACCACGCAATCATAAAAGTCCATTTTTTCTTCCACAATATGAAAAAAAAAAAAAAAAAGGCATAATGAATGATAAAGCGAGAATCATGACGTTGTTTGAATACGAAAAAACAACTCGACCAAGTTTCTCTCGGTATCGCGGTATGAGAATAATTCGTCTTGCCGTTCCAAGCGAGCAAACATACGTGCGGCGGATGAAAAGCTCACATCGCGAGCTTACGACGAGCTTCCACCGATGTTTCGTGCAACCTCGCGAGACTTGTTTACATGAGGTTTTTTTTTACATACGGTGGAACTCAAGGGTGGTTTTCCTCCGCCTTTGCGTTCTCAGACACGTCGCAATGTCATCTCCGTTTCGGAGGCTGCGTAAAGAAAATTGACGAAAATTGAGCTTTTTTCAAAAATTTCTTTGTTCAGCTTCTACAATCTCTTTTTGTTCGCGAAATTTGTACATTCCAAACGGACAACCAATCGATCGATATTTTCCAAACTTTCACGAATATTCCAAAAATATAGAAATTTCGAAACTCGGAAAGAAAATCTGAAAAAATTCGTGCGCATTTCGAAAAGTGAACGGGATCACTCTCGTTCCATGCATCCTTCGATCTTTTCCCAATTTTTTTTTTGTTCATTGTCTCGTTGATTCACCGTTGTTATTTTTCAAAATTACTGCGAGGGTTGGCTTTTACCGCGGCAAAATAAAGCCTTGTGCTTCCTTGTATTTTATTTTTAATAGTTTTGTTAAATACGCGGCAGAAATGAAAAAAAAAAAATAATAAAAACTATCATCACGACGAGACATCCGTGCTTGTTTTTTCACCCTCCCGCGGTCGATGCCGAAGCTTGGAAATGTTCATCACAGGGCTTGCATAAGGTTGTTGCCCTCTCGCGTTATAAAGCCAGGATCCCCGGAGGATTCCTGGAGCATATCTACTTCCGAGGCATCACTGAAAGCGCCATTTGTTTTATCCGTCACATTGGAAGCAAGAAAACAAAAAAAAATCATCCGTCCGAGTCTGGAGAAGCTATTACGCGAACTGGGGAGAAAAAAAAATTACGCAAGAAGATCGTCTTCGCCCGTGCGACGCCAGTCTTCGCTCGACACGTGGAATGATGATGAAAAAATTCACTCGCGCGAAATGAGTCGACGGAATAAATATGTGGAATTAAACAATTTGGACAACGCGCGAATTACTTCCGGATAAGAGCTTTCGAAAGATCCAATAAAAATAAAAATCCGTTCAACTTTGATGAGATCACGTAGAAATATTTGTTAATAAATAATACGTTCGCGTTCTTTTTTTACATCTTTACGTGGAATTTATTTTTTATCGATTATTGTTGATGAATTATTGATTAATGCATTGAAGATTTATGATAGATTTTTTGCAGCGACTATTTTTTCGAATTTCGGATTGCTGAATTTTTTTCGGAATTTTCCTGCAATTTGATCTGAAAAAAAATATGTTTTTCATTTGATTATATTCGACAGAAAACGTTTTATACCGAACATGAATTTTTATACCACGTACGCCGCGGGATCTGGATTTTTTCCTGTCGTGGTAAAAATAAGATCTATATTTATCATCTGTTTTCGAAATGTGACAACAGTGAGAACCTGTATGCCCATTCTGTAGTCGATTTTGATAGCATACAGGGTGTCCCCAAACTCGATGCTGATTTGCAATCAGATTCAGGATGACTTCTTAGACACCCGGTATTAGAATTAATGCGGAGATTCTTTTACAAAGAAAATAAATTTTCACGCTACTTGTACGAAATTTTAGAGATTTTTAGAATTTCCCCTGTCATGGTAAAAATGAGATCTATATTTACGATCTGTTTTCGAAATGTGACAATAGAGAGAACCTGTATATCCATTCCGTAGGCAATTTTGATGCTACAGCTTACAGAGTGCTGCGAAAGTCGATGCTGATTATTCGAAGTTAGATTCAGAATGAAATTCCCAGTCGAAATTTATCTTGGCATTTTTTTGTACGACCAACGCCAAATTAGTTATTGATCGTCAAAGCTCGAGCCAATCGGAGGCTCGCCCTCTCTTCTCCTGCAGGCGGGCGCACGGGTCCCATTGGCCCAACTATGATGATTAATAACTCAGGGGGGGTTCGTCGGATCAAAAAGTGCTTAAGGACTTTTCGACTCGGAAATTCACCCCCAATGTGGCATTTCATCGTCAGCATCCCCTTTTGGGACTCCCTGTATATACGCGATACGTTTCACACACATGCTGCCCTTACGAGTTCACGCTGTTACCGAAGAAAGTTTACAATATTCGTCAAAATTCAATTTCGCCCTCACTTTTAATTTTTATTGTGGCAAAAAAAATTAATTTGCAGATTACATAGCCTTTTTGATATACTATATACATAGACTATACATAGACTACATTACAGACATACATACATTTGATATACATAGACTAAACATCGTGGATTGAGCAAACTTTTTTTAATTACAGAATCAAATTTACTGGAGATGTGTTGCAAGCCCGAAAGGCTTTTTCTTGAGAAAAATGTCATATTTTGAAGCTGCATCGGCATTTGAATTTTTTTATTTTACGGTAAAGACAGAATATATACTTGGAACGGTCCGTTTGAAACGAATCGTCCTGTTCATGTCAGTCGACCCCACTCTCTGTGCTCCCAGCATCCGAATAATAATGCTGGTCTTTCCACATTTATACACCATCCTCGCGAAGGGTCATGGGAGCGAGGACCGAAATCCTCAACCGAATAGAATAAGGCTCGTGTATCCACGATACTTGAAATTCCGAGAGAGTACATGTGGTGAGTATACCAGTGCGGACATTGCTCGCGATCCTCGTTAATAAGGCACGCGGCTATCGCACGGGGTGTAGCATACTGTAAACCGCATGTATTTACTCAGAGAAATTCTACAATGTCCATTAGGGTGTTTTGAAAAAAAAAAAGATTATAGTCAAAACGCCTTCAAAACATGGGAAAAACGATCCGAGTGCGTTTGGAAATTTATTATTCAATGATGGCGAGTTTTGGAAAAAAATTAATTACATATTTTTGTAGGAAATTAACCGCTCTACAAAAAAGGTTCTCGGTCGTAATGTCGTAAAACCAACCTCTGCGAAGTTACAGCTCGTAAAGTTCAATTCGTACGAAAAATATCCTTCTGTTGGAAATTTGAGACGAACGATCACTCTTATTTGAAAAATTTGTGAGACTCCTTCCGCGAGGCATCAAATTCTCTATCCGACGCTGCATGACGATATTATTTTGCAACGATTCTCACAAAATCAAATGCTTGAAAACGAGAATTTATTGTGGAAAATATCGTGGGAATTGCTTAATTTTTTGAGAAAAAAAAAGTCATTTTGACGAGTGAAAATTGGGATGAATAGTTTATCTAAAGTGTAGTCTGGCATTATGCAATCACGAAATGTATGACCTGTGAGAAAAAAAACTTCCAACATTTTTTCTTAGGAGCTGTTGTTCGCCTGTAATGTCGAAAAGGACACAATTTCTGTATGATTTGAACTCTCACAAGTTGTAACTCGATAACGATTGAAGAGCGGTTAATTTTCGATGAAAATCTGTTACACGTATTGTTCTAAGCGTCCCATCATTGAGCAAAAAATCCTTAAATCTTTCATTTTTTTTTTCCATGATATTGTTATGAAAAATCGACAAATGCCATGGGGCAACGCCTTAAAATTTGTTCACTAAACAGAAACTTTTTGAAAAAAGCTAAAAAAAATTTCCAGACACCCTAATGTATGTGCCGACGAACTGACCAGCGCCTCCAGGATATTTCAGCTCGCGCTTTGATTTTCCACATTCTTTTCCGCAGAGTGAATAATCGTTCATTCGTTAGTAATTATCTCTCGCGTAATTCCAAAGGCCTCAAGTTCCGATTGATATAAAAATTTCACGGTGTTCATAAGACCAAAGTACCTGATTTCGTAACTCTACAATTGAATATTATTGCAATTATCGACTTTTTTTGTTAACAACTTTGGGATAGTACGGAAATTATCCTGGAAATCTTCTTTCATCTCCACGTAAACACTTCTGGGCCCTGGAAGCATCCAATTGATTTTTTAATAATTTTCAAATTTGTACTTTTCGCAAATCGATGATAAAATGATACGCTGATGGTCCAGGGCGTTTCTTGGGGTCAAAATAGAGGGAAAATGATCTTGGAAATCTTATTTCATTTCTAGGTAAATAGTTCTCGGTCTTGGAAGCATCCAAATAATTTTTCAATAATTTTCGAATTTGTACTTTTCGCAATTCGATGATAAAATGGAACGCTGATCGTCAAGGGCCTTCCTTGGGGTCAAAATAGCGGGAGAATGATCTTGGAGATCCTCTTCCGTCTCTACGTAAATAGTTCTAGGCTCTGGAAGCACACAATTGATTTTTCAATCATTTTCAAATTTGTACTTTTCGCAAATAGATGATAAAATGATACGCCGATGGTCCAGGGCGTTCCTTGGAGTCAAAATAGAGGGAAAATGATCTTGGAAATTTTGTTTCATCTCTACGTCGATAGTTCTGGGCCCTGAAAGCGTCCAAATAATTTTTCAATAATTTTCGAATTTGTACTTTTCGCAATTCGATGATAAAATGATACGCTGATGGTCCAGGGCGTTCCTTGGGGTCAAAATAGCGAGAGAATGATACAAATAATTTTGGAGTTTTTACATTTGGTAAGTCAATAATGAAAATCGTCATAGCGAGATTGGGTTGTTATCGTTTTATTCGTCCCCTGATTGGACGATGAAAAAGATACCAGATTTCTGCAGATTAAATTACATAAAAAATTAAAGCGCTGCAGAGCATTCGTGCAATCGCACCTGTGAGCGCAAGTACCTGTCCCTAGTGTGATCTATAAAATGGCTGCACGTATAGAATCGAATTTTCTCATTATTATTTTTGAAAAAATAATAAATGAGGGACAACCGAGCCACGAAATCGTGTGTTTTATTTGTACAAGTGTACATCTCTCAGTGAAGGTGAGGAAAAAAAAAAACGTGACTCGTACAACGTATTATGATCATCCCACTATTACACTAATAGCCTCGAGAAGCCTCGAAATATTCACGATTTTACGATAAAGTCACAACAACACCAGACTCGTTATTTTTAAGCTTTATTTCGAAAATATTTATGTCTCTAATCGGAAATCGCATTTTATCAACAGTTATGACGCTCTTCACAATTTATTGGTCATTCATTTTGTTATTGATATAAAAAACGAGCTGTAAATTTGATTATCATATTATTTCAACCGCTTTCGGAAAGTCCACACTTTTCGTTACATTGAAATTTCTTGGTGAATAAAATGTTGTACTGAAAAATAATTGGTATAAAAAAGAATTAAATTCACAGCTCCAGAAAATTCATTTTTTCATCACCTCATGGGCTGAATATTATTGATGAATGATTTTACATGTAAATATTTATTTTTAATAATGAACCAACTTTCGAAATTGAAAAACAAATTGCATCCGTCTGCCAAGTTCTTTCGTACAAATTCTAACACTATATCGCAATAATTAATGTCCATTCAACAAACTTACAAACGCAGTAGATTCGAAATAATGCAATTTATGTTAATTCGGTAAATTCGTCGCAGTTGCCCTTTGAATATTCAATAATCTCGTGCGACGATCGATGTCATCCGCGAGTCTAGAATTAAGTCACAAATTATTGCTCGTAGCTCTACCTACGTTCTCATTCGATTTGCTATAGAATTCGTGCAGGAAATTAGTGCCCATTTATCGTAGTAAATTATCGCGAAGGACTCGCTCGCTCGCTGTTTTTCTTCTCAAACACAAATACGATATTTTGTGAAACCCAAAAAACCAGGACAAACTGTGGAAAGCAAGGTCTGCCCAAGTACACGGACGTACGAATTTCTTACTCCAAATTTTGCAACTTTGGAAATTGGAACTTTGGAAATTTGTCAAAATTAAACGAACATTCTTCGTATTCGTCTCAATTTTTCTGAAATCGTCTATTTTCACGATTTCTTCGATACTCTGAAACCAATGAACGCATCCAATCGTTGATTGAAAATGATGGAAATGAAAAATGAAATCGTCCAATGTGAAATTTTCAACGATTAAAATAAGTGAAAATTTCTCCAATCGTATTATACCGATAATTTTAAAGTTTTTTTTCCACCGATTTAGAAAAATTGAAAAATCTAATTAGCGCTTCTAAATTAACCCACATTCGTCGAAGATATGGAAAAGAATATATGTCGAACCGTTCATTGACGTAAAATAAGTTTAATACGTCGTATTACCGTAACATTCGTAAAAAGAAAAAAACGACTGTCACGAAATGTTTTACGCAATGCTTCTTTAATTTGTCAACTTTTCAATCTTTTTTTTTCTACCGGAATAATATGCGTACCCGTCATTTTCCATTGTGTCTTGTAAAATTACGTTACGCAGATATGTAACGAAGAGAAAAACATATTTCACAAGCGGTGTTTTCTTTCATCGTTTTTTTTTCATAATTTATTCGACGTTAGAGTGTGACACGATTTGAGAATAATATAAATATTTTTTTTCACTACATATGACGTACGTATTTCGTGCTTTTTTTTTGTTCAAACACGAAGCAGAGTCTCGAAGCCAAGCAATTAAAAGCGAATATACATATATATATATTTTTTTTAACTTTTATCACGATATTCAACGTGCGTCTCTCTGTAGGCTCAATTATTTTTCGATGCTCTAAAAATAAGAAAACGAGGTAAAAAATAATGTCAAAAATGTCTTACATGAGAATGACGCTGTATCGTTTTATGTAGACAAGTGTTTGCCTCCCCCATTGCTGCTTACGCGCTGTCTCTTCTTACGTTTACGTCACTCATTATCTTTCCCACGTCGTGACTCGTTTGCTTCAAAATTCTCGGGGCATCAAATGTGACACAAATCGTTGGATATAAAAAGCTCGTACAGTCTTGTGAACGCGAGTTTTCTACGAGGCTTTTTAATCGATCTCATCGATCCACCCTCCGTGAATTTCTGTTCGATACAATTTTCTCAAACGACGTAGGTTCGTTTTGCTTTTCTTTCTCGCGTGTGCCTGTATTTCCTTTTCTATTATTACAATTTGTTTTTTTTTTACCAAGTTTCGGAATTTGTGCACCTCTTGAGCTTTCTTCCGTTTTTCACTATTCGCGAAGCTCTCGTTGAACATGTAATCGTGAAAAGAGGATTAAGCACGTTTTTACCGTGAAGAAATTACATCGAACGCTGCGTAATTGATTTTTTTATTTTTTTCTTTCCTCTCGTGAACATCGAAACTGTGCGCTATTTTTACCTTGTGACAATATTTTTCCAAAGTTTCCGGTTCGCGATCTATTCAATGGAAATTCGTGTTTGGGGTTTGAAAAAAAATCAGTGAAATTTACACGAGGGACAGAACGTTTTATAAGCTTTTTTTGAATTTTCGCTTTTTTTTTCAAATTGTTTGAATTTTTGTTCGATCGATGAAAAATCCTTCGTTCGCATGGTCTTGAAAAATGCCAATTAGGCAGGCGGAGAATCAAGCATACGATCTAAACGATTTATTTCGTACTGAGAAGTTTTTATGCACTAAATAAATAAATTTTCCGAACGTTCAGCACAGCAGTGTAATATGAGATACAACATTTTTCGTTTCTTGTTCAAATTGGCCGAATCGCAACGGCTCCAATTGTCGGCATCCGAGAAGTATATTGACGTGCAAAATTTGTTAAAAACAGCAAATAATAATTCGCCATCGTGAATTGAAAAAAAAACTCTTCCACCACATGTTCCAAGTACCCTTTGAAGTTTCATTATTTCCGAATAAAAGTTTCTCCGTGAAATAAATCGTCGATTTTCGTCCGTTTAATTTTATCACTCCCCTTAATGCGTCTCCTTAAATTATTTCTCAAAAATTCCAGCCGCAAAATGTCCGTCAAAATACTGTGTCTCGCGCTTCTCGGACTCGTACTCCTCGAGGTAAATTACTTCAATCGAATCACTAAATCGCGACGCGGTGGTAATAAAATAAAATTGTCGATAATTTTTTTGACCAAACTCGTCATATTTTTTTCCATGTTTCAAGGCGTGCGTGTCCGCGGGACCTCTTGATTTCCTGAAGTCTTTGGGACCAGTGAGTATCACGAGAAAAGATATTCCAATTCGTATAGGCAAAATATTTTGCAAATTTAATTTGTATAAAGAGTGTCCCAAAAAAGGGATGCTGATCAATTAACCCCACATCGAGCCCTTGAGTACCTTTTGATTCGACGAATCCCCGTCGAATTATCGATTAACAAAGTTGGATCAAAGGCTCAAGCTTTAACGATCGATAACTCGCTACTTTTCGATCGTGTAAAAAAATACCAAAAGACACTTTGACTCGAAATTTTATGCCGAATCCAACTTGAGATTATTCGATATCTTCCCTCGGACAGAAACAACGAAAAAGATAATAATATTTGAATACCAAAATTGTTCTCCAAAATGTTCATTTTTCCATCCAATGGTCGTACTGAAGAATTTATTTCACGTTCCTTCGTGATTAATTTTGAATTTCCATCGCAGTATCCGCTCACAGCGTCGGTGAAAGACGACACCGTGTACGGAAAGATGGTTAAGGTAAGTCGATGGAAAAAAATGCCCGTACCGCCGATCGATCCACGATGATTGAACATGAATTACTTTTGCAGCTGTCAACCGATATTCTAGGACCGATGCTCACCGAAATGGTAAATACTCGAACGAACAAAATAATGATATTGAAGAGTGTTTAAAAAAATACATCATTAATCGAATGAAATGCGTCATTTTTCAATCGACAGATCCTGTCGTTTTTGGAGATTCCCAATAATATATACAGATATCTGTTCGAAAAGGAGCATCGTAATTAAGAAGCCAGCGGATAACACGATGACTAACACCGTAGGTTTTCGATCAACCCTTTATCGCTTAAACATATTTAACATTTTTCAAATATTCACAAGTTGAAATTTCATACTTATTTACTCGTCGGAAAAATTTTATTTCATTTTTCATCGAAAGGTAGACAATTTTATGTGTTCGATTATTATTCCTTCAATATTTTCCGACTAGGCTTGCCGATAACGCAGCGAACAGCAGGATCTGGAAGAATAGTCGTTTACAAATAAAAATCGACCAAAATAATGCCGATGACTCGAGAATGTATACGTTTCTCATTACTTGTTTATTCGTCGAGAAATAAAATTTGAAAAAAAAAACATCGATATACCCGACGCTTCGAAATTTTTCCCACCATTTTCCAAAAATCATCGACCACTTGTGTAAATATTCAATGTACGATCAACGTGTATACGATAAAAATATGAAATTCCTTGGCCTCGACGAAAATCGTCACTATTTTTCCCCAAAGTAATAAAGTGCGACCAATCATTGAGAGCTTTAGTGCGATGTAATCCGAAAAATTACGACAAATACACGGACATTTGATTCGAAAAAGATTGCCCTCGTGATTTCTTAAATAATTATTCAAATATGTACGAGAACGATAGTATCAAAAATTCATTAACAAATTGTTGACGTAAATTTTTTTTTTATATACCTTGAACATACACTTTTTCAACTTTGATTAACTAGAAAACGAATGTAAGAAAATGAAATATGCATAGAGCGATGTGTTGAACTAAAGAAAAATAACTCAAAAATAAAAGTTGAACACTTTTTTTTATCGTTAATTATGACGTGTACTATAATGTTTTTTACTTCAATCTTGTACTACACAAGCTTTTCAAACGCAATTTCAAACGTGTTTCAAATTCTCGACGATCGTCAAAAAATGTCACCGAATGTCACGAGAGTAATTGAAATATTGCAAATAATTACAATTTTCAATTTATTTTATCGGATCGCAACCTCCCCAAGCTTCTCAAAGCCTGAAGGAAAAAAAAACTACAGGAGTGCTCGTAACGACTCGAATATCGATTTTTGTTTCATTCTTTTTTTACACGTCTGTGCAAACTTTTCATTGCATAAAGTAACGCGAAGTTGCCGTCATACGCAGAGCCTCTACATCATCGCGAAGTTACACCGGAAACGTTTCAGAGTTGACCGAGTTCTTGAACACAACCGGAAGAATGAACTGGGCTGTAAAAGCAATTTGGAGGTTTTTTTTGTCAAGTGTCAATACCACGGACGAGGAAACATCACGTTTAAAATAATATCGGTACTATTTCACATCTCATTTCGTATCAAACGGATTTACGATCGATTTTTTTTCCAAAAGTCGAGGAAAAACTGCAAAGATTCGTTCTACTCAGCCCTGAATTATTTTCACCGCTTGCTCCACATTTTATCGGATTTAAAGAGAAAAAAAATGCCATCGGTATCAATTTACTCAATTTTGTCTTAATCCAGCGTAAAAATTGCTGCTGCTCGAAAGATAAATGAAAAATTTCCGTGATCGTGTACTTGCCGATTGTGACAGATTTTTTTATCGCTCCTCGACGATCCAATTTGATTTGTTTTTTCGATAAATTTCGCTCATAATCTCGAAGGAAATTAAATACGAGCGGTCGAATTTTTTGAACACTGAGATATTTTCGACGATTGAAAAATCAGCATAATCACGAGCATATTTGATGATTGTGAGAGAAAACCTTTTATTTTAATCGCCCTTCAACGATTTACTCGATGTGGTTTTTTTTTGCAAAAGTTTGGCGCCAATTCTCGAAGAAAATTGAGAGATTTCGGAGGATCGCTTTTGATTTTTATCAGCCGAAAATTTGTTGCAATTGCAGTTATGATCAACGACGATGGCGACTCACGCTGAATCCGTCGAAATTTTACGAAAACGAGAGCTCGAATTGATCTCGATACGTCGTAACTTCTACGAGCTCTCCTGTAAGTTTTCTCAACTTGAGAAGGCGTTTGCGATGAATTTGCTGGTCCACAAAGCACTCGAGAGAGAAGTTGAGAGCCTCAAGTCGGAAAACAATGAAAGTGAGACGAAAGAAGCAGAGCTTTTGTATTTCGATTTTCAAAAGCACGGGCGAATCGTTTCGTTTATCAAACATTTTTCAAAGACCACGCGCGAGCCAAGGCATTTTTTCAAACAATCAGAAATTCATTCGGAATATCGAATAATTCGTTTTTTAATATTTATCGAGGAACAGAAAAAAGTTTGAGACGATGAAAAAATGCATGTGTATTCGAAAAAGCTCTTTGAAATTATTATTTGCGTCTTGAATACTTTTTTTGATCTTTAATTTCATGGTCCACAGATTTGTCTGAAGGTATACGAGCTCGTTTTTGAAGTTTTTAATTAAAAAAGCAAAGTTCCTCTTTTTTTCAAAAAAGGATGAAGAAATATTTCTTTCCCTCGAAGATAAATATATTTCAGTCGCTTAGGTATATATATATATTTTTTTTCGAATTCCAAAGTAATCGGAGAAATTGGAGCGCGAGTAATTAATGATGCCGAGGATCGCGCTTCGAACGCGAATGATTTTGAAAAGATGCTTTACCCCCTCGCGACGACGGAAAGAGTCTTAAAAATAATATTTAAAAATGACGAACTATCGTCAATGTGTTTTTTTTTTTTTTTTTCATTAAATTTGACCAAATTGTGCAATTCTCATGAAAAAAAAACAACAAACTTCCGGAATAAATTCACGAGCAATTCGACTTTCAGACGAGACGGAGAAAAAATTGTCCAGCCTCTTATCGTCTCTGACCGTCGCCCGGACCGAAAAAACACGATGGCAGCAAGCTTTTCTCCACGAGAAAAAAGTTTCCGAAAGGTAGGAAAAAATTCACTTTGAAATTTGACAAATTGAAAGAAGTTTATCTATGTTTATTTTTCGCAATTAAATATGTTAAAGTTCGCTTTTAATTTTTAAAAAATAAACGTCGTTTTAAACGTCGAATATTATTATTCGTGTTTGATCTCATTATCCGAATCCGATTGATCGTCGAAAAAATTCGAATGGAAAACGAAAAAAAAAAATATACAAAATTCTCATCACGAATTTCAAGAAATGCGGAAGACAGCGGATTAATTTCGCGGTTTGATAAATAGCAAGTGGAGAAATTGTGACACGCGGGCGTTTAAACACGCTGGCGTACGTCAGATGGTGAGAACGACAACGATGCATTAATAAAGATGCGATAAATTGTTTTTTTTTTTACCAAGTTTCGAATTTCTGCACCTCTTGAGCTTTTTTCCGCTGCGTGATTGATTTTTCGTTTTTTTCTTTCCTCTCGTGAACATCGAAACTGTGTACGCGATTTTTATCTTGCGACAATATTTTTCCAAAGTTTTCAGTTCGCGATGAATTCAATGGAAATTCGTGTTTGGAATTTAGAAAAATAAAAAAATAAAATTGAGCGATTACCCGACGGCCTGTCGCGAATTTCAAGAAATACCGAAGACAGCGAATTAATTTCGCGGTTTGATAAATAACAAGTGGAGAAATTGTGAGACGCGGGCGTTTAACACGCTCTGGCGTACGTCGGATGGTGAGAACGACAACGATGCATTAATAACGATGCGATAAATTGTTCTCTTGTAATAGAGAAGAGAGAGAGAAAACGCGAGAAAGATGAGAGCCAAAAAAAACGAGAAAACGCGCTGGTCTCCAGTCGGGGAGGAGCGAAAAGCTCCTCCAGCAGCCAACATTCTCCCTTCCAGCGGAGGATCACACTGGAGATCGAGGGATGCGGTCGTCCCGTGATTTCGCGAGATAAATAACGACGAGTTATATCGTTCGCAAATGTATAAATTTATACCGCGCAGCATCCCAAGATCCGAGATGACGCGGAATTCAGCAATAGCGGAGAGAAAAAAAATTGTCGAGATTGTGTGTGAGCGAAAAGCAAGATTAAAGTGCGACAACTCGTAAATAATATCGCGAATTACATCCTCGTCCGGTAAATATGATTTATTTACTCTTCAACGTCGCTAATTCCCTGGGAAAACTTGTTGGCTCGTTTCGCCGTTTGAGCTTGTACGGCACGTGCCAATAGAATCGAAAAATAAAATGAGAATTTCGAGTACTTCCCCGATGCTTTATAAAAATCTGAAAAAACAAAAAACACCAACCGTTTTTACGACAACGGACACAATTATTTTCGACGACAATATCGAAAAGTTTTTGACAAATTGTCGGGGAAAAAAAAGCATTTCCGAAAATATTCGATCCAATTCCGTTTTTCTTTTTATATACAATATATGTTCAGTTTTATTTTCGGGAATTTCTTCGAAATTTTCTCTTTTCTGTTATTATTATTATTTTTTTTGCCGATTGAATACGAAAGGAGCCACGGCTCACCGAATATCTTTAGAATTTGCGTTTTTTTCTCAAAAATTTTTCGACAACTCATTGATATCGTTATTTTTGAAAATTATCGAGCTCGCTATCTTGAACGAGAGATCACGTATATTCCACCGACAAGTGGACCCTCAATGGAATTGCCTACAGATGGAGAATTTATCAGAAAAGTTGATGAAACTCGAAAGCGATGGCGTCTCGTTTCTGGAAGCGAGATAAATGAAAAAAAATACAACAAAAAAACGAAAGACGAGACCCTTGTTGTCATCAATCGTGTCCACATTACGTGTACTGAGGGGAGTATGTGCAAGTCGAGCTCGCGAGAAAAGATCCATGAGAAGATGAGCCAACGTCGAGAAGCAGAGCTCTCCCAGCTTCCATAAATCGGTCCAGCGGATGGAGAAAACGCTTTGTCCGCCGAGATCTTCCGACGATCATTCGCGCACTTCGGCTCTATTGGCTTTTTCGAAATTCGAGAATACGACTAATACGATATACGAGCGCGTTTATTTCGCTTCTCGAGCTCGAGAGCTCGATTTCGTCTCGCGAGACGTTTGATTTCAACAGATTTTTTTTGCACGCTTCACGAGAGTTCGTAACGCACTACCGTGTTCGGTAATATTGCAATAGCACATGAGCTTCTTTTTGAGAAAAAAAAAACGATCCGTTCGAAAAATTTCATTGAAAATAATGAAAATAATAATGACAAACGCCTCGAATTTTTTCACAGGCTCAATTCGGTTTCGCGAGGTTGAACTGGGAAATATTTCCGAACGATTACCGACTGACGCAATGTTCAATAATCATTGTACTCTCGATTACCCGTAAATTTCACGATTTGACGATGAAATGACATTTTTCCTCGTCGATTTTTCAGACAAAGGTGCAATCACGAAAAATCCTTACGAAAAATGCGAGACGAGTGCGAGATGATGGTGAAGAATTATCGCAAAGATGGAGAGGAAAGACTCTGCGAATTGCTCAAGCTTTGCGAAGATTCTCGTCGAAAGGTGAGAGCCTTCGGTCGAGCTTTTTTTACCCTCGAGATTTTTTGCAACCCTTTGCAGCCTCCTGATGAAAACTAGGGCATACGCGGGTGTTTAAAAAATCGGACGGGAAAATCATTGACCTCGCGAACTCCCGAATAAAAACCCAGTTTTCGAAGAAAGCTAACTTTTTTTTTTCGAATTTTGAATTTCGGAAATCTCAACGTGGACTCGAAATCAGCGAGCGCGAAAGTCCTCTTCGTTGAACGCGAAAACGTGTGCCGCAAAAAGTGACAAACTATCGAGGATTTTCGTGAAACCTCGGAATTCAGTCCGGTCTTTTTCATGCTGAACGTTAAATTCTTTATTCATAACGAATTCCATCAACTCTCGCGGCTATAAAGAGGAAACTTTTCACGCTGAAGCTTCGGGAACGTTGAATATCTTCACGCTCGAGCTATTGACTTTTTTTTCAAAGCTCGCTCTTCGGCAGCCAATAACAGACTCACGAAAAAAAAGGGAAGCAAAAAAAAACCTCGCTAATGAAAATAGTTGAACCAACAATCACCGAACGCAATTGCAGGCACCGAAGCTTTCCGCTTGAAACGTGAAAAATCTCAAACATGAAATACGAAATTTCGTAGTGTACGATTGCGACGATGTTATTCCCTTTTTTGGCAATTTTTTTTTTTCAATTTGCAGCTCTTATTCATCGCAGGATACAGTTGGTTAATTGAGCCAGATTTTTCGACTTTTGCATGGATGAAAAAAAAAAGATCATTTCAATTTACGAGGCACAGCGAGCATTTTTATTCACAACAGTATTTTTCCGAAAGTTTCATTCAATCACCTATAAAAGCAACGAAGTTATGATTTTTGTTTTGTGAAATAGACGATTTTTCACGATTTTACGCGTTTCCGGGCATTTTCGAAAATCTTCCATTTTTTTTCTTCGACAAAACTGTGATCCCATCGCATCCACGTAGTTTCAACTTCGTTTTGCCTCTTTTGTTTCGTTCAAACCGGATAGTCTCCTCGAAGCGAGCGTTTAAAAGTCGATGGGGGCCTCCTGACCCCGTGTGCAAGTTTTCAGATTTGTGTGTACGAAGGGTTGATCGATGGAACGCATTGGGAAATGATAAAAATGTTGAATGCAGTTGAGCGTCGCCGAGGAACACTCGAGAGCCTGCCGAGCTCGAGAAAAATTGACGAGAGATCGAATTCTCGAGTTTACGAATCTCCTTGAAACCCTGGAGAAATTTAAGGGTGTCGGGATCAACGTGCTTCGCGAATATTCCACGAGAGGTAGGGGGTATCCGAGCGAGCGTCGATTTTGATTAAATTTCCATACATGAAGGAGCAAATTTACGCAGTATTGAGAAGCTTGATGGACGCCGATGAAAAAACGTACGAGGAAGCGATGGAAAATCTGCGTCGTGTGACAAGGGACTCGAGAGAAAACGACGAAAGTGAGAGCCTCGCTTGTGTGCGAGAGCAGAATTTCGTCCTCCGACAGATCGTCAAGAATCTCAAGAGAAAAGTACTCGACGAAAAAAATTGCTTTTATAAATTTAACGAAAATTTCCGTTGAAAATTTTTCCTACGAAATCGTCTTTATTCTTAAGGGGGGAAAAAAAGACGATATTCGATGGATTTTTTCGCAATTTTGTAATTTATCGATTTTCATTGAAGCTACAGGGAAATCACGTCGTGTCCGACGGGAAAGAAGAGTTCAAGGACGAATTTCTATCGCCGCGTGGAAATTCCGACGGTGAGAAAATTTCGCGCGAGAAACCGGAAGTGGCTGGAAAAACGATTCCAGAATCGACGAATGAAGATGCGAACGTCGATTGCTCGGGGAGAATCGAAACGAGTGATGAAAAAATGAGCGATAAATTCATCGAGGAAAATTCGATTTTTCCCCACGCAAAAAGCGTCGACGTCGAAACTTTCGAATCTCACAGGGATGGAGTTCGTTACGAGGAAACAAAGTTCAAGTTTTCGTGCGGTCGTGAAATGCGAGTGAGACAGCCGAGGGACGAGACGGAGGTGAAAAAATCGTCAGTGAAGATCGTCGAGTTCGTAAATTCGGAAAAAAAATTTCACGACGCGCCGATCAACAGGATCGTTTTTTATCTCGGCGACGACGCGAGAGAAACGGTCAATTTCGACAAATCCGTGATGCACTGCGCCGTGCAAACGAGAAGAATCAAGTTGAGTGAAAAATTCTGTCAGACCGCGATGACGGGATCCAGTGGATTTTTTCGCATCAACGCCGGAATCGGAGTGAGTTTTTTTCGATGTTGCTCATTTTCGTTACTTCGGGGATGAAATTTCGAGTCGAAAAGTCCTCGAGCACTTTTCGATCCGACGAATCCCCGCTCAGCTGTCGATCGACAAAGTTGGACCAATAGGTTGCGCGCGCGCTCCTATCGGAGAGGGGAGATCGCGCGTCCGATTGGCTCAAACTTTGACGATCGATATCTCGCCACGTTTTGCTCGTACAAAAAAGTACCAAAGGACATTTCGACTCGAAATTCCATGCCGGACCCAACTTTGAAGTACCGACGTCGAATTTTGAGACACCCTGAGTAATTCCATTGATTCGATATCTTTCCTTCGACGGAGGCTAAAAAATAATAATACCCGGAAAGGGAAAATCTCTTCGGATCGTTGTATTTTCCATCCGACGTTTGTGACTGATGAATTTCGTTTTTACATCGTAAAAAAAACATGGCGCGTTTTCGAAAAAGTCATACAGCTTTGGTCGGTCAAGTTTGATCGAATATTTAAGGAAAGCCACGAAAAATGATCAACTTCCGGCATGTTTCGTCGCGAAAATTTCGGCAAAAAGATTGCAAAAAAAACGCTCGGAATTTCGTTGCAAGGTCCTGAACAGCGAGAGAAGGGCGATCGAACGGAGTATAGGAAAATTGGAGCACACAGTGGCGAGTCTAAAGGAGAAAGCCCTCGATCAAGCTCGTTCGATGATCGGCTGCGACGTCGATAATCTGGGAAATGCTTTTTTCGATTGCGTCCGACGTTTGGAGTCTTGAAGAGATCGCAGACTTCCTCCGGTTTTTTTAATTCTCATCATCCCGAAAAAAAAACAATACTAAAACGACTCGCAGTGCTACATTTTCAACGAATTACTTTTAAACAATACACATTAGGGTGACCCATTTTGATGGAAGGCGTACAAAAATCTCTCAGTTTTATCGGGCAATTTTTCAGTGGTTGCTGAATAATTTTGAAAATTCCGAAAAATGGGCAAAATTCGTCATTCTTTTTCTTTTCGAGTTTTCGTTTTTTCTCCCAGCGACGATCCTTTTTACCCTCGAAACGAAAGGATGTCCCACAAAGGCTATGGGACGATAAGTATACCGAATCGGCCCCAGAAAGGTATCGGATGCATCATTTCAGGAAATGTTGGTACCCATAAGATACTTTGATGCAAGTTTCAGATCTTTATCTATTACCGTTTCTGCATAAATAAAAAAATACTAAAAATCAGTAAAAATTGTTATTCTCAGCACCTTGTGAATCGATTGATCTATATGCCGGATATGTTTTGGGGCATGATGGTAGCTTCTAGGAAAAAAAATATGAGCAATATCTGTTCATAACAGCTTTAAAAAAAACGAGGTTATTTTCTTAATTTTAATTTCTAACTATGTTGCGATTACGCTAAAAATATGAAACTATTTTTTTTGAATTCCTCATTCAATTTTCGATGAAACTATGAGCTTGGGGAATTTTTTAAAACGGTACGTCATATTGAAAAAAATTAAAAACCGATTTTTTGCTCAAAAGTCGTTTTCTTTTTATGATTCAACTCTTGAAATGGCAGTATACAGAACTTTTGCGATTACTGTACTAGTGAAAATAACAGAATAAATTAGGAAAATATTGATCGTTCGGAAACATCTTTTGCGTGGAATTATCGAAAACTGGAGGACAAAAAAATCGTACTGACAATGGGAGAGTTGAAAGTCAAATGTATTTTTGGAGCGATAACGGCAATGTGCGTCATCGAAGATCGCAGAAGCGGTTGTCGAAATGAAGAGACACGTGCGGCAAAAACACGTTAAAAAATTATTTCTAGCACACACGCATTTTGTTATTTCGTACAAACGGCCAATGCTGTTTGTCGTAATTCCCCAACCCGCCTCGTCGTTTATCAACAATATGAATTTTCGTACGGTACAAATCGCTCACACCGACCGTTCCAAATACTCGTTATTTTCGTTTGAAACAAACAATCCAGGCAATGGGAAAAATACGTTGTTTCGTTGGAATTTCCACGGGCCGCTAAATCGATGCTTCGTAAGAAAGCATTATACCCTGCTCAGCTCTTCGGATCTTCTCTGTTCTTGAAAACCTCATTGGCTTCCATCCATCCAACGGATATTGCGAAACCTTTCGCGATCCCTGTGAGCACACATAGCGTCAGACTTCACCGGTTGTGTTCATATTCTCTTGTACTGGAGCCATGCGAACTGCGTACAGGATGCTGGCAACGCGATAAGGACGTTGACGTATGTACCTACCCCGCCCACGTTATGGTATTCCACTCATATTGGACATTGCACACTCGTGTACGAGTCTCCCCGTGGATCATGTACCCGATGGGCACTCGAAGGGTTGGTTACTCGCGACGTATGGGTTCCTTTGGTGCGTCATTTGTCGTGGAATCGCTCAGTTCTGCTCTTCGGTGTCGCCCTTCGTGGGTCTCCAGTCTTCTCCGCACATTCGTGTATCCTAAGCTGGCTCTGGATGAGCAACAATTCTTCAGCGAATTTTATCAATTTTTCCAATTTCACCCCTGCTCGGATGGCAGCGATAGATTTGACTCTTACGATCGTTAAAGTTTCATCCTTGAAACCTTGGTGCAAGTGACAAACCTTGGGGTGGTTCGCAAAGGCGAATTTTTCATTTTCACAACATCCGCTCCAAAAAGTTTCAGCTCTTGGAGAGATTAATCTTGGGATCCTACTGCGGAAAACACCGAAAGATCCCACGGGAATTCGTCTTTTATTTTCCATCTCCATTACGGTATCGTAACGTATACGATTGCAAAATGTATTTGTTTATTTTTATGGGAGTGAGGAGAAGCGCGAGAAATTATTTTGATCATTGGAGGTTCGTTTATAATGTGGTAAATCGAGTACCAACGCCGGGTATCCAAGTAAAAGAGCGGGAAACGAGAGAAGGAAGTAAGAAGTGGAGAAATTGCGGGTATCGGTTTGCTCGACTCTCGTCGAAGAAAAAGCAGATTCAAAACCAATGCGGACGCAGCAATTTATCGCTCATTGAGTCTCGGTTTATTTCCCTCGACGGGTGGAGAGTTCAATTACAGTGCTCGTACAGTGCGACGGTAGAACGTGCTGAGTGGAGAAATATGCGAATAACTTTGTGTTTTCGATTTCGAAAATGATCGGTAATTCATTCATCCTTAACACGTCATGACGTCGTAGATTGAACACGCGAACGTTGCAGGTATCTTTGCTACCGGTAACCTTGCCATCTTCTCTTTATGATTTCTGACGAATATCGGTTATTTCGCATGTTACGGAATCTCGCAATGGACAGAATTATTGGATTCGCATCATGCAAAACGTCTATAACTAACATATCATCCGTGACTATGAATTCGTGCTTTGCTTTCAAATTTTCTTGCTGAACAGGCTCCACGAAATCTTTGAAAAAAAAAACAACAATAGCAATATTCAATCAACACTAGATTTACCAGACCAGTCATTTTGACTGGTCTCAAGATCTCTCCAATTGTGCGGAATGGATCTTAGCACCAGATTCACCAGCTGTCTAAAAATCATCCCTTTGGTGGAAATAGGTATGTTTGAATAGCTGGTGAATCTAGTGTTAATAAATCGTTGCAGCATGAAGAAGAATGAACTCACCGTCCACCAGAGTATATATCCTGCTGGTACAAGAACTGAACGGGCTCGTTACATTGAAATCTTTTTCTGCGTCGGTAGTGAACATTCTTCGGTAGTCGCTCCACCCGGATAACGCATCTGGCGGTTTATGCACTAAACGATGCTCCGTAAGAGTCAGCCATCTGATAGAATCATCGGTTGGTTTCTGAAATCGAGGTAATAATGAAAAAAAAAAACAAATGGGAAAAGGACGGTTCCACGCCGGCCGAGTTCACGTATTTCTCGAAAAGTAAGAAATCAGTGGCGCGCTCCGCACGCTGCGCCATCTACGTCCGTGGGTATTTCGCGCGTCCTCAACGATTCGAATCTATTTGGAGAATTACCGAAAGCTACTATGTTAATTACTCGGTGTGCACTTTTCATTTTTCAAAGTTTCAAATGTAGATTTCTTTTCTTTCAGCAGGGAAGCATATTAAATTCAATCGTACGAGACGAAATTGAACGAAAAAGGTAAAAGAAAAATTTGGGAAGCCGAATACGCGTTGGTCGGTTATATCAGTGGTAGCCATCGGGACATCAGAGGGCGATTTGTCATATCTATACGACTGCTAGGGCCAATCGCAAAAACGGATTAACCGATGCCACCGAAAACTCGACGTCGCTCATAAGAATTTCTGAAGAAGGAAACTTTGTTCTTTTTTTTCCTCCCGTAACACCGGACTATGTGAATAACCGTGGGATACGTTTATCCAATCGTTGTACTCACATTGTACGGATATTCGGTGAAGTCTTCCAGGCCACCTATATCAATCTTTTGAGGCAGCTCAAAGTAGGTAAGACTTTCTTCCGTATTCGAGAGTGCCGCGGATATCAGGTTTTCACTCAGATACTCGAATTCATCTACTATGGGATTGATCTTGGGAGCTATTATGAGAATTGTCCAGAATTTGCCCTTCTTGTAACGCTGTAGGCAAAAAAAAATCGAAACCCGTAATCGCAAATGTCATTCAGTGGCGCCTCTGTTCCTTCATCGTGAATCGTTTGACGATACTTACCTCCCATGGAAATTTAATGTACTTTGTTTTGAGAACTGTACCGTTGCTATTTTGATATTTGTATTTCCCGTAAATGACGTTGGCGGTCGCACTCACGTATGGAATGGTTTCGCCGGAGCTCCTGCTATTCTCTACGTTTATCAGATTCGCATTGTATTGAAAACAACGAAGCTTGATGTTCAATAGCGTAGTAGCGGTCAATCTGAAATAATGCTCTTCCGAATCTGTAATAAAATAGGCGCAGTGCGGGAATCATCGTCGGAGTATCAAATGTGTACAATGAGGTATCTACGATTAAACCTGACTTTCGACTGAAAATAGGTGCGAGATGGAACAGCGGTGCGTCTTTCGAGTTTTTCGACTTTTCCGTCGGAACTACTCGAAGAATCGATGGAATATGAATATTTGCGCAGTGCGATGATGTTTCCGCCATAATCGAGCGAGGCGCTTTAAGCGCGTATTACCGATTAACGGATAGGAGTAGCATGCGTTATAGTGTAAAATGGGACGAAGACGTAACATTTATCTTACCGTCGTTGCTCGGCGAGCGTCCGGTCTTAAAATGAGGTAGTATATGCCACGCCTCCGATGAGAGTATCCTAAGAATCTTTTCTTCGAAATCAGTTTTGAATTTGAGGTCAGAAGAATGGAAAATCGAGATACTCGAAACTATGTTGATCAATGGATGGATGGGTCGTATTTCCTGAAGTCGATGGGAAAACGAACGATGAAACTTGGCCTTTGACTCGCTAAAATTCACTCGAATCAAGTTTACGCGGGCTCGATCGAAAAACAAAGATTTCATGAACACCAAACGAACCTTGGAGATATTCAATCGCGTGTTAAAAAAAATCAACCCACAAACAAAACAAATCAACCCATTCGTTTCGCGCAAAAGGAATACAAAAGTTTTCAATATATTATTTTCCACTCAATGTATCTCGGATGCGATCAGTTTTTCCGAGTGTCGAGTGTCAAGTGTCAAGTGTCAAGTGTCAAGCAAGGATGCCATTTTTACTTCGGTCATCTTCTACCTTTCCGCCTTCGAACGGATATACATATATGTACCGATGAGAAAAACTTACTATACTCCTCTTGACAAAGTCGATTATTGCGAGCTCAGCTGCATGAGTATCCGGCGAAAAACCTAAAAGTTCTTCAATCCTTTTTCTGTATTTTCTATCATCTGCACCATAATAAGATACGAAAAGAGTGCCATAAAGACCCGCGGTCGAAATAGCTATCTGCGAATGATTCATCCTCAATTGAGCAACATGCTGTGAAAATAAAACATTTTACTGGACAATTATATTGTTTTTTTTACAATTCAAGTTTGATGAATAAACACTGCGTGATATTCGTTTGATCAGCGTGACTTTGTTCCGGCAAATAAATACGGCGATGAAACGTCGTTTTGTCACTTCGCTATACCTTGTACACTTCGAGGGCGAACGTTATTTGATTTCTCGATATGTTTCGACTAATTTCCGACTGGATCCGGAGATCCTCGGTGTCCTCGGATGACGGCGGTGCGGCGGTCGTTGCGCCAAACGCGCAAGCAGCGATAAACCAAGCAACTGTGAAATTCGAATTAACAAAGAAAAAAAAAGCATTAGAAATTTGAAGCATCAGCATCGACCGTGCGGGATCAGGCATTGCAGATGCGCCGTTGATCTACAAAATATCGCGTAATAACACATGCGTATATGGGCAATTCCACGTCGACTTACTCGATTTATTTCAGGGCGTTAGAGGAGGGAGAAAAAATGTCACAGACAATGAAACAAAAATTGGAGCTTCCGGACTGTCGGAATTGGCGTTAATAAGCCGCCCGTTCGTTTCGTCAGACAATTTTGTCATCAGTAACAGATACATGGATATATAGATTGGATAAATCGATAATATACATATACAGGGCTGCTGGTACCTATCCGGTATACGTTTTACTTCTCGATGATTTTACGAATTACATTGTCAATTAAAAACCATTAAAAACGATGATAAGCGTTGCTTATTCCAGTCGGATTTTGAATATCGCAAGTTTGTTACTCACTCAGATTCATTCTCGATTCCCAATGAACATTGCCTCGGGATTCACAGTCGACTCATGGCGGAATTAATATTTCTGTGCTTTTATATAGCCCGTCGGCGTCTCACGGACGGAACGGTCGGATAAAAAATTACGTAACTCCAGCTGCGTTCTAGAAAAATTTGTTTTCTTCATGTCGAAAAAACGGCGCGACAACTAGGCGGTAGCTCGCTGAATAATATTATATCGGAGTAAACATTGGAAACTAGAGCGCGCGCGTGTTCGAAAATATTGATCGTTCGGAAACATCTTTTGCGTGAAACTATCGAAAACTGGAGGACAAAAAAGTCGTACTGACAATGGGAGAGTTGAAAGTCAAATGTACTTTTGGAGCGATAACGGCAATGTGCGTCATCGAAGATCGCAGAAGCGGTTGTCGAAATGAAGATGTACTAAAAATCAGTAAATATTGTTATTCTCAGCACCTTGTGAATCGATTGATCTATATGCCGGATATGTTTTGGGGCATGATGGTAGCCTCTAGGAAAAAAAATATGAGCAATATCTGTTCATAACAGCTTTAAAAAAAACGAGGTTATTTTCTTAATTTTAATTTCTAACTATGTTGCGATTACGCTAAAAATATGAAACTATTTTTTTTGAATTCCTCATTCAATTTTCGATGAAACTATGAGCTTGGGGAATTTTTTAAAACGGTACGTCATATTGAAAAAAATTAAAAACCGATTTTTTGCTCAAAAGTCGTTTTCTTTTTATGATTCAACTCTTGAAATGGCAGTATACAGAACTTTTGCGATTACTGTACTAGTGAAAATAACAGAATAAATTAGGAAAATATTGATCGTTCGGAAACATCTTTTGCGTGGAATTATCGAAAACTGGAGGACAAAAAAATCGTACTGACAATGGGAGAGTTGAAAGTCAAATGTATTTTTGGAGCGATAACGGCAATGTGCGTCATCGAAGATCGCAGAAGCGGTTGTCGAAATGAAGAGACACGTGCGGCAAAAACACGTTAAAAAATTATTTCCAGCACACACGCATTTTGTTATTTCGTACAAACGGCCAATGCTGTTTGTCGTAATTCCCCAACCCGCCTCGTCGTTTATCAACAATATGAATTTTCGTACGGTACAAATCGCTCACACCGACCGTTCCAAATACTCGTTATTTTCGTTTGAAACAAACAATCCAGGCAATGGGAAAAATACGTTGTTTCGTTGGAATTTCCACGGGCCGCTAAATCGATGCTTCGTAAGAAAGCATTATACCCTGCTCAGCTCTTCGGATCTTCTCTGTTCTTGAAAACCTCATTGGCTTCCATCCATCCAACGGATATTGCGAAACCTTTCGCGATCCCTGTGAGCACACATAGCGTCAGACTTCACCGGTTGTGTTCATATTCTCTTGTACTGGAGCCATGCGAACTGCGTACAGGATGCTGGCAACGCGATAAGGACGTTGACGTATGTACCTACCCCGCCCACGTTATGGTATTCCACTCATATTGGACATTGCACACTCGTGTACGAGTCTCCCCGTGGATCATGTACCCGATGGGCACTCGAAGGGTTGGTTACTCGCGACGTATGGGTTCCTTTGGTGCGTCATTTGTCGTGGAATCGCTCAGTTCTGCTCTTCGGTGTCGCCCTTCGTGGGTCTCCAGTCTTCTCCGCACATTCGTGTATCCTAAGCTGGCTCTGGATGAGCAACAATTCTTCAGCGAATTTTATCAATTTTTCCAATTTCACCCCTGCTCGGATGGCAGCGATAGATTTGACTCTTACGATCGTTAAAGTTTCATCCTTGAAACCTTGGTGCAAGTGACAAACCTTGGGGTGGTTCGCAAAGGCGAATTTTTCATTTTCACAACATCCGCTCCAAAAAGTTTCAGCTCTTGGAGAGATTAATCTTGGGATCCTACTGCGGAAAACACCGAAAGATCCCACGGGAATTCGTCTTTTATTTTCCATCTCCATTACGGTATCGTAACGTATACGATTGCAAAATGTATTTGTTTATTTTTATGGGAGTGAGGAGAAGCGCGAGAAATTATTTTGATCATTGGAGGTTCGTTTATAATGTGGTAAATCGAGTACCAACGCCGGGTATCCAAGTAAAAGAGCGGGAAACGAGAGAAGGAAGTAAGAAGTGGAGAAATTGCGGGTATCGGTTTGCTCGACTCTCGTCGAAGAAAAAGCAGATTCAAAACCAATGCGGACGCAGCAATTTATCGCTCATTGAGTCTCGGTTTATTTCCCTCGACGGGTGGAGAGTTCAATTACAGTGCTCGTACAGTGCGACGGTAGAACGTGCTGAGTGGAGAAATATGCGAATAACTTTGTGTTTTCGATTTCGAAAATGATCGGTAATTCATTCATCCTTAACACGTCATGACGTCGTAGATTGAACACGCGAACGTTGCAGGTATCTTTGCTACCGGTAACCTTGCCATCTTCTCTTTATGATTTCTGACGAATATCGGTTATTTCGCATGTTACGGAATCTCGCAATGGACAGAATTATTGGATTCGCATCATGCAAAACGTCTATAACTAACATATCATCCGTGACTATGAATTCGTGCTTTGCTTTCAAATTTTCTTGCTGAACAGGCTCCACGAAATCTTTGAAAAAAAAAACAACAATAGCAATATTCAATCAACACTAGATTTACCAGACCAGTCATTTTGACTGGTCTCAAGATCTCTCCAATTGTGCGGAATGGATCTTAGCACCAGATTCACCAGCTGTCTAAAAATCATCCCTTTGGTGGAAATAGGTATGTTTGAATAGCTGGTGAATCTAGTGTTAATAAATCGTTGCAGCATGAAGAAGAATGAACTCACCGTCCACCAGAGTATATATCCTGCTGGTACAAGAACTGAACGGGCTCGTTACATTGAAATCTTTTTCTGCGTCGGTAGTGAACATTCTTCGGTAGTCGCTCCACCCGGATAACGCATCTGGCGGTTTATGCACTAAACGATGCTCCGTAAGAGTCAGCCATCTGATAGAATCATCGGTTGGTTTCTGAAATCGAGGTAATAATGAAAAAAAAAAACAAATGGGAAAAGGACGGTTCCACGCCGGCCGAGTTCACGTATTTCTCGAAAAGTAAGAAATCAGTGGCGCGCTCCGCACGCTGCGCCATCTACGTCCGTGGGTATTTCGCGCGTCCTCAACGATTCGAATCTATTTGGAGAATTACCGAAAGCTACTATGTTAATTACTCGGTGTGCACTTTTCATTTTTCAAAGTTTCAAATGTAGATTTCTTTTCTTTCAGCAGGGAAGCATATTAAATTCAATCGTACGAGACGAAATTGAACGAAAAAGGTAAAAGAAAAATTTGGGAAGCCGAATACGCGTTGGTCGGTTATATCAGTGGTAGCCATCGGGACATCAGAGGGCGATTTGTCATATCTATACGACTGCTAGGGCCAATCGCAAAAACGGATTAACCGATGCCACCGAAAACTCGACGTCGCTCATAAGAATTTCTGAAGAAGGAAACTTTGTTCTTTTTTTTCCTCCCGTAACACCGGACTATGTGAATAACCGTGGGATACGTTTATCCAATCGTTGTACTCACATTGTACGGATATTCGGTGAAGTCTTCCAGGCCACCTATATCAATCTTTTGAGGCAGCTCAAAGTAGGTAAGACTTTCTTCCGTATTCGAGAGTGCCGCGGATATCAGGTTTTCACTCAGATACTCGAATTCATCTACTATGGGATTGATCTTGGGAGCTATTATGAGAATTGTCCAGAATTTGCCCTTCTTGTAACGCTGTAGGCAAAAAAAAATCGAAACCCGTAATCGCAAATGTCATTCAGTGGCGCCTCTGTTCCTTCATCGTGAATCGTTTGACGATACTTACCTCCCATGGAAATTTAATGTACTTTGTTTTGAGAACTGTACCGTTGCTATTTTGATATTTGTATTTCCCGTAAATGACGTTGGCGGTCGCACTCACGTATGGAATGGTTTCGCCGGAGCTCCTGCTATTCTCTACGTTTATCAGATTCGCATTGTATTGAAAACAACGAAGCTTGATGTTCAATAGCGTAGTAGCGGTCAATCTGAAATAATGCTCTTCCGAATCTGTAATAAAATAGGCGCAGTGCGGGAATCATCGTCGGAGTATCAAATGTGTACAATGAGGTATCTACGATTAAACCTGACTTTCGACTGAAAATAGGTGCGAGATGGAACAGCGGTGCGTCTTTCGAGTTTTTCGACTTTTCCGTCGGAACTACTCGAAGAATCGATGGAATATGAATATTTGCGCAGTGCGATGATGTTTCCGCCATAATCGAGCGAGGCGCTTTAAGCGCGTATTACCGATTAACGGATAGGAGTAGCATGCGTTATAGTGTAAAATGGGACGAAGACGTAACATTTATCTTACCGTCGTTGCTCGGCGAGCGTCCGGTCTTAAAATGAGGTAGTATATGCCACGCCTCCGATGAGAGTATCCTAAGAATCTTTTCTTCGAAATCAGTTTTGAATTTGAGGTCAGAAGAATGGAAAATCGAGATACTCGAAACTATGTTGATCAATGGATGGATGGGTCGTATTTCCTGAAGTCGATGGGAAAACGAACGATGAAACTTGGCCTTTGACTCGCTAAAATTCACTCGAATCAAGTTTACGCGGGCTCGATCGAAAAACAAAGATTTCATGAACACCAAACGAACCTTGGAGATATTCAATCGCGTGTTAAAAAAAATCAACCCACAAACAAAACAAATCAACCCATTCGTTTCGCGCAAAAGGAATACAAAAGTTTTCAATATATTATTTTCCACTCAATGTATCTCGGATGCGATCAGTTTTTCCGAGTGTCGAGTGTCAAGTGTCAAGTGTCAAGTGTCAAGCAAGGATGCCATTTTTACTTCGGTCATCTTCTACCTTTCCGCCTTCGAACGGATATACATATATGTACCGATGAGAAAAACTTACTATACTCCTCTTGACAAAGTCGATTATTGCGAGCTCAGCTGCATGAGTATCCGGCGAAAAACCTAAAAGTTCTTCAATCCTTTTTCTGTATTTTCTATCATCTGCACCATAATAAGATACGAAAAGAGTGCCATAAAGACCCGCGGTCGAAATAGCTATCTGCGAATGATTCATCCTCAATTGAGCAACATGCTGTGAAAATAAAACATTTTACTGGACAATTATATTGTTTTTTTTACAATTCAAGTTTGATGAATAAACACTGCGTGATATTCGTTTGATCAGCGTGACTTTGTTCCGGCAAATAAATACGGCGATGAAACGTCGTTTTGTCACTTCGCTATACCTTGTACACTTCGAGGGCGAACGTTATTTGATTTCTCGATATGTTTCGACTAATTTCCGACTGGATCCGGAGATCCTCGGTGTCCTCGGATGACGGCGGTGCGGCGGTCGTTGCGCCAAACGCGCAAGCAGCGATAAACCAAGCAACTGTGAAATTCGAATTAACAAAGAAAAAAAAAGCATTAGAAATTTGAAGCATCAGCATCGACCGTGCGGGATCAGGCATTGCAGATGCGCCGTTGATCTACAAAATATCGCGTAATAACACATGCGTATATGGGCAATTCCACGTCGACTTACTCGATTTATTTCAGGGCGTTAGAGGAGGGAGAAAAAATGTCACAGACAATGAAACAAAAATTGGAGCTTCCGGACTGTCGGAATTGGCGTTAATAAGCCGCCCGTTCGTTTCGTCAGACAATTTTGTCATCAGTAACAGATACATGGATATATAGATTGGATAAATCGATAATATACATATACAGGGCTGCTGGTACCTATCCGGTATACGTTTTACTTCTCGATGATTTTACGAATTACATTGTCAATTAAAAACCATTAAAAACGATGATAAGCGTTGCTTATTCCAGTCGGATTTTGAATATCGCAAGTTTGTTACTCACTCAGATTCATTCTCGATTCCCAATGAACATTGCCTCGGGATTCACAGTCGACTCATGGCGGAATTAATATTTCTGTGCTTTTATATAGCCCGTCGGCGTCTCACGGACGGAACGGTCGGATAAAAAATTACGTAACTCCAGCTGCGTTCTAGAAAAATTTGTTTTCTTCATGTCGAAAAAACGGCGCGACAACTAGGCGGTAGCTCGCTGAATAATATTATATCGGAGTAAACATTGGAAACTAGAGCGCGCGCGTGTTCGAAAATATTGATCGTTCGGAAACATCTTTTGCGTGAAACTATCGAAAACTGGAGGACAAAAAAGTCGTACTGACAATGGGAGAGTTGAAAGTCAAATGTACTTTTGGAGCGATAACGGCAATGTGCGTCATCGAAGATCGCAGAAGCGGTTGTCGAAATGAAGATGTACTAAAAATCAGTAAATATTGTTATTCTCAGCACCTTGTGAATCGATTGATCTATATGCCGGATATGTTTTGGGGCATGATGGTAGCCTCTAGGAAAAAAAATATGAGCAATATCTGTTCATAACAGCTTTAAAAAAAACGAGGTTATTTTCTTAATTTTAATTTCTAACTATGTTGCGATTACGCTAAAAATATGAAACTATTTTTTTTGAATTCCTCATTCAATTTTCGATGAAACTATGAGCTTGGGGAATTTTTTAAAACGGTACGTCATATTGAAAAAAATTAAAAACCGATTTTTTGCTCAAAAGTCGTTTTCTTTTTATGATTCAACTCTTGAAATGGCAGTATACAGAACTTTTGCGATTACTGTACTAGTGAAAATAACAGAATAAATTAGGAAAATATTGATCGTTCGGAAACATCTTTTGCGTGGAATTATCGAAAACTGGAGGACAAAAAAATCGTACTGACAATGGGAGAGTTGAAAGTCAAATGTATTTTTGGAGCGATAACGGCAATGTGCGTCATCGAAGATCGCAGAAGCGGTTGTCGAAATGAAGAGACACGTGCGGCAAAAACACGTTAAAAAATTATTTCCAGCACACACGCATTTTGTTATTTCGTACAAACGGCCAATGCTGTTTGTCGTAATTCCCCAACCCGCCTCGTCGTTTATCAACAATATGAATTTTCGTACGGTACAAATCGCTCACACCGACCGTTCCAAATACTCGTTATTTTCGTTTGAAACAAACAATCCAGGCAATGGGAAAAATACGTTGTTTCGTTGGAATTTCCACGGGCCGCTAAATCGATGCTTCGTAAGAAAGCATTATACCCTGCTCAGCTCTTCGGATCTTCTCTGTTCTTGAAAACCTCATTGGCTTCCATCCATCCAACGGATATTGCGAAACCTTTCGCGATCCCTGTGAGCACACATAGCGTCAGACTTCACCGGTTGTGTTCATATTCTCTTGTACTGGAGCCATGCGAACTGCGTACAGGATGCTGGCAACGCGATAAGGACGTTGACGTATGTACCTACCCCGCCCACGTTATGGTATTCCACTCATATTGGACATTGCACACTCGTGTACGAGTCTCCCCGTGGATCATGTACCCGATGGGCACTCGAAGGGTTGGTTACTCGCGACGTATGGGTTCCTTTGGTGCGTCATTTGTCGTGGAATCGCTCAGTTCTGCTCTTCGGTGTCGCCCTTCGTGGGTCTCCAGTCTTCTCCGCACATTCGTGTATCCTAAGCTGGCTCTGGATGAGCAACAATTCTTCAGCGAATTTTATCAATTTTTCCAATTTCACCCCTGCTCGGATGGCAGCGATAAATGGCAAATTTCGCGTGGTATAGTTGGCACAATGGATGAAATATTTTTCTTTTATTTCGAAAATGTCAATTGAAGTGACGAGCTCACATGATCATCTCAAATTGACGCCTTTGATACGGGAATTGTACCAAAGCTTAAAACGAGACAAATCAGGGCGGTTCAGCGAGATACTTTTATTTTTAACTTATTCGAGTATCGAAACATATACATCGAATGACGGAGGAAGCCTCTACAATACTCGAATAATTTTAATCGACGAATTTCGAGAGATCTTCCGTCTCCAACCAGCCTCATTGTGTCCGCTTGTTATCTCGCTGTCCTCGCATCGATAAAGTTTCGGGATAAAAATACGTTTGAAATACACTGAAATTTTCTCGCCGAGCCCCCGTTAAAACGGTACTTTTCCATCTTTGAACGCGTTTTTAAAGACCTGAACACATGCCCGCACGAAAGGTGAATTTCTTTTCGATAAATCGTGCACTCTTTACACTGACGAGCATTTTCTGTTTTTGTTTGCCTTCGAGCCGCGTTCAAGTGGAGAAATATGCGAATAACTTTGTGTTTTCGATTTCGAAAATGATCGGTAACTCATTCATCCTCAAAAAGTTATAAGATTGTACACTTAACGCGCGGATGGGAAGGGCCATTTTCATCTGCTCTGGTACGGTCATCGTATTCCGGAATAGAACGTTCAAAGGTATTATAAGCCGTGATAGACAGAATTATTGGATTCTCATCTTCCAAAACGTCCACAATTATCATATCACCATCGGCTATGAAATCGTGCTCTGCTCTTAATCCCTTTCTCTCCACAGGCGTGTCAAAGTCTTTGAAAAAACAACAACGATAGCAATTAGTACGAGAGCCCACGACCAAAATTTTTGTCTCATTGCAATACAGCCGAAACTGCATCACATTGATAGATTCGATAGATTCGATAGATTTACTGAACTGTATCACAGCAATCTGTCTGATTTTCAGACTGCGGTTGAATGATAGCTCCAAGATACCGAAAACATATTTTTCCGAAATCGGTAGTGTAGCGCGAACCCGGAAGATCACTTAAAAAAATTAAAAATGAGACAAAAAAAATTATCACAGCAATCCGTCTGAAAATGTTCTTTACGAGTAAATTTCGGGTGGTTGATGCGAAAAAAATCATTTCCAGAAGGAAATTTGAAAGCATTAAATTTCGAGACCGTTTTAAAAATGTTGGAAAATTTTATCGATCGGTAACATAATTTATCCGGGTTGCTATGATACAGGTCGGCTAAATTTTTTGACATTTTCAAAAATGCGCTCGGGCTATATGCTACCCGCGAAATGTCTGAAAATAAACTTTTTCGTCATCAAATTCTAGAATCTATATACATTTTCAATATCAGACATCTTTATATATATACTAGAGATTAGAGACGCGCGCTCACGCGCGCGACCGGCTGCATTTTCGCGCTGCAGCGCTGCATCTTGAATTAAGTATAGACCCCTACAGAACACATTATAATTCGGCATAAGTAGCAAATGGTGAAAAGCAGGAAATTTTTAGATTCACAAATGAAGTACATATAATAATGATTAATAAATCATAAATAATCTTCACAGATTTTCATGGAGTTGTCGGTCGTTCCTCTCATCCGCCGATCGAACGCTGGACCGGAAGTTGTGCTGAAAAATCTGAAACTAAATTTCCGAAAACCGGAAATGAAGCAAATTGCTCAGAGTCGCCTACTCCGCGCGTGGTTTAATTTTCATGGAGTTGTCGATCGTTCCTCTCGTTCGCTTATCTCACGCTGGACCGGAAGCTGCGCCACGAAAATTCTGAAACTAATTTTCCGAAAACCGGAATAGATGCGAATTGCTCAGAGTCGCTTCCTCTGCGCGTGGTTAAATTTTCATCGAGTTGTCGATCGTTCCTCTCGTTCGCCTATCTCACGCTGGACCGGAAGCTGCGCCACGAAAATTCTGAAACTAATTTTCCGAAAACCGGAATAGATGCAAATTGCTCAGAGTCGCTTCCTCTGCGCGTGGTTAAATTTTCATCGAGTTGTCGATCGTTCCTCTCGTTCGCCCGTTCAATATGACGTACCGTTTTAAAGAATTCCCCAAGCTCATAATTTCAGTGGAAATTGAATGAGGAGTTCAAAAAAAATAGTTTTATATTTTTAACGTAATCGTAACATGGTTAAGAATTAAAATTAAAAAAATTAGTTTTATATAAGTGTTCCTAATTTATTCTGTTATTTTCACTAGTACAGTAATCGCAAAAGTTCTGTATATTGCCATTTCAAGAGTTGAATCATAAAAAGAAAACGACTTTTGAGCAAAAAATCGGTTTTTAATTTTTTTCAATGTGACGTACCGTTTTAAAAAATTCCCCAAGCTCATAGTTTCATCGAAAATTGAATGAGGAATTCAAAAAAAAAAGTTTTATATTTTTAACGTAATCGTAACATGGTTAAAAATTGAAATTAAAAAAATAACCTCGTTTTTTTTTAAGTTCTTATAAACAGATATTGCTCATATTTTTTTTCCTAGAAGCTACCATCATCCCCCAAAACATATCCGGCATATAAATCAATCGATTCACAAGGTGCTGAGAATAACAATTTTTACTGATTTTTAGTATTTTTTTATTTATGCAGAAACGGTAATAGATAAAGATCCGAAACTTGCAGCATCAAAGTATCTTATGGGTACCAACATTTCCTGAAATGATGAGTCCGATACCTTTCTGGGGCCGATTCGGTATACTTATCGCCCCATGACCTTTTGCCTCAAAATATGAATATTCAAAGGTCGCTCGAGGAAAAGAATTTCGAATTTTGCCGATTTGCGGAATTTTGAAAATTCTCGGGCGACCCTCGAAACATTTCTAATCCCTGGGTTCGATCGTCGGCCAAAATGGGTCATCCTAGCGCATTCGCGATAAGAAATTATGGAATCGTCAATCGATCACTCATCATCAGTTTTTCATGAAACTGACCAAAAACGATTGAAGAAATATTTTACAAAAAATCTCGATGAACCTTGTACTTTTCACTTTCTTACCTTTTTCTTTTTCGCAATCCACTTTTTAGTGCAAATTGATCGCGATTTTCTTGTCCCTCGTCGTTCGCTTCATTTTTTCTCCAATCCCACACCGACTGTCGAGATTTCCCACGAAAAATCGTCAAAGATTCAACGAGGATGTAAAAAAACAGAACAAAAGTCGCTCAAATTTCGTCGTACAGAGGGCGTAACGATTTTTTATTCTTACGCGGTAATAAATGTCGCAATCGTACGGTTAAATCTTATCGATAATTTTACAATAATTCTCGTTGCGCGTGCCGCTGTTGTACATAAATGCGTGCGCGACGAGTGCGAAAAAATTCGAATTAAAAATTCAAAAATTGACGAAAAAAACAAAGACAAAAAAAGGATCATTTCGTCCTGGCCGTTGATTCCGATTGTCCTTTTTTTCACACAATTTTCCATCACCGAAGATGAGAACGTTGATCGAATTGTCGTCAAGAGAGAAAAAAAGACCAAAAAAAATCTATACGATATCGAAAAACGGGGTCGAATCTCGAGCCTCTTTTCCTCCATGGAAAAACGTCCAAAACGTTGTTTTTTTTTTTTTTTTCGTTCATCGACGAATTTCCATTTTTCGTCGATGATCCTCCATTTTTTCTTTCAATGAAAACGAGCATCATCAATTCATCGTATCTACAGACGTCTCGATTGTCCTCGACTATGAAATTCCTCCAATTACACATTACGTATCGTGAAAAATTATCGTTATCGTTGTTAATATTTAAAAAAACCTCGCCTTCCTCGTTTCCCTTTTTTCTATTCGTCATTATCATTATTATTTATTTATTTAATTATTTAATTCATATTTTTCTTCATTCAGTTGCGCTACCTAAATGCGGCCGTTCGGTGAAACTGACCGGCTCGTTTTCGTCTCCTTAGGCGTCTCCCGTCGGCCGAATTTCGCTTGGAAATTTTTTTTCAACCCCCCCCCCCCCTCCCCGCCACTTTTTTTTACATCGAAATTTCGAATTTCCCCGGTGTTTTTTTTCACCCCTCCCCACCCCCGCCCCTCTTTCGCCAACAAACGAGAGACCGAAAATCGGCGAATTTATTGTTTCGAACGTCAAGGGAGGGGGTTTTGTTTTTTGCTCTTCCTTTTTTTCTTCAACTCGACCCGCTGTTGCGAAATCGCGGCTTTCGAACGGGAATGTGTGTTTTCTTTCTCCCACGCGCGATGCAAACTTTCTTCGTGATTATTTTTTTTATTTTTCATCTTCTTTCTTCTCGTCCTTTGCCCTCGTGACGGAAATTTCGGGGGCACGGACGAAACGAAGGAAGAAAGGACATGATCGCTCGCTGATGTTTCGCGTGAGAAATGAGAAAGAGAAAGAGAGAGAGAGAGAGAAACGAAAAATCACGTGGAACGTGCGACGAGCTTTTTTTTCTGGTTTTTTTGTTTTTCGCAAAGTTTATCTCTTCTGCCTTTTGTTTCTGTGCGAGAAGCAACGGGAATGTCGGTCGCAGCGGCCACGGCACTAGGAGTTTGCCGCGTTCCTCGTTATACTCTGGACTCTCTGTCCCCACCATGCCTCCAGATTAAAGGGCTCGAAATCTGCAATGAAAATTGCGGAATTATAACGAATAATCGTAGACGGACGACATTTATAAAACACAAATTATGGCTCTTATGGTTTTGCTTTTTTTTTCAATTATTAATTATTTCGAGATTGATGATTAATAACTGTTGACTTCAAATCGTGAGCGGAGGCTCGAAGAATGAAATGAAAATCGGGGAAAGATTGCGAATTATCGAGGAAAAATGACATTTTTGGAAATACAAATTGTAATGGTTTGCTTGGTTTTTTTTTTAATTATTGAAAATTTCAATATTGACGATTCACGAGAATCGAAAAGAAACTTTGTGATCAGACGTTCGAAGAACGAAATGAAAATCGGGGAAAGATTGCGAATTATCGAGGAAAAATGACATTTTTGGAAATACAAATTGTAACGAGTTGGTTTAGTTTTTGGTTGGTTTGGTTTTTTTTTTTAATTATTGAGAATTTTAACATTTTTTGTTTTTTCCGTCATTTTCATATTTTTTAAATTGTTGATTACTTCAATGTTGATAATTAATGACGGCTCGAATAATACCTTTCAATTGGGGATTCGGTTCCCTCTCTTGATAATACGTTACCGACGCCCCGTTTCTGTAATTTGCCGCATCCCCGTGCGCTTGATTGTGACACACTTCCAACTCCCTCGAAACGTTTTTCCAAGCTGTAAAATTAATCGCACAGATAAGTACCAATAAAAGAAGAATAAAAAAAGAAGACAGTGAGCAGTTTTATGTCGAAAAAAAAAAATAAAAAACAAGTCGAAAGATGCTTGATGTTTTTCGATAAAAATCGATGGAAAAAAAAAACATTTCAATTAACAGTTTATCACTCGAAATTTTCGCTGTGGGATTTTGGAAGGAAAAAAAAAACGAGTTTGACAATGTTTGTAAATGCCCAAAAAAAAAAAACACCGTCGATATCGGCTGAAAGTTTCTGCGGATGTAACCAAATTACGAAAAAAAGAAGAGGGATTTTTTGGTTTTTTTTTCACATTTTATTTTTTACAGTGGACATTTTTTTTTACGACAAAAGGAGGAGGAGAAGGAACGGAGCTTAACGATGTTTGCAACGATGAACTCACAGTCGTAAATATATTTTATGATATCGAAATGCTGGGAGGAAGATTCCGACGGTGGCTGATGCTGCCTCGCCGACATCGACGTCGGCCTTTTTCCGTTCATCGCGGTCATCTGTGACCTACCGCTGATGACGAAGAAAAAGGAAAATTGCACCAATTACGTCGAGAAAAATCCTGAGAGTGAAAAAAACGCTTCTTTTCTTTTGTTTTCCTCGTATTTCGTGTTTTTTTTTCATTATTTATCGGCACCTGCGTGCGAAAACGAATTCTCGAAAAGTTTGAGCTAGGAATAGGAAAAAAAAAGACTTCTCCCGCAGGGCTCTACGTTTTATTTCGAGCGAATTCAAAATCGACGAAAATAGAGCCGAAAACATTCGAAATACTCTGCTGATTCTCTTCCGGGATATCGCGTCGCCTTTCTCGTATTTACGAGGGAAAAGAGAAAAAAGGGAAACAAATATACACAATGTACGCACTTTTTTCTCGAGCAATGAGAAACCTTCGTATACGACGATTATCGACAATTTGTAATGTTTTGATAAACATTTTGAAAGTCGGAGAAAACAATTTGAAAACGACAAAAAGATCTGAGAACAAAACGATTTTGTCAATTCGATAAATTGAAAAAAAAAACGAATTTAAACGATCGGGAAAAAGTCCTCCGTCGGTAAGACAGGATTCCGGTTAAGCAACAGATCGAGAGAGTCGCGAACGCGGTCCCGCGAAGCTAGAGGAGGAAGAGCGAGAAAAAATGGCGGAGACGCGAACGCATGCGCGGTCAGAGCCGACACGCGCACTCGGAATCAGCTCGTCCCGTTTTGTTTCCCCTCGCGACGTTCGCCATCGAGCACAGCGAAATACAATGCGAGTTGGACGAATTATTTTTTTTCTTCCACCGATAGCTTCGTAGAAGCGTCATAAAGAAAATTTGGCAGCGGAAAATGTCCCATGACTCACGCGAGAGAAGAACAAAAGACGCGAGATAAATCGGGAAAATATCAATCAACGACGCTCACTGACGTATACGATAAAAAAAAAGAAAGTGCGAAAGAGAGAGAGAGAGAGAGAGAGGAAATAGCCAAGCTGCCAGAATCCGCGAACAGAAACGTACACACGAGTGCAAAAAACGCGCACTCTCGTCCGTCCAAAAAGAAAAAAAAACAAGCGCTCACCTCATTTTCCACTCGTGCGTCGCGAAAACGTATACTCGCAGCGGACAAGGCTGGAAAATCAATTATCGCGCGATTTTCACGTTTTTCTACGTTCGATAACTTCGTCTCCGTCCCACCTCCCCCCTCCCGCCACTGGCGCACTTTCGTTGTGATTACTGTCGGCTATTGAAACGAAACACGTTCGCGAGAGTGTCTCGGAGTTAAAATGTCGAAAAAACGTAGCTGCGAACGTTGTGCGAAATATCGCCCTTTTCTTTCGTATCGGCAGAAAAACACGCACGCACACGGAAAATAATAGAAAGAAAGAAAATAAAGAGAGACGCGAACGAGAGCGGCGAAGCGAAGGGAAACGATGAAAACGTACGAGATGCCACACGCCAGAGTCGCTTGACAGCCGCGCATACTTCCCCCTCCCTCTCGCCGCTACTGCAGGCGCCTCACTCTCCGCACAACCGATATTCGCTTTCTGTCTCTCGCGCTCTCTCTTTTCCTATGCCGGAAACGCGAAGGAAGATCTCGCGCTCTGTCTCTCTCTCCGTCTTTCGCTTCGTGAGCCCAGCTCTATGATTCGTGTGGAAATATTTTTGCACGAGCGAGGCAAAATCTCTCGTGCGAGAATTTGACAGCAATGACGCGAGATACATCGAAGCGGCAGAGAATGAAATGAAAAACGCGCTCTCCCCGTTTATCGCTCGATGTTAAGTAAATACTTTTATGATAAAAAAGATTTCGACGCATCACCGACTGTAGGTAATGTAGAAAACTGTGGGGGGCATGATGAATCTGTGAATTGCAGCGCGAAGGATATCGATTTTTAATTCATTTATTCTTCTCAAGAGCTGAAAAAAAGACTGCTATTCGACTCGAAATTCGAATCTTCAAATGATTCGTGAAATTTTTCAACGAATCGAAACTTTCGAATTATTCCGGATTATCCCGTGCGGTACCTTTCAGCGATAAAAAAAAATTTGCCTTTTTCCGACGCTCGCGATTATCCAAAAAAAAACGAACCTCGCGATTGTTGGGATTGAAAAAATTTGAAAAAATAAAAATTCACAAAAGCCACACGCTGTCGCTTTGCCTTTGAGCGCAATTATCTTTCCTGTTTCGTCGAGTCTTTCGCTTTTTCCTCAAAGTTTTTTATTTTTCGTTTCTCGTCGAAAATCTCGAATACGGAAATGCGTGACACGAAAATCTCTTTAGCGAGACCCGATTGACTTTGCGGTTAAAGTAAAGAAAAAAAAAGAGAAAAAAAGCGACAGTCACCCAACGATGAGATAATGAATTTTAATTTCCCTCGTTCTCAACGATGCTTATTGTTTTTTGTTCTCTCATTTGCTTGTTTTTTTTCCCATCGCGTGACTCATCTCCGTACGATATCGTGGCAGCGTGCCATAAATGCGGGTCGAAAAGCGACGGCGACGTCTCTAGCGAGCTCTCCCTTTATCCAGCGTAAAAAAATGAAAAAAAAAAAAAAAAAAACCGAAACAAAAAGGGCGGAACCATGGGTGCATTCCCATTAGCCGTTATTGTGAATCCGGCACGGTGAGATAAGACAGGAGGGTCGGAACGAGAATGTATATTATATAAAAAAAAAACGAAAATTTGAAAAAAAAAAATACCGATCGATCGCTTTTTTTTGACTAATTTGGATTTCGTCTAAACGCCCAAAATCGCCATGGCAAAAACGTGCATTTTGAGGAATTTCCGTTCGGCGCAGAATTCGCAAAGTACATTTTATTTATTTCGAATTTTCATTCGGGGAGTATTTTTTTTTTTCCGAAAATTTTGAAATAATTTCACGACAGTAGCAACGAAATTCGTCGACTCGAGAAATTTCGTGTTTTCGCGGTTTTTCACGAGTTGGGGACGCGTAATCGCTCGTGTATCGAGGAAACCGGAAGTGGCGCGTTTCGTCAACGACAGACGAAAGACCCGCGCGTGTTTTTATCGCGCATGATTCGCGTTTACTTTGGGTTTTGAGTTACGATAATCTCGCATCGAAAAATATCGACGAATTTCGCTTCGGACGAGCCGATGCGTGGCTGCACGTCTCAAAAACGAAGAAAAGTAACGTCAAACGCCAGGTGGTGCCATCACGCGTCACCGACCCTCGTCGATTTTTCCTCTGCGCTCCATTTTGTAAGATTAAGTTGCATAATCGTATTTTCAATGCCACGAGAACTTTTTTTTTCTCTTTTTTCCCCTCAAAGCGCAGCATCTTTTGCAGCACCGTTCCTCAGGGATTTTTAACCCTCGCTGCGAGTATTTTATCGTAAAATAAAGTCGCACAATTATATCCTCAAGGCACAAAAATATGGAGGAAAAAGATCGGAACTAAAAAAAACGTCAAAAAATCGCGTTTTTCGCTCTCGATCCGCGGTAATATTTTTTTTACGCTGCATATCGCGAGATAAAGTTGCACAATTGTCTTTCGATTGGTCAAAAATGTGATCCATCGTTGAAGAAAAATTAAAATTGCTTTCAATCATCTATCCCCTCAGCTATATTCATTTTTGACTGCGGATCGCAGGATTGAATCGCGTAATTGTACCGCCAGGGAATAGGAACTTGGAGGATTGTTGAAAAAAAAATGTTCGAAAAGTTGCACCTTTTGCCATGGAATTGTTTTCATGCCCAACGTGTATTTTGCTGGAGGCACGAGTCCTGGACACTGGCAATCTGCCACGTGACATCTGTCGGTAATTCCGTCACGCCTGTGAACTCCCCAACCCCTTCCAGTAACCTTTTTTCTTCCCTTCCTATTTTCTCTTCCACCCCAGCGAACATCCTTGGAAACTCGAAAATTTTTTAAGAAAAACCACCTGACGCTCTTTTTCGGTCGGACGAGCGGTCATCGTCTCGGTGTGTCCTTTTTTTTTGTCTCGAATCCAAGAGAAAATAACCTACATTTTAAGGGGGGAGAAAAAAAATCGCCCCGAATGTCTCTTTTTTTTTTTACTCGAGCACGAAAAGAACCGTACTGTGTTGAATCCACCTGCAGGCTCTCGCAGCGCTGCATCGAAAATATTGACCGGCTTTGTACCTGTGTCATGGCCTAATAGTTACTTTCGCTGCTCAATATTCTTCGCATACTGTAACACCTGCGATTGTCGGGAGCCTCTGATGCCCGAACGCGCAGCAGGTACGTACACAAAAAGTCGATAACCAAAGGGGGAAGAAAAACGCATCGAATGCTGAATAAAAGACTCCTTAAGTGCGACGAATAATCCTCCAGCATTGATCGAAATATATCGTATTTTCGAGAGACTGACGAACGACTGAGTTATTGTTTTTAAATGTTGAACAATCCACGTCGCGGAATTTTCATATTTTCGATAAAAATCGTTTGAAAAAAAAGAAAGATAAATGTACGAAAAAGCGAATCTTTTTAACGAGACAAATACCATTCAAACGTCGATTGAGATAAATTGTATTTTCATGCAATTAATAAGCGATTGAGTTATTATTGAAAAATTTGAGGGTACGATATTGCCATATTTTTCTATATTTTCAGAGTTTAGTTTTAAGGGGATTGTGAAAAACACACTACATTTATTGGCAATGTATTGGCAAATACATAATATTCATTTGCAAACACAGAATGTTGATTTGACACTGAAACAAATAAACGATTCCAGCAAATGATTTCTGATATATCGCAAAATTCATTTCACAAAATGAAAATGCCAAACATGGCCCAGCTTGTCCCGTCCGTGCCTTCAGTGGGTCAATGCAATTTATCAAAAAGTTTCCAAAATTTCGTTCCTGAATTTCAACAAAAAAGAAAAAAAATAAAAATAAATATACATGCATCAATTTTCAGCGTCATTAATTCAGTCTCGAGAATTCAGCAACTCTGTCAGAATTCTTCGAGCCTGAAAATACCACGACGAAGCTTTACAGTTCAGAAAACAAAAACAAAAACGTGGTATTTAAACGTCCATCCGGAGTAAAAACCACGAATAATCGGTATGGAATGTCGCTTCCGGTTGAGAAAGAAAAAAAAACAAAAGACAAACGAAATTGCAGCAGATCACATCTTGATTCTCGGTCGGGAGGTTTTTCCGTTTGACAGGAAAAAAAAAACCTACTTTGATGACACTCGGGTCATTTATATGCAACGTCAGTGTCGGATTGGCGGAAAGAAAGAAGGAAGAAATGACAGAATGAAGGATGGCGAAAAGTTGTACGCAAAGATACGAAAAAAGATGGAAATAAATAATCCTAAAAGTCGAGAGGATCGACGACGACGTTGTCGTCGTCTTCGTCGTCGTCGGCGTCGGCGCACCTGACGTTTCATCCCCCACCCATCTGCTCGTGGTTTGTCACTGCGCATTCACCGTTCTACAGCCTCGCCTCTATTGCACCAGCGCTTCCCCCACTCCTCCCTTACAGCCTTTTCCCCCCACTCTGTTTCACTTCCTAGCTTCCTCCTTCCTGCCATTCGCTTCTCTCTCTCTCTCTCTCTCTCGCTCTCTCTCTATGCCGGTGGGAAGTATACCTGTCCGGCGATAAAGCCCGCTTAAAGCTCGGCTCACACCGAACGACATTCTCGGGTCGAATTCGCGACGATCTTGGCGTCGTTTTTCCCATCGATTTTCACGAGGGTTCACGCGAATCTGTCGCTGATCGAAAATTCAAATTTTGGGGCTTGGAATTTTCCACTGTTCCGGGGAAAATTTGAGTCTGAAAAAAATTTTAAAAACACGCTTTTCCAGCGCTCAAAACGTCAAAATGACCGATTTTTTTGAGTCAACTGAAAAACAAAAAGAATAAAATCGCGAGGACCGAGCGATTGACTTTGACGTTGGAAAAAAAACAGCGTGGGCCACGGTTTAAATGTAGAATCATTAGAGAACCGGAAACGAAGCACGCAACGCTTTTTTTTCATCATCAAAGTTTCCTCGCTGAGAATCCTAATTAAATAAGAATTAATTTACTTTTTCGAAGCAAACCATTACCACCGAAATTGAATATTATGTTTTTTTCACGTTTCAACAACACGCTGAATTCTTCACGGAATTACGACGCTTTTCGAAAAATGAATCTATCGATTTTCCAAAAACTAATAACGAAATATTGATTTTTTCCGGCGAGGAATATCTCCCCTCGAAAATTTACCGACATTCGTTCACTTTTTCCCCCGAATTATCAACGATCAAAATAAGAGCGAGGCAAAAAGGTTTTTCGAGGCAAAACAAAATTTTCTTTTTTTTCTCAAATTGTCGAAAATTGCGTACACCTTCGCGGCTACTTTTCTCCTCGTTGTTTCACAGCGACGTCGATTCGCGTGGGTTTTTCAGGAGGGAGAAAAATTGCGCTCGTGTATTTTGACAAAATATCCAAAGACCGAAAGGAGAATGTGCGGTGAAAAATTGGGGGAATTAAAGACGGAAAATTCGTTATCAAAATTGCGTGCCGACCACACGGTGGACGACTTTTTTTAGCCAGTGCGATCTCAATGACCCTCGTCCGATGGAAAATTGGAGAGAGAGAGCGAGAGAGAGAGAGAGAGAGACAGAAGAGAGCAGCAGCCGAGGATAAATAAGATTTACGTCCGGAGAGGTCCTCAAACGAAGGGAAACGTCGACGAATTAAATTGGCCGATATAAATTGCGATCCTAAGAATGAAAGGCACGCGAAGGAAACTCGATTATACCCGCGAGTGTCTCGCCTCTCCGCGCAGGGGAGAATGGGGATCGAAGTGTGCACTCATCGGGAATTGGATCGAGTCCCGCGGGACAAGCCCGATTGGATATGGAGACATTTTTCCATAGCCCGAAATTCAACGCTGGATTAACAGCTGATTACTCCGAGAGCAAAAAAAAACGATCGATATGGCATTTAATTCAAATAAAAAGCCAATTTTCTCGTCGTTTTTTCTCACAAAATCGCGAAAAATGATCACGCCTGACGTTACCGATATTTTTCGGCAAAAAACGAGGAATCGATAAATTCTCTTTTCCGCATGGGTTCAAAGTGAAAACGGATAATATACAAAATTGAAAAATGAAGAAAAAGTGGCGCCAAAACAAAAAAATATGGAAAATCCGTTCTCCGTAGGTTAATTTCTTTCGACAATATAAAATACGAGAAATTTTGTTTTTTTTTCTTGAATAACGAAATTGTCAGTTGTGAATGCTCCTTTGCGATAGCCCCACGTCGTACTCCGCCGTATAGTATAGACAGCAGCGCGATACCAACATTGCGTCTTTCATTCTCTCTCTCTCTCTCTCTCTCTCTCTCTCTCTCTCTGGCTCCTTCCTCCGGCATTTGCGAGTTTCCCAGCGGTTTCACCTGCCTCCCCCCCTCCCTTTTACCGTCAAACACTCACACACACACACAAAGACGATCCAACATGCAACATCGAGGCTGAAAAGCTCTCGAGGCTCGTGCGAGTGTGGGTGAGGAAAAACACACACCGCGAAAGAGACTCGAGCGTCCAACACCGCGCAATCGTACGCCCTCGCCTCCCCCCACTCTTCCCCGACGGACTTGAATCCCTCAATCCCCGGCGAGTCGCGCAACTTTGGAGAACCGCGCAGGGAGACGCACTAACATCCTCACTGGTGGTGTTGGTACCAGAGAGAGAGACAGACAGAGACAGAGAGAGAGAGAGAGAGAGAGAAAGAGAGAGAGGAAAAAAGAGAGCGAGAAGAGCGCGAGGGGACTCGAACATCAATCAGTCTATCGGTAACCTGCGTACCAGCAGTTTCGCAGTGCTTACGTAACATATCATTGCATTATTCCCTTGATTGTCGGTATTTCGTTCGTCGTTTTGTGTTTTTCGCGCCTTATTTTCTTCTCATTTCGTCGTTTCGAATTGTACGAGAGAGAGAGAGAAAGAAAGAGAGAGAGAGGAAGCACGTCCGAGTATACAGAAAAGTGGAAAAAGCAGAGATCGAGACGCGGGAGGAGAGCAAAGTCGCGGGAAACATCGAGGGAAAAGGACGAGGACGAGGAGATCGAGGAAAATCGTGGAAAAGTCGGTGGGAATACGTACCGGAAGCTCGATGATCGATAATCGTTGAAGTTTCACGAGGGGAGCGATAAAACACGAGGATACACCTTAATGACGAGCGACGAATATTGATCGCCGATCGTCCAGCTCGGCCAGAGGTGGAATCGCCTAGAGGCGATTCGATTATTTTTCTTTCCTCATTTTTTTCCTTCTTTCTCGACCCGATGACGGAGTCGCGTATCGCGTGTGCCTGAAACAGCTGCGGAGAAAGTGCGAGAAAATTCGGTGGTCCAGCGGCGGTAATACGCGAATTTTCGCGAAAGATCGAGACCGATAGCGACTTTGGTGACTGACAAATTCGTCGGAGAGGAGAGATTCGAGAGTGGCGCGAGGTACTCCGGGAGAATCGGCAAAAGAAAAGCTCGAAAAACGGCGGTGAAGCCAAATAACCTTGGAATTATCACAGAATCTTCACGCGCAGCATCCTCAAAGATCGGGAGAAGGAAGACGGCGGAACGATCGGAAAAGTCGGCGTTTGGAAAATCGAATTCGTCTCCCGCTCTCTCTGTCACTCTCCCACAGCATCCCACGACGCTCGGATCGAGTCTGGAGCATCTATGACGAGAGACACCTGCGACAGTCGAGCGAGCGGGCTTTTCTCACGTCGGAGCGCGTCCACCTGAGCTTTCGGCACACACACACGCCGGAGGGGCGTCGGAGCTCGTTATATCGATTGCTTTTGAAAATACGGAAGGCGGCAAGCGTGCGCGACCGGAAACATCTGCTTTTCCGCGGTGTGCAGTGTCTCTCCTCTCTCTCTCTCTCTCTCGTTTTAAAGAAAAAGGGGGAAGAAGGAAAACATCCATGTTTTTCTCGCTCTCTTCTCGAGTCGCAACGGTCTCACGCGCTCTCCGAGCATAAGCCACTCGCTTTCCCGACGCGGTTGTTCAGACACCTCTCTCGCTCTCTGTTCTGTCTTTGTGCGCGCGCGCGCGCGAGCGAGCGTCCTCGTTTTGTGCATCCTTATTCAGAGGCATCTAGAGAGACAGAGAGAGAGAGAGAGAGCAAGAGAGAAACAACCAGAGTGACGACAGGTGTTGCCGCTCGTGTGTGCGCGTGTGCGCGTGTGTGTTCTCGCGTGTCCGTGCTCCGAAAAGCGCGCCTAATGAGCGCGGGCCACTCGCAAAGAGCATAGAAAAATTCGCCTTCTTTCGCTTCTCTCCTCCGGCAAACGACCCTCCCGCACGCGCCCTCGATTAATCGGACCTTTCCGCTCTCGGCCCGAAGAATCCCGCGGAATTCGCGACCGAGGGACGACGCTGCCGCTCTGGATTATTGATTCGTTGTTGTTTGTTGTTGTTGTTGTTGCTGCTGCTGCTGCTGCTGCTGCTGCTACCGGTGGTACCACCGCCGCCGCCGCCGCCGCCGCTGCTTCATTAAAATTCATTCGTACGGTTTGACGTCTAGTCGCGCAACGGCAAATCACGGAAAAATCGGGAGGTACTACTGCGAGGTGAATCCTCGGCTCGTTTGGCGGAGGCACGTCGGCGAGGTGGGCGCCCGTGGGGTTACCGTGGGGGGGCTTGGAAATTTCAGAGTTGATAAAATCGTGGAGGCGCCTGTCGTCTTCGCCGGTACAACCATAACGCCGCCCGCCCTAAAACGCCCGAGACGGGATACGGTGGAGTCATCGCCGCCACCCGCTCGTAACATCATCGTAACGTCGTCGGGGGTTGTAACGACAACCCCGTCCTCGTCGTCGTCGTCGTCGTCGTCGTCGTTCTCGTCGTCGTCGTCGTCGTCGTCGTCCGGCAATCCCGGCGCCCCGACCGACATCGTCTGCATACACGGCAGCATGGACGCACCACTCTCACAGAGCATGGACTCGGTCAACACCGTCAACACCTGCGAGGACGAGGTAAACTCGCTTTTTACAGCAACATTTTTTTTTACCTCCTCTTTTTCGTTCTCCCTTCATACGCAAATAAGGGGATTTTGCAGTCTCAAAAAGGCCTAGAATTCAACGGACGACGGTTTTTTTTACCTCCCCGAGGAGAATTTTGCGAAATCGAATCCCGGCGAATTGTTATCCCGGGTGGTACGGGAGATACGACGAATTTAGCGACGAGGACCATTTTGGACTATTTTCCGAGGGTTTTTTGTCGCTTTTTCTTTTTTTTTAAGAATTTTTCGAGCTGCTACCGTTCTTTCGCCATTTTTTGGCAATATCTCGCGAATCGAAACAACGCATCTTTGGAAATTGGATTTTTCGTAATCTTTCTGCGAAATATCGGAATGTCTGTTTCGGTCGCGAGATATCTTTGACTTTTTGCGATGAAAAATAGGAGAAAAAATTTTATTTTCCATTCAAAGTATCAGAGTCCGAGACCCCATGGGATTCCTGCGACATCTTTCATCGACTGTCATCTTAAAAAACGGAGAAACAGAAAGAAAATTCATGTATTCTTTTCGCAGCGATTTTATTTTTTCCCTCAAAATATGAATAGCTTCGAGCCGATGAAACTCCTCGTCTTTCTCTTCGTCTTTCATCTCCTGCATACATCTCCTGCAAAATCAATAGACAAAAAATCGAGAAAAATCGTGAAAATACTCGCGAGTCTGACAAGTACGTGCCTCGATCTACTTTCGATCTCGTAATTATTCTCCGGATGGAAAATTCGTCGATCTTACGATCCTCCGCGACAATCCATTTTTTCTCGTTTTTTGAGACTCTCGGAGATATCCCAATAGGTTTATGGAAAAACGGTGAATAATCGGTGCCGAAAAATGAAATTCGGGGGATGTACACGCGACCAGTCGAGCCGTTGTTTCTCGTCCGATTCGCTAGCCAGCTTAACGAATCGCCTCTGGTTTTCACGATCGCCTCTTATTACCGCAACTACCACCACCCTGACGAACATACGTCCCCAACCCCTTTGACGAGCGATATAACGCAGAAGACCCCTCCGCTACACACCCCTATGGCGCCAGACAGGGCAACAAACGCGTCCGCATGTGCCCTTAGTTTGCGGGGGCGCGTGCACGCGAGCTCTCCATCTCCTCCCTCCCTCTGTAAATCCATTTTTTTCCCCTATTTTTCCCCTCATTTCAGCGCTCGTTTCTTTAACGAGCCTTCGTTTCCCCTCGCGTCTCTCGCCAATTTATGTTATTTTTTTTCCTCTCTCTCTCTCTCTCTCTCTCTCTCTCTCTCTCTCTCTTCTTCTCGCGCTCCCCCATCGCTCGCATCTGTGACACGAGTGGCTTTTTCGATAAATCCTCGATTCGGAAGAAAACCAAAAAAGTGACGCAAAGAGGCGCAAGTTTTTTTTTTTTTTTTTTTTTTTTTTTTTTCATATTCCGTCGTCCGATTTCTCGGTTTTCGCAGCACACGCGTTTTTCGCGCAACTAGCGACATCTCCCTCTCTCTTTTCGCCCCGTCCGTGTGTGTCCGTATTTCCGCCACTCGATAGGGGTTGCGAGGGCGCAAATGCGAGCTTCCATGTGTGCGGGTGTGTTTGCGTGTGAGAAACTTTCTCGATGGCGCGCGCCCGCGCACTTGAACCTTCGACCCTTGTGTGTTCACCCCCCTTGGAGGGTCTTGCACCCCCTCCTGCCTGTTTTGCTACCCCCAATCCCATCATGGTGTACATAATACCAACAGTTTCAACGTACACATGTCATGCCCCATTTATACGTATACATTAGGGTGTTTAAAAAAAAAATCCATCTTTTCCTGCCAAACTGGTCGAAGAGCTTCGATCGCTCGAAAAAAAAATACGCCACCGAAAGTTTTCCTCCCCCAATTTCAATATCCACGTTTCTCGCCGCATTTCTTCGATTTGCCAACGAGAAAACGCGCAACACATTTTCGTTGCGAAAATATGTACGCACAAAATGTTTTTCAACACCCTAATGCAAGCATATATAGGTTTATCCAATTACCATTTCCACCTGACATCGTGCTCCCTTTATTTTCCGCTGCATGACGAAATTAAAGCAATGAAAAAAGATTACGAAAAATGGGATAACCTCGCGCGAGTCATTAAGGTGAAAGGTCGTCGTAAAAAAAAAATTCCATCTCGAGCCACTTTTTTCTTTCGTCCCTCCGGATTTGAAAATCTTTCATCCGTCGCGCGTTTCGTCAAAATTGTCCTCGCACATTCGTCTCTCTTCTCGTACTTTTCAACGAAGGATTTTTTCAATTTAATTTTCGAAATTCATCGTTTTACATCGCATCCCTCATCGGCGGCAATATTTTTTCGAGCATAAACGCGACGATCGTTTTTCCTGAATATTCTAAAAAAAAAAAGCCATTTCGTCACCAATCACAGGTTCCTTTTTCGGTACTCATATTTTCAAAATTATCCTCGCGCGTTTATCCGTTCCCTCGTCGCACGTTAAACGACAGATTCGACGACAATTTTTGGCAAAAATTTCACAAAAAAAAAGAGCGGAAATTCCCTTCCGTTTCCCCGTCGATGCCGATGTCCAGGAGGCCGTGGGCGAGAAAAAAAAAGAGAAAAGACAGCAAAAAAACACCACGATGAATCATACGCGGACGTCGGGTGGTAAAAGCGGGAGAGGAAAAACAAAAAGGGTGTCTTAAGGGTGTCAGAGTCGGTGCGAGAGGCACGTGCGCGTATGCGCCCTTCCGATGCGTTGAATTCGTTCGAGGCTCTTCCTCGGGACGGAGACGGCGATAGAACGAGTGAGACGCGAGAACGCGAGTGTACGGAGAAGAGAAAAAAACATTAAGGGGGACCCCGGCACGCACGCTTACGCATGCAAGAGAGCGAGGTGGAAAAAAAAAAGAAAAGACACCGACAGAGGATGAGGCTCGCGCGGGAATTCGATCGCGCGGTCGGTGTCCTCGTGTGCGACTCCGCTTCGCGGGGCTTCGCTCCGGGTGATGTCATGCCCCGCTGAAACTCGCGGGTCAGCCGAGTCTTCCCCGAGGCGTTTTTTCGCTCCTACGAGACGTACTCGTACTTGCGCGGACGTAATAATTGATAATTGATCTCCGCAAAAGACAGAATTGAATTTTAAGGCGGGAAGAGCGCGATCTCTCGATGCTGTCGTTTTTTTTTCAAGAATAATCAATTTCTTCTTCACCGGGAAAGGTCTCGGAATGAAAATCGAAAAAATGGCGCATTTTGTGCACTTTTCTTTTCAAAATTTCACTTGGCTTCGCTCTTCGAAGATTTCACCCTTGAAAATTCATAAGGAAGATGGCGGAGGTGACGTTTTTTGAAAATTCAATGGTGGACGACTGAAATCGCTATTCACGAAAATATTTTTCGTCAATTTTGACTTTTGTACGATGACGTTTGATTTTTTATACAAATTTTCTAACGTAATTCGATGCTCGTGAAAATGACCGAACTCGGAGCGAGTAAAATGTGAGTAAATTTTGCTCGTTTGGCATTCAACAAAGTGTGGCCGTGAGAAGCTGCATTTTCTTCTTTTTCTCCTTTTCTCTCTCTCTCTCTCTCTCTCTCTCATTTTTGCCGGTGAAGTGCGCTCGAACCGCAAGTTTCGCGTCCATCACGTGCATAAACACGAGCTCATACGCAGCACTCGAACGACGTTTACTCCGCGGGGTACGCTCGCTATTGATTTTCTTTTCTTTTTTTTTTTTTTACCCCGACAAAGTGAAAGCGAACTCGATAGAGTTCGAGACGAGAACAGAACTCGAAGAAAGAGGAAATTGAATAGGGAATGTAGGAGCTCGAAAAGTAACTCGGAACGGAATATGGAAACATGCATAATGGTGGACAAGTGTAATTATCGAAAAAAAAAAAAAAACAAACGAAAATTCTCATCGATCGACGAACTTGGGACTTTGAGGAGAAAACAATCATGTGATTAGTGGGATAATGAAACAATAAATACACCGAATTTCATAATCAAGAAGTTTCCAGTGGAAAAAGCTTCCCACCGCAGCTTTCGTTACCACGGAAATGTCATGAGATGAAAAAAAAATAAAAAACGAAAATTCTCATCGATCGACGAACTTGGGACTTTGAGGAGAAAACAATCATGTGATTAGTGGGATAATGAAACAATAAATACACCGAATTTCATAATCAAGAAGTTTCCAGTGGAAAAAGCTTCCCACCGCAGCTGTCGTTACCACGGAAATGTCATGAGATGAAAAAAAATAAAAAACGAAAATTCTCATCGATCGACGAACTTGGGACTTTGAGGAGAAAACAATCATGTGATTAGTGGGATAATGAAACAATAAATACACCGAATTTCATAATCAAGAAGTTTCCAGTGGAAAAAGCTTCCCACCGCAGCTTTCGTTACCACGGAAATGTCATGAGATGAAAAAAAATAAAAAACGAAAATTCTCATCGATCGACGAACTTGGGACTTTGAGGAGAAAACAATTATGCGATTAGTGGGATAATGAAACAATAAATACACCGAATTTCATAATCAAAAAGTTTCCAGTGGAAAAAGCTTCCCACCGCAGCTTTCGTTACCACGGAAATGTCATGAGATGAAAAAAAATAAAAAACGAAAATTCTCATCGATCGACGAACTTGGGACTTTGAGGAGAAAACAATCATGCGATTAGTGGGATAATAAATCAATATATATATGGAATTTCATAACCAAGAAGCTTCCAGTGGAAAAAGCTTCCCACCGCAGCTTTCGTTACCACGGAAATGTCATGAGATGAAAAAAAATAAAAAACGAAAATTCTCATCGATCGACGAACTTGGGACTTTGAGGAGAAAACAATCATGTGATTAGTGGGATAATGAAATAATAAATACACCGAATTTCATCATCAAGAAGTTTCCAGTGGAAAAAGCTTCCCACCGCAGCTTTCGTTACCACGGAAATGTCATGAGATGAAAAAAAATAAAAAATGAAAATTCTCATCGATCGACGAACTTGGCACATTGAGGAGAAAACAATCATGCGATTAGTGGGATAATAAATCAATATATATATGGAATTTCATAACCAAGAAGCTTCCAGTGGAAAAAGCTTCCCACCGCAGCTTTCGTTACCACGGAAATGTCATGAGATGAAAAAAAAAACAAATTTTTGGTTGCAAATGTTTTTTGAAAATTTATCAGAAACATCGTTGTATTTCGATCGGGATGTGAACTCGTCGAACTCATTAATATTTCCATTATTTATTTAAAGCCAGTGTGACGGATGATAAAGAATGTGTCTGGTGACGGAGTTTCCAATAAATACCGCAAAAACGCACGAAAATGAAATACGGTTATTTGTGCTTGTTTGTGAACGGTGAACAAAATAAAAAAATCGTAAAAGAAAACGAAATAAAAAAGCGTGACAACGACGAAGATCGGAGAAGAGGGATGAGGACGAGAGAAAGATCGACGACCGTGTACACGAGCGAACGAACGAATCGACGAAAATGAGAATGATAAATTGCGAATTAATTTCCCGTATTTACATCGATATTTCGATCGTTTTTTTAAAACCACCGCGACGAACGATAAGCAGTGAGTCTGGCAACAAACTTTTAGATAAATATCACGAAAAATCACGTTTCTTTCATTGTCGAATAAAATTTTAAAAAATATCAAAGAAAACGAAAAAAAAAATGAGTAATAAATTGTGGATCACAATTGCCCAATGTAAACATGTTCGTCGATGACGATCGTGTATACGAGCGAACGAACGAATTGACGAAAATGAGAATGACAAATAGCGAATTGATTTCCCTTATTTACATCGATATTTCGATCGTTTTTTTAAAAACACCGCGACGAACGATAAGCAGTGAGTCTGGCAACAAACTTTTCGATAAATATCACGAAAAATCACGCTTCTTCGATTGTCGAATAAAATTTAAAAAAATATCAAAGAAAACGAAAAAAAAAAACGACGACGTAAAGGCTCATTGACGGAAATGAGTAATAAAATGTGGACCACAATTGCCCAATGTAAACATGTTCGTCGATGACGAAAGAACGTTCTCAAACGAAACAGCCGAGTGTTTCTCAATTTCGAGTCTCCTTGTGCAATACCGGATTGTATAATGGAATGATTGTAATAAACGTTTCATCGGTGTCCGAAGTGTTGACTCGATCGATATCTATTGGGAAATTAAAACGTCCGGTGGGCTTCACGGAGCGCAAGGGGGATGAAGGGGGTTGTAGGGAGGGTCAGGACAATGCTCGAGTACAGAGAGGAGAAAAAAAAGTGGGGGCAATTAACTGTGAAACGCGAGCATTTCGACTGGCTGGCTCTCGCTTTTGTGTGGGGCCAGAAATAAAATCCGTACAAGTGTCTTGGACCTTATGCCACGGTGTGGAAATTTCGCGTGCCTCCTCGGCTGTACGGCAACGCGAAAGATTCAATTAAATTATAAAAAAAAGAAGCTAAAAAAAACAGAGTAACCGATACTTTGGGAAAATGAGGGGAAATCGAATGGTGAGGGAGGGAAAAAATAATTTGAAAAAAGCTACCGCGACTTGACGGACTTTGAGGGGATGAAAACAAGAACGAAAAAAAGACGAACCCTCGCAGACCTTGTAGGCAAATTCAAATCGACAATTGATGCTTTTTTAAAATGATTGTTGTGCAACAAAAGAAGATTGAATTAAACAACCGAAATATCGATGTTTTTTACATTCACATTTTTTTAAATAATTAGCAATTTTTCAAGCAATTTCAAATAACTAAACCGACGAGCCCCACTCTCGTAACTAAACGTTACACGCTTTTTGCATTAATCGTAATTCATTCTTATTTTCACCGAAGAATGTGCACATTTTTCCATCCAAAGGTGTACGTTATGAAAATTTCGTTTTTTTTTTAATTTCAATTCGTCCCGTCGCATCTCCTCTCGTTTGTGTGTCGGTATAAAGTGCGGATTCGCTCTTGGTCTTCCGGTTAAATTTTTCTCGTCCTCTCGTGCGCTCTCGGAATAAAAAAAGAATAAAAGGAAAGGAGGAAAAAAATTCTCATTTTTTTCCCCCGTTCTTTCTTCCGTTTCATATACTTAACGAGTCACGAACCTACGAGAAAAATTAACCTCCGGGCCTTCCTCGTGGGACCGACTCTTTTCAGTGGCTCGTCGGGTCGAAGAGCGACGTCGGCGAACATGAGGGAAAAAAATAAAGAGAGAATGTGGAAAAAAAGAGAAAAAAGACGAGGATGAAGCGCAGAAATGAGCCAGCAGAGAAACAGAGAGAACGTTTGCCTTAGGAGCGTCGTGACGTCGTTGCCGTCATCGTCGATCGATAGTCCAGAACACGCGTATATAAAGATGCGGTATGTACGCCCTTAAGTACATTTTTCGATACACTCGACCGTAAAGAACGACGGTAACGGGAGTGCGGATTGATCGGCGAATAATCGAAGAGGACTGACGCATTTAGTCGAAAAAGAAACGAAAAAAGCGTCTGCATCGCCGCCCGAAAGAGCCGGAATCGATCCGTCCTTTCGAGCTCGCGTTTTCCCTACTTTGGCGCCTGCCCAGTTTTCCTCCAAACATACACAGGTCTTTTACATTTTTAATTAATATCAACGCCATAACGGCAAATATTGGCTCAGTCTGATGCATCGTGAGAAAAAATCGAGAAGAGGTGCATCATGAAAAGGAGGAAAATGGTCCATTGCTCAGTGAAAAGCGAGTGTGGAATAACAGCTGGTCCATGAACCGATCACGTTTCCTCTAATTTGACGTGTGCCCATTTTTCGTACCAAGAGCAGACGCCAACTTTACGTTTTCAATTAATGCCGAGACCTTATCTGCAAATATTGGATCTTTCTGATGCATCGAGAGCGAGGCTGAGAGAGGAGCTCATGAGGAAGAGGAGGAAAAATGGTCCATTGAGATCGCCGCTTTAATCCCGGATATTTCCTCTCGGTCAAAGGCGACTTTGGTTCCAACGGCGAGTGCAGCAGTAGCCCTTTGATGAAAAACAAAAACAGGATGATTATCGATCCTGGGAGAGCCCGAATTGGTCTTCATCTCACAATCAGCTCGCATATCCTCCGAGTCGGCCTGCGCCCAGTTTTCGTACACGCAAAAGTTTCCTCTACGTTTCCAATTGATACCAACAAATATTGGATGCAACTGATGGACCGAGAGAAGAGCCAACAAAGATCCCACGAAAAGAGAAGAAAAAAATGGTCTCCCGCAATGTCCAGTACAATTCCAGAGGTTTTCTCAATCATCGGCCGTTCCAACAGCGAATGGAATAAACGATGATCCATTCCGGAAGAGGCTGCATCTCGATTTTCATCTCGCGACCAGATCACATTTCCCCCAGGGTCTGTCCACTCTTCGTACCAACGGAGAACATCTTTGCCTTTCTGATTAATACCGACGCACCCCGACCAGCAAGTACAGCATCACCGCTGCATCGAGAAAAGTCCTGAAAAGACCCCCACGAGGAAGAGCAGTGAAAATGGTCCATTGAGATCAGCGCTACATAAATCCGGCGGTTTTCCCCGATCGATAAGGACTCTAATTCCAACGGCGAATGGACCGACAACCCTTGGATGAGAGAAGAAAAACGGGCGGCTCAAAGGATCGTGGATTCGAATCGGAGATGTGGCTATCGGATGATTTCATTCATACCCCATCTTTTGGTCGTTTGGGTTCGGTTTGGGTTCGATGCTGAGATTGTAGTGGAAACTGAGGCAAAGAGAACGTGGAATATGACGAATGATTGTATAACGATGGAACAATGGCCGGGGTGGGGAGGAGGGAGGAGGAATTGAAGTTGCTACGCGGTATTCCACCGCGCTGTACAGTCGCTAGGAGTAACGCTCATAGCGACTATTACATCCATGGTAATTCAGAGGCAATATACCAGGCAGGAGCGAAGCTACACGTTGAATAGCAGGGCAGGAACGGATGTTGTATAACGGTTAGGCAGCCAAGAGGAACGGGCCTTCGGCGCTCAAGAGAAGGAGACAAAAAGATAGGCAAGGCGATTCCAGCTTGTTATATTCACCGCTGTGAACAACGAGCATCACCTTCGCGTCTCTCGGGGCTACGAAATTTCATTGCTCCGCAAACACCGAGGCAACTTCCGCGGCGAACTTTTTTGCGATCGAGCGAATCCGTTGACGACGACGAGACGATCTTGCGGATCTCGCGAGAGGAGCTGAATTGCATTCCGAGATAAATCCGAGAGCAGAACGACGAGTTTCCCCTCGACGTCGCGATTTCATCGGGATTCAGGATGTTTACGATATCAAGGATGTTCCGGAGGTACGATTCCGCGAAAGCCGAATAAGACGAGGATTTTGATCGTCAAAATTTTTTTAATTTTCGAGATTATTTTGAATTTTATTTTCCTCGCGATTTTATCCTCTTCCGCGCGTTTGACATTTAACAGCGGCAATTTAATTTTCCATTCGGCTAACCGAAAAGCTCGGAAGATCGAGCTTTTCTCAATGAAATATTCGTGAATATTGGAATTTGCTGGAATGACGATGTCAAATCGGAGCCTCGCGAACTTTGCCAAATTGCTGACGATTATAGTCGTGACATTTTGATTTCATCTCGAAATACTTTGGCGTACGTTTGTCACGTGAGGCTCTCGTGCGTCATGTTTCCGGCGTATCTTCTCTTTATTCGCTTCAATTATTACCAAGGGAGTTCAGCCACCTCGTTCATTATTTAAATCAATGATCTTTCGAGGATCCCTCGTCTAACCTCGTTGTATTATCACAAATTCGTCCCACGTCGTACGTCATTCAAATGCGCGTGGTAATTAAATCATATTCCCTGAGAATCTTCGATGGAAAAATAATTCGAAAATTGCACTTGTAGTTTGAACCGAAAAACACGATTCAGCGGCGATTTTAACCGAAAAGCGAGGCAGCTTGATTTTTCGAATCAACTAAAAATAACGAGAACAAAATCATTCGTCGTACGATGAACTTTAAACGTGAAAAAAAAGATTTATATCAAGCGATTTATACCTAGCTCTGAAAACGTGCTTTTTGGTATTTCGAAATTGTAGTTTCATTCTTTTGCTCTGGTAGAAGGTATTAGACGTGCGATTATGCGATGATTAAAGTTTTTTTTCTAATTAACATTAAAAATGACGACTCCGAGTGTACGATTTATGTTTCCCTTTGGAGGCAATTACAGAAATGTTTTTTGACGCTTTTGGTAAATGAATAAATAACGTTGGGAGAAGAGAAAATACGCGTCTTGGTACACGTTCAAAGTTTCCGAAGAAAATCGATGGGAGAATAGGAAAAAAAAACCTGAGAATCTTCAATGTTAACCGAAAAGCGAGGCAGCTTGATTTTTCAAATCAACTAAACATAACGAGAACAAAATCATTCTTTGTACGATGAACTTTAAACGTGAAAAAAAAGATTTATATCAAGCGATTATACCTAGCTCTGAAAACGTCCTTTTTGGTGTTTCGAAATTGTAGTTTCATTCTTTTGCTCTGGTAGAAGGTATTAGACGTGCGATTATGCGATGATTAAAGTTTTTTTTTCAATCAACATTAAAAATGACGACTCCGAGTGTACGATTTATGTTTCCCTTTGGAGGCAATTACAGAAACGTTTTTTTACGCTTTCGGTAAATGAATAAATAACGTTGGGAGAAGAGAAAATACGCGTCTTGGTACACGTTCAAGGTTTCCGAAAGAAATCTATGGGAAAATAGGAAAAAAAAACAGGGAGAATAATAAAATAGGAGAACGTGAGAGGTAGATTAAAGCGACGTACAACGAAACACCGAGTCGATGAAAAAAAACCGTACACGCATAAATAGACACGTATATTAGGGAGTTTCGAAAAAAAAAAAAAATTTCTTTCCCACTGGTTCAAAAACATTTGATTCCACGAAAAAAAAAAAAATTCAAGTCTCATCGCGATTTTCCATTTTCCATAGAAATAACGCGAGAAAAACAATCTAAACGCGTTTTACCGATTTACTGTTCAATGACAACGGGTTTCAAGACAAATTGAGCAACATATTTTTGCAGGAATTTAAAAGCCCTACAAAAAAGCTCAGTTCGTACGAAAATTGTGCCTCCTGAGACATTACGAAAAAAAGCAGCAATATTCTCCTTCGAAAAAGTTCATCCAAAGAGCATAATTTCATAACAATTGCTTACGAGAAATATAGTGAAGCGTCGTTCGATAGTAAAATTGATGCTCCGAAAAAAAGTCCCATAAAGTTGCGTAAAAAACGCAACTGTTTCGCTGTAATGTTTAAGACTTTTGCATGAACAAAACTTTGACTGGCTGTAAGTCCATAACGGTTAATTTTACGACATTGTGGCCCAGAACCTTTTTTAAAGAGCGGTCAATTTCCTACAAAAGTGCGTCGTTCGTTTTGTTTCAAGACCTGCCATCATTGAATTATAAAATTCTCAAATCTTTCGTATTGTTTTTTTCGTGTGATTTTCGTGTAAAACGGAAAAGCGGGATCAGAAACATTGTAATATCGGTATTAGCGACTAAAATATGAACCGGGGTTGATTTTCACCTGACCGAAGCTTTTGAATTGACTTTGAAGAATTTTTTTTATTTTTATTTTTTTGAACACCCTAATATACTTTTATGCACATATACCGTGTATGTGAGGTCGAGGCGGTCTGTTCTAAGGCCAGAGAATCATTTCTCGAGGCATGAATAAGTGATCCGCGTGCTCCGCGTTTCTATATCCATCTCGCCTTTCTCCTTGCGCCCCTTTACCCCAAATTCACCCCCGCGTACAGCTCGATCGGAAGAACGCCCGAGACTCACTGACGCCGGCAACAACGCGCAAGCGCTCGAGCCCCCTTAACACACCGTTCCATACCAGGGTTGTGCGAATATATCGTTCGAATAGAATCGAATCGAAAAACTCGAAAAGTTCGAATTTCTCGGTATTCCGATGAATTCGAATTTTTTTTTAAATCACGAATTTTTCATTGTCCCATTCGCGTTTTCGAATTATCTGTCAATTTTCCGAATAATTCGATAAACTCGCAACTGACTTGAATAAAATTGCGAATATGGCGAATTTTGTATTGCGAATACAAAATTCGATACAAATTTTTTTAACGTTTTTAAATTTTCAAAAATCACATACTCTGAATATACGCAGCTCGAGAATTTTCTGATTAAAATCGACTGTTGGAAAAATAATTGTCGTAATTTAAATTTTCAGTTATCGTATCTAGGTGATTTTGGGTGTAAAAAAAAGAATAATAATGATATAAGAATAAGAATAATAAAACTGGTTGACTAAATTAGTCACAGTCTCTCGGAATAAATTTGATGATGTTTCTCGAGCCTCGTGTGTTGCTCTTCTGGTTCTTCGGCCACTGTACACCTGTGGATTATGCAAAACATCTGTGTTGACATGGGCATGATGGTAAGCAAAAGTACAAGCTCGAGCATTATGTTACAAAATGCTTCTGTCTCAGCGAGTCCCGGGTCAGAGCTCCCTCGATATTAAAACCTGAAGAACATCGGTTTTCGCTTTTCGTTTGCCATCAGCGAGAGAAAATAAAGTCTTGTACAGTGAACATTGTTTTTCAAAATATTTGTACATTTGTGAAACCTTTAGTCTCTTGGTTTCTAATTTATAACAATTATCGTCCTCACCCGTGATCGACGTAAACAGGAGGTAAAGTCACGTGTATCCAGGGTGTCCCAGAATGCAAAGTTAACAATTTAAAACTGAATCTAGGATGGAATTTCGAGTCGAAAAGTATTTGAGTACTTTTGTTAGGAACCGTTTTTTTTGTCTTGGGATAAAATCTTTTATACCCAATAAATAAATGATATTTTATTACTCGGAAAAAAAAATCGGATACGTTTGAGTGTTGAAACCGTCATGGACAGGTAAAATGTCTTTTAATGTTCTCCGATGGTTTTTTATGTCATGACCACTATTTTATTATGCGATTGCAATATTCCTCGCCGCAAATTGTTTAAATATCGATCACGGGTCAATGCCATGCGCGAGCCGCTTGATAAAATGTTTGAAAATTTTTTCCAACCTATCTTCGAGGGTATAAGTACTGGACGACCCTCTGCTACACCGCTAGAATATTCCACTTACATATGCGACAGGTTGTAAAAGCGGAAATAACATCGAGTCACCGCTTCATGCATTATACCAAGGTGCACAGACCACACGTTTTTCCGACAGCTGCGTTTCTCTCGACTCTCTTCCTCGCTGTAAAACAGCGTCGTATAATCGCGAGAATAAATAAAAATTGTCAAATTATCCACGAGAACGAGACTCGCTCGCGAATCCGTAAAGAAACTTTGAAATATAGATAAACAATCGTATCCACAAGACCAAAAAATTTTTACCGCATTTTTACCCAAAATGCGGAGTTGATAATGAAAGGCTACATTCAGGATGAAATTCCGAGTCGAAATGTATTTTGGTATTTTTTTATACGACCAAAACCTAGCGAGTTATTTATCGTCAAAGTTCGAACCAATCGAGCCGGCGGCCTCCCCTCTCCGGCGGGTGCTGCGTGCGTCCTATTGGTCCAACTATATCAATCGATAGCTCAACGGGGATTCGTCGGATTAAAAAGTGCCTAAGGACTTTTCGGCTTGAAATGTTATGCCCCACGTGGTTAAACTGTCAAAATCCGGTTTTGCGACGGTATAATGTATATGTATTTTTTTTTTTGACACGAAAAGCTTGTTCGAGACAAAGAATGTCTCATAACTGCTCCAAGTAACCGCAGTGAGTAGAGCTCGCAGTGCACTGACTCATGGACTGCGTTTTTTCGAGCTGTCTGTACGTACAGTACATTCTGGGGTTATCCGCGGTTATACACTCGATACTATAGAAAACAAAAAGAGCTGTTCTGCGGTTACACATACTCATCCATAGAGAGTCTCTCGAAACTGTACACGTAATAACTGCGTACACGCTTCGAGCTGTACCCCAGTACAAACTCTTCATCTGGTTTACGTATTATTTTAAAATTTCTGGATAAACGTTAAATTAAAAAAAAAACAACGCTAAAAGTCTAACATATTCATTCTTTTCAAAATGAAAAATGATTTTTTTTTTTCGAATACCGTTGTTAGAAAGTCTCTCCATTTTGGAGTAAGAATTTTTTGGAGCAGCGATCTATTACGATTACAAAGTATATCCGACGAGTATTTATCAACAATTATTCATCCATTTTCGTTGCAACAAAATGAAATCTTTTTTCTATTTCAACCACAATCAAATTACCGTGTGAACTCTTTAGAAAAAGCAGTCGACGAGCATGAACGTTATTCCGGTATACTTTGTTAAATTTTCATTCGCATTTTCGTATTCTCGCGGCAGCAAAAATTCCTTTTCAATTTTACCTACGATAAATCCACCGTATAAATAGCACACTTTAGAAACAAGTCACCGAACGCAAACATCATTTCGCTACTCTGTTGAATTTTTGTTCACATTTTTTCGCGTAAAATCGCGGTGGTGGTTGTTTTTTCATTTTCCTCCCCGCAAACTTTGAGGGAATTAATGAGGTTTTATAAAAGTTGTGAAATATCGATATACGTTTGTGCTTTTATTACCTGTATTACCTGTCCCGGCTTGGGTTTGTATGAAATATGTGGAAGGAGAGGATATATACCGTGTGTAGTCGAACAGCCGGCAACACAGCCCACTATCAATAATAAAAAGCGTGCGAGGTCAAACCAATTGTAATGTGGCTGTCGTAGTGCATGTTCTAGTGGCTCCTGCCCCAGACTCACAATCTCCCGATGCATATGCACGTATGCGCGAATGCACGTACCCGAGTACGGATTATACGCGTACACATACAACGTAAAAACGTTAAAAGAAACTTTTGCAACGTTTTATGCGGCTCGACTCTAGCTGCAACTCTGGGCATACGTAACACGTGCACAGTGGCAAGCTCGTCACTTTTTTTCCCACTGGTTCGTTCACTCGCCAACTGCAACGATACTCACATACATTAACATCATTTACCGAATTAATTTCCGGAAAAGCTTTCCTCTTGTTTTATTTATCTCTTCGCTCGTGGAAACTCCCACTTTCTCGTACATCGTTGCTGTACGCATAAATCGAAATGGAATAGACACAAATGGTCTTTTAGGGACACTTTTCGCGAAAATTTCGCGACTTATCTCTTTTTGAAAATCCTCGATGGAAAAATGTCGCCCGGAAATCGATTACAATGATTCGCCGTTGAATTCGTCGTGAAATTCCGAGTGGAAAAGTGCTTTGTCATTTTTTCGCACGACGAAACCCCGATGAGTTATCGATCGTCAAAGTTTGAACCAAGCGGACGCTCGCGCTCCCCACTCTGGCGCGGGGCCTTACGCGGGGCCTTACGCGGGGCCTCACGCGGGGCCTCACGCGCCTCATTGACCGGTCTAGATTCGTCGATAACTCAAAGACGACTCGTCGGATTAAAAAAGTCCGTATAGACTTTTCGATTCGAAATTTCGCGTCCGACTTGGTTTCGATAATAACATCTTATATATTTTTATACATAAATTGAAATTAATATACATAAATTGGCAATCACTGGAATTAATAATTAGAATAATTGACGGCATGAAAAATCGAAAAAATTTCAAAATCGTTCGAAAAAAGTGACCTTGAAGGGTTCTCGTATACGTTTAACGGGATAATAACGATGAAAAAACGCTCAAATACATCCGTCGTGATGAATCGTTTGTCTCGAGCTTATTCACCCAATCAATGTTTTTTGATCGAAATATCTTTTCTGGACGATCGAGAATCACCTTTTGCCATCGTGGGAATATTCCTGCCTCTCGTGCGAACTGATTCACACGGTTTTTACTATGAATTTTCACTCTTCGATGGATTTTCCGAATATATATTCGCAAAACCATGGAATTTAATCCGGATCAAGTCTCGCTAAAACCCGTCGAGGGTTTCTTCATCGTTGTCGTCGCTTTGCCCTCGACTGACTTTGTTAACCAGCGAAATTGGGAAAACGCCCGGTTGGTTCCGGTCGGGCGTTTAACCGAACGATAAAGCGCGAGGGAACGCAAATTAAGGGATGAGCTTCCACACACACACACACACAACACAAAGTTGATTGAACTTTAACGAACTTACGAAAGATTCAACGCCGTTTTTCCACGAACGTTTCTTCATAATTTTCGATCTTTCTCCCACATTTTTTTCTCATCATTGACGAGCTGGATGTCTCAAAAAAATCACGGTTTTTTTTGGAAAATTTACCCTCGACTGCAATGCACTCGAATGCAAAATACTCGTTTCTTCGCAAACTCTCGTGGCCGCGAGGTGCTCGTAATTCAATGATACATTCGAGCGTTTGAAATATCAAACAAAAAACACCGAAACGACGTGATTTCGTTTGACGGAAAAAAAAAATGACGAGCGACGTTCGAGGTGCAAATTTCTCGGATTCGCGCTTGGGGAGGTACGAGCATTGGATTTTTGAACGCGTTCCCTAATCAAGAAAATATAACAAGATGAACGAATAAATTGTCGATAAACAGTAATTTTGTGGGCAAACGATGAGAAATAACGATAATGCAAGAGGGAGGAAGAGGGGGAGAGTCGGAGAGGAACGAAAACCCGAGAAGCGTACTTCCGGCCGTCGGGACGAAATAAACGACCGGAGCTCGGCCTCGATGAGCACGGACTGGTTTACAACGTGACCAGAGCCCGCAAAAGCGAGCTTTCTTACTCGCGCCTCGTCATCGTCTCGAAAATTCCACTCGGCTGGTCGAAAAATGTTGGTCATCCCAAAAATTCCAACGTGTTTTTTTTCAAATTGAGAGATGAAAATTGCAAAACGAGGATCGCGTTGTTGAAGAGGGATGATTTGTTTTGTTTTTTTTTTTTGAAAAACAAATTAAACCGAGAATGAGAAAAAAACAAAAGACGTCAATGGCGACCGGTGTTGACTGTAAATTATGTTTTTTTTCCTGCTTTTTTCTTTTTCGAAAAAGGAGAATTATGAACGGCAATGGAGAACGAACGAGTCTCTGTTGTGTTTAACCGTCGTTGAGTGCACGATAATTCCACTCCTTTTGCGCGCTCGTCAGAACGAGCGAAAAACAATGAGCCAATCGCCGAGAGTGACGCCTGTCCCGCGAGTTTCTCGATGATGACTTTAAAAGTAATTACGTTGGTTATTATGCCGCAGCACCGCTGGAGCTGGACGGAGAAACAAAGCTACAGGGATATCCATAAAGATTCGCCATTATTTTGATCCTGCTAAAAAGAATTTTCAAAAATGAAAATTACCCCAAAATCGACGCACCCTTCTGCACCATATCGAGGTAGTCGTCTCGCCGAAAGTGTTTTGTCAGGAATTTTATGAAATTTGGAGGGCGGGCTCAGCAGGACAACTCGCCAACAGAATCCACCGTTTAAATTCAAAAACGTCAGCAAAAACACTCTACTTTCGTGTACAGTATTTTCATGCCCATCGATAGAGAATTCGACATTTTTTGCGAAAATTTCGCAACCGTCTTCGAGACTTTTTGAATTTCGAATTGGGAATGAAAATGTATCACGAGTTTTTGGAAAAAATCTCGAAAAATATGTCGTACATTTCAGCGAGTATTTCACGAAGAGGGATGATTTCAGAATGTAATATATATGTAATTATAATAACACATTATATACAAAATAAACAAGCATAAAATAAACGAAATCATAAAACAATTGTTTATTTATTTATACAATCTTAGCCATATTGTTAATACGCTTTTTACAACAATTGTTCAATAATACATGTACCTTTTTCTCAACCGCAATTAACCATTTTCCGCAAATTAACAGACCCTCACTTTCTCGTTCCTTTTCGATCAATCGCTCGTTCGAAATTCAGCCAATTAATTCTCCCAAGTAGGACAAAGACCGACGAAGGTTCGGGAGGACAAAATTGAAACGAAAAAGGAAAATTCGACCGATTTAATATCTCATATCGAATCGTTGGTAAAACCTCTCATTCATATCCTCCTTCTCATCCCGCTGTCAGAATCCCCGCTGATTCCCTCCGATTCTTCGCAAACTATCCGTCAATTATCTTAATTAACTCGTTAAACGTTTTCTCAACTCTCAACTCCTTTTTTTTCGTATTTTCACAGGTGCGCACCTTGTTCGTGAGCGGCTTGCCGATGGACGCAAAACCCAGAGAATTGTATCTTCTCTTCAGAGCATACGAGGTACGTGCACTTTGCATAATCGCACGCGCGAGGGTACCATTTTTCAGCAGATTTTCCAAGCAGTTGAGAAATCATCCGGAACGTTGTGGCGCGAAACTAGAACGACTCAAAAAACATTCGACGACGAACGAGCTTTGCTTTTTTTTTCTCGCAAAGATACAGACGGGATACAAAAAAGTATTCAAAAATTTTGAACCAAAATACTCGAGTAAAACTCGCAATTCCGTTTCATCATACATCTCAGCAGGAAACGACAATTATCCGTTGAAACTCCGTTGGCAAATTGAATTTGCGACGCGGGAATTCATTGAAATTCATTATATTTTGTGTTATACCGTATTTTTTTTTTCTCAACAATTTTTTGGTATTTTCGTGAACATTGACCTTGAAAAATACGACCGTAAACTGGAAACAGAATTATACGAGACGAAAAATTACCATTTTCGAAAAATCCGAAACGGAGCGTCGGATGAAAATCGCGATTCTCATCCGACGAAACGTTGTGACCTACACGAGTTTTTTTTTCTCTTTTCTACTCACCATGGATCACAATTAACCCCTCGCTGACCTCTCGCTCCGGGCCACATGTGGCGTCGCGAATTCTCGAACCCACGCTTCTGTGCGCGATTCTAACGGCGGCAAAAAAAGTACCACGATAATTGCAAGTATATCTGCAATTGTGCACACAACAAAAACGCCCGTCGCTTTTCTCCCACCGCGGAGACACGGCGCGTTAATTCGATTAATCGTTGCGCAATTAACGCACGCGTTCTAATAACCGTTTTAACGAGACGCGAGGAAGGAAAAAAAGGAGATTTGCGTATCTGCCACGAATGCTTTTCACGGTGAAAAAAGAGAGAAAAAAACAATGCCCCATTTCGCAAATGGACCAAAACTCTCCTGCACTCTCAACCGCGGAGATTGCCACTCCAGCCTCCCTCGGAAGTCACGAAGAGATCCGTTCGCGACAATGAAATATCGTCCAGATTCGTTTTTTCTTCTCCACCGAAACAGTCAAAAAAGTCAAACAACGATGAATCTCGTAATTTCTCTCCCGTCATCTCCCAGCATCCGGCTCGGGATCTTTCCACTTTGGATTCGTTTTTTCTCTCGTCGAGCCTTTCCCGTCTTGTTTATCCTCGGATTCGTACTGAGGTATTCCTTCTAGAATCATTTTACATCGCGAGTATTTCACGATAAGGTGATTTTTATTCTCAAAAAAAATTCATCGAAGAATTATGAACAGAGATCGAGGAAAATCGGTAAAAAATGCTGTCTAAACGTTGGACAGTCTTTTCGCGAGTATTGAACCAGTAAAATCGTGTCTTATTTTTCAAAATCGTGCGTACTCCGGATGCATTCGGGAGGAAACTTTGTTCAAAGGAATTGTGATTCGCGGACGAGGAGAAACGTTGAATTTCGTTTTTTCATCTTTATTTCGCAACTTATTGGGTTTAACGAACAAATCGGTGGAACGATCGCATTTATTTTTCAAACGCGCTCTCGAGATGCAGTCAGGAAGAAACTTTGTTCGATCGTGATGCGCTTGTGCGACTGGCATTAAGATAAATCTTGCGATTAAACGCGTTTGCGTGAAACGGTGTGTGATATAAAGCGGATTGAATACAATGGAGCAGAAACGATGTCGGTACACGGAAGGCGATTAATTGAAGGCTGGGACAGAGTTGAGTTATAATTTAAGGTTGCCTGGACGGATTTGTCGTATAATTCCATGTTTCTGGACAGAAACGCGTGTGTAAATGAATCATTCGAACGGAATGTTCGGAATCTTCCAAGGTTGAATCGAACACGATCGATTGAACAATCTTCGACGTGCAAACGATGAAAATTGCACCCGACAATTGGAATTCCAATAAGTAGCGCGATAAGTACCCGACGATCCATCGTTTGAACGAATTTTAATTGAACATGTGCGCAATGTTTGAAATTACAACGACGACGTGCACGTTTGACAGCCATTCGATCTCATCTGAGATACCGCGGGTGGAAGGATTTTTAATAACAAAGATATTAAACATTTATCAAGGAAATATTGCACGAAAATTGTCAAATTTCATTTCGCACATTCGTGTGTAATTTTTGTGGATCTTTGGATTATTTGGATCTTTTTTTTTTGGTAATTGTAATTTACGAATAATTCAGGAACGAGGCGAGAGAGAGTTGTTTTTTTTTCGCCATCTTCGAGACCCAAATTCCGAAAACTTTGCGCTTATTTTGGGTTTTTTTTATTCTGCTGGATTCTTTCCGTTTTCCGCTGAAGCGATCCGTTCATTTTTTTCGATACACTTGAATTTCCTCAAAATTGCAAGTAAACGTTTCAAAATTTCGACAAAACTCGAAAAGAAAAGATGCGAGAATAAAGATTTTTTAATACCCTTGTTGTCAAAAATTTCCCGGCCTCGGAATTGTAGAGGCGATTGATATTTTTTTATCAAATTTTTTCGCTATTGCCAAATGATGCTGAAATTTCGATGTTTTTTTGCAAACAAAAAAAAAGACTTCTGAATAACTGAAAAAATGTCCTTTGCTGATGATTCCGATTGCGATCAACAAAAAATGCGGTGCAATTTGGAAAAATGCATTTTCAACGTGGAAAATTAATCATCCTGAGCAATAAAAAATAAAATGATGGACTCGAATTCGGCGAAAATAAATTGTTCAACATTGTGCGATAAAAATAATCGTCAAAAATGTTCACTTTGAAATAATAAAAACGAAAATCGGTATTCGACAACCATTGATGGCTAATTACTCGATAATTCGCCTCTTCTCGTTCCTCCTCGTCGTTGATCGGAGAACAATAATTCTACATCCGATATTACGAGGAAATGAGGGGGAAGGAATAATAACGAGGAACGGTGACAATTAATCCACGTTACGGTTGACGGCAGAAAACGAGAAGAGTTCCAAATTCGAAGTTTTCTGTCGCAAAATTTTTGAAAAAACTCCCATCGTAAAAAATCAACGTGAGAAATCGCGAAAAACTCAATCACGAATAAGTTTTTGAATAAAAATAAAATTCAAAGATACATTTGAGGCTTTGGAAATCGGCGTAGATTCGAAATCATAATATAATCGTAATTAAATTAATCAAGCGGACGATTAATTCTCGAAATTTTTATTTTTTTAAAGAATTTTTATCTCAATAATTCAACGCGAATTCTCGATTGAGAATAAGGAAAAAAGAAAATTCACTCGCTGTCGATAGAAAAATTAAAAAAAAGACAGCAAGGCGAGAATCATTCGTTCGAAAGATATTGCAATTCAAAGATTTTTGAAAAACGCTGGTTGGAAATTATCATCATGGAAAAAAAAGCACAATTCCGAATCAATTTTCAATCAACAATGGGAAATTCATCGAGACATTTATCGCGTTATCCGGACGATATCGTAATATCGAAATTCAATTAATCAAACGAGAGATTGATTCTCGGATTAATTATTGTTTTTTTAATGAATTTTTGTCTCTTTATCCGATGGAGGTTCTTTTGCGTTCGGTTGTTATTTCTCGTGCCAAATCATTTCATACGGAAGTACCTAATTGTAAAAACAAAAAAAAAACGACGTGCATTCGACGCTAAAACACACGCAAATGAAATAAATGTTGCCAGTCTGGCGGGATGCTGCGTCGAACGGAATTTCGAGCAAACATTAATTAAAACTTTGCGAATCCCAGGACGCATTTCGCGAGTATAAATGATTCAAAGTATATACGTCAAACCTCAGTACCAACATGACGGTAATTCGATACAACGAATGCCTCGCATTGACCGATCGGAGCAAACTTTTCAGAGTTTACTCGATGTTTAAAAATGTACAAAATCAAGATAGCTGAAATTGTCGAATTACTGACATTTATCGAAATGAAGAAAAAACCAACAATAACGAAAATCGATATTTCAGTCAAAGTGCGAATGAATCTTTTTATTTTTACTCCGGATCGAAATAAAAATAATAATAATAAAATCATCGAGTGAAAAATCATCTGTGCTTGAAGAGTTTGACATCAGTTGACTTGGATTTATTATTCGTAATTGTGGAATGACAGTAAAAATTGATCATGCCCATAATTTTTTTTTTGTTTAATTTTCTTCATCCCCAATTTTTTAAATCCTCTTTTGCAACTCTCTAACGTAAACAGGGCGATTTCCATGATTTTTTTTTCAACCCCGAAATACCCAAAATCCTCGTCGAATTCCGCGTTTTCACCGCGAATCTCAACGAACACAGAATCGTATCGTCAATTTTAATGATTCCAAAATTCTCCAGCACGGGGGTGAATTATTGATCGTCCGAGACTCGACGGAATTTGTGTACGCGCAATTATCGAATTTACACGTCGAACAGTTTGAATATCAGCCTCGCAAACAACCAATCAGAGTACGCATAAAACGACGAAAGATTTTTCGAAAATAGTAAAAGAAAATCGTCATAATCGAATCGCGTGAGTTATACCCTCATTAAATCATTCGTTCGGTCGTGAAAATTTATCCGCTCCAAATCGCGAACGAGAATTTCACTTCCCCTGCCGAAACGCATCGATATTACAGCACATTTTCGAAAAAAAATGAAATCAAAATCCTCCAAATATTTTCCAACGATGATTTTCTTTTTCCAGGGGTACGAAAACTCGCTGCTCAAAGTTACCAGCAAAAATGGGAAGACAGCGTCGGTGAGTAATTGTTTTTTCTTTACGATGCATTAAAAATAAAAAAAATAAAATAATAAACGTCAAAAAAATCAAGCTCATCCGATATACTTATCTCGACGATATTTTCCAAATAATCATTACCAACAAACGTTTCTCGGTGAAAAAAAAAATAAAAATAAAAAAATGATAATAATATCACGATATTTTACAAACATACGTGCCTCGCGTTATATAGCGTACGATTAACGTTGATAAATCAAGAAAATTATTCGCGAACGTTTCGACCGTTTTTACACGAGAAGTGAGAACGATTCTTCTCATTTTTTTAAACAATCATCACCGGCCAATCGTGCTCATTTAAAAATGAATTTCGCTATTTCCTCGCTTTGTAAATAAACAAAAGCTCGTGGTACTTAATAAATAACGCGGTTCTCGTTTCCAACTACGGAATATACACACAATATATATATATGTATATTCGAACACGTACGTAAAACGAATAAACGTCGAAAAAATCAAGCTCATCCGATATACTTATCTCGACGATATTTTCCAAATAATCATTACCAACAAACGTTTCTCGGTGAAAAAAAAAATAAAAATAAAAAAATGATAATAATATCACGATATTTTACAAACATACGTGCCTCGCGTGATATAGCGTACGATTAACGTTGATAAATCAAGAAAATTATTCGCGAACGTTTCGACTGTTTTTACACGAGAAGCGAGAACGATTCTTCTCATTTTTTTAAACAATCATCACCGGCCAATCGTGCTCATTTAAAAATGAATTTCGCTATTTCCTCGCTTTGTAAATAAACAAAAGCTCGTGGTACTTAATAAATAACGCGGTTCTCGTTTCCAACTACGGAATATACACACAATATATATGTATATTCGACCACGTACGTAAAAGATCGATCCCAGAGTCCGGAAAAAGGGGTTGGCGTAATGGCCGTTTCCATTCACATTCGCCCGTTGGTCTCGTCGATGAAACTTTCATTTCAATTATTCAGCCAGAAATGGACACACATGGAAAAGCTTATTCCTGCATGCGATCCTACATTTATACACATATATACATAAATACATGGAGAAACATTCGTGATATTGTTCCTCCATGTTTGTTCAATAGCCGCGAGCGAAACGACGTGTGATTTCCCCTGGAAATTGGGTCGCCATCGATGAACTCGCGAGTTGAAAAAAAAAAAAAGAAAACGACGACGAAAAAAAAAAGCAAGAAAATGGAATGAAAAATATGTAACGAAGAAAACGCTGCTCGCGGAACTTAAAAACTGTCATTAATTTGCCGACGGGCGACGAGCGAGGAAAATAATCGATCGTGTGACACGAGAGCGAGCTTTCGCGAGCTCGGAGAATTGAGTTAATGGTAACCCGGCACGGTAACAGCAGGCAACCGAGCGCGATGAGAAAATAACTTTGCTCGAGTTGAGCTTTCGAAGCATATCCTGTTATACGTATACCAATATCAATACAGCTCGTCTACAACACGTTTACGGATAAAAAATATACCGTGCATGTATGGGGCGTTCAAACGCGAAAGTTTTCCGGGATTTGAACTTTTCGTCCTCGGAAAAGTCGACGGCTTTGTGCTTCCGTCCTTGAATGCTGCATAATTACATCTCGCGATGCTCGGCGTCTAACGAATTTCGCAGCTTCCGTTCTGCCAAACAGCCCGAGAACTCGCGATTTGTTTCCGTCCGATCCGTCTTGGACGTCGCGAATTTTACCGGATTGGATTTTTGTGACCTTTTTGAGCACAATTCCGAGTCTGGGAGATTTTGCGTTTCCGAGCTGTTTCCGTCCGATTTTTTTTTGATATTTTCGAAAATCGTTCGAATTTTTCTAGTCAGGCTTTTGAGCTTTTTGGGAATCGACTCTGTGATGTATTGCGGCAAGAAAGAATTCTGCCCTCGGTGCATTTCGATCTTCGGACTGTGAGGTTTTCGGTAGATTTTTCGAAAATGTGGAAAATCCTTTTTTTTTCCAATGAACGAACGGAGTTTTCGACTAACGAATTTCGAAGCTTCGTTCTTTCGACGATTTGAATATCGCGAGTGGTATCGTCACCAAGAAAAGTTCCGGAAGCTCTCGCGCAGGGTGGGAAAAAAAAATTAATAACCAAAAGCTGAATTTAATCGAAAAGCATTTTCAAAATGAAAACCAAAATATCGTATCGCGTGTCTAATCTCACCGCCGAAAGCTCGAACCTCTAGATTCAACGCCGATGTAAAATTTCAAAGTTTCATTTACATTTTCGATCGAAATTGCCGACGGATGTGTTTTCCGATCTATTTTTTTTTTTGCATCGCATAAGAGGGACGAATAATAATAATAAAAAAGATCGATCGGGGGTTGAAACGTCGCTCGAGGGAGAAATGGCGAACAGGCACCGTCGGGTACGAAGCAACCAGCGCGAATCGATACTCTAGCCGCTTCGACTCTCCTCCTCCGCATCTCTCTCGTTATTATTATACCACGGTTATATACCACGTTCAATCGCGGATTTTTTTCCCGATAATATTGAATCAAATATCCCGAAAAAAAAAGAAAGAAAAAAATTCATCCCCGAAGGTCCGTCGCGACAGAAATATCTTTTCAATTTTTGTCTCCGGTTAATTGACATTCTAATTAATTATAGAAAAATATTTTAACGAGATTGACGCCGATCAGAGGAGATTTGACGTTTTTTCGTTGTCGATTCTTTTTTTTTTTACAAATTTTTTTTTTCCGCTAGTATTTATTAAACGAATTCATTTACATTCCGATTGATCGTGGAAACATATTTAAACGAGATCAATGCCGATGCGTGTGACGGAAACGCGTCGTTTTTCATTTTTGTCGTATTTTTTCGTTTCAATTTTTTTTTTCTTTTTTTTTTTCAACAATTTTCTCATTTCAGCCAGTGGGATTCGTGACCTTTCACACGAGAGCCGGTGCAGAGGCAGCGAAACAGGACCTGCAGGTAATAAAAACCGTTCCGCCCGCCGTACGTGGACGAAATTTCAGACGCGCGAATTTACTTTCTCGACCCTCCCCCCCTCCTTGAAAATCGAAATAAAAAGAAATACGAGTCAAAAAACAATGGAATGACGGAGGTCGCGTGGTCGGCGATAAAAATTGTTATCACACGGGAAAAAACAAACATTATTTTTCAAACAATATGCACGCAAAGGAGAATAAACAATTTTTACTATCCGACTCGTTTCTTCCCCCCGACACTCGCCTCTTTCTCTCTCTCTCTCTCTCTCTCTCTCTCTATCTTTCTCTCTTTTTCTCTCTCTCTCTGTCTGAAAAATCCTCCCCAACCCCCATGAATTTTCTCGAAATATCCAGCACTTGGATCGACGCTGCATAGAATAATTATATTTACATATTTGTTTTTATAATTGTTCATTAAAATACCCCACAGTTCCATATTATTTGTCATTAATTATTACGGCTATTTTTAAGGCGATTCTTTTATCGACTCGTGATTTTATGTTGTGTTTTTCATTCTCCACCCTGTAGTCACGATTGATCACGAAAAATACTCGTGGTGAGCAGTAGCGAATTATTTTTGTCATCCTGATTTTGAGCGTCAATTGAAAAACAACAAAAAAAACAACAAAAAAAACCGAGAGAAATATCAGTCTCTTCGATTAAAAAATCGATATTAAAAAATTCATAAAGTTGCAGTCTCGTTTGTTCTCTTCTTCTCAACCACGAAACACGAAATTTTACAAACTCACCGCCAGAGAACCAAAAACCCCGCAACGTATGGCCTCTCTTGGATGCGAAAACATGCTCGCAAAAATGTAATCGTAAGTGGGACGAATGACAAAAAAAAAGGGCGCGGGGGAGGGGGGGGGGGGGGAGTCAATTCGCTCGAGAGCAACATCGAGAGAACGAGATGCGAGAATTTCGTGATACGATGCGACGAAAAACAAAAAAAAATGATACAAAGATTCTTTTCGAAAATGGAGCAACGTATACTCGCGAACGCTCTTGATCCTTCTCGTTCCTCGAATGAGAAAAGAGCAAAACAAAAAAAGAGAGAGACGATACTGTACTTTCGTCGTTTTTTTTTTCATCATCTTTTTTTTTTTTTTTTTTAGTCAATACCGTACTAACCCAAACACACTGAGTTCGATACCGTAGTAGCTGTTGTGCATTTTCCTCCCTCGGCGGTTCTTCCACTTCCGTTGCTGATTAAAAGAAAAAAAAAAAAAAAAAAAGAAAAAGAGGAAATCTTGAAAATGTTTGCTGCTCGCGGCGTTCGCTTCGTCTGTTTTTTTTTTCTTTTTTTTTGTAATTATCGCGAATATCGCAGCAACGGGGGTGGAAGTTTTCCAAAGATGAAATGAGTGACGTAGAACGGTGTGGATAATTCCCAATCCATTTCGAGTGATGAAAATAATCACGAGAGGCAAAAAAAAGTAAAACCAAGTGTGGAAACTTAGTTTTTTTTTCTACCTACTACCTGCCACTTTTAATGCCCACAAAACGAACCCGAAAACACCACCACATCCCCTCGTTTACTAATTTAGGGCTATCTATCTATTCCAGCAGGGGGTTAAATTCGATCCTGACATGCCACAAACAATACGTTTGGAATTTGCAAAAAGTAACACAAAGGTTAGCAAACCCAAGCAACCAGCCGCTGCAGCAGCCACCTCGCACCCCGCTCTGATGCACCCTCTAACCGGACGTAAGTATGCACCACCGCCGCCACCATCTTCGCGTTCACTCGCTGCTGTTGTCTTCTTTCCTTCTGTTTGATTACGTTTTTTCTTTCCTCCATTTTTTCGTTTGTTTTTTGCTCCCTTACACTTTATCACACGATTAATTTGTTTTTTTTTCCAAGCACTTTTTCCCTCTCTACGCCTCTCACTCTGTTTTGCTTTTTCTTCCGCCGCGGTCGCCATTTTTTACGAAAAAAGATTTTCCGCAGCCTACCAATCGGTCGTAACTCATCGTTAATTTTCTTTTTTGTATTTATTTAAGGAGGGTTGAACATCGAGGACTTTTCATACGAATTAACATCGATGTCGAATTAATTTTATTTCAATCTGATATTTCCTGCATCATTAAAAATTTCCCGCAGAGTCCACTTGATTAATTTTTCCTACTGTCGCGTACCGCTTCGAATTCGCCATATATTCGTTAATTTCGTACTAATTATCGTAAATCCAAAAACAAAATACATTTTCATGATTTTTCCTTTGAATTAATGTCGTCATTAATCCACTGTCATTCCACTCGAATGTTCCATGTAATTCAAAATCATCCGCAGAATCCGCATCAGCGGTTATTACCACTTTTACGGCGAAAACATTTTCCTACTACCTTATTCCGCTCCAAACGGTGCCGCAATACAGGGTGTCCCAAAAGTTGATGCTTATAATTCGAGGGTAGATTCAGAATGAAATTCCGAGTAGAAAAGTATCAAGGCACTTTTCGATACGATCAAAACCTAACGAGTTATCGATCGTCAAAGTTTGAGCGCACGCTTCCCATTGGCCCAGCTGTATTAATTAATAACTCAACGAGGATTCGTCGGATCGAAAAGTGCCCAAGGACTTTTCGACTCGAAATTTGATTCCCGATGTAGCATTAAATCATCAGTAGCCAATTTTGGGACACCCTGTATATCGACTTAATCTCCATGGAAGAAATCGATTTTTCGTTCGTTCTTTTCTCACCGTTTATGTAAAATTCAATTGGCGATCTGCACGAACAAACATGGCGTCATTTCATCCGCCATACGATCCAGATTGCGGTTCCAACATGGCGACGTCCAATAAATAATTAATCCACTCGATTTTGCAATTACGATCACGTCGCTGGATCAAATGGCTCTTAATGTCACTTCGTCCTTTGAAATATCGAATTATCAACTTTACGACGAAATTTATTTCTCTCAAACAGTCCGTTCGAGTGTGCTCCACATCGAGTCACGTAATTCACATGATTCTAATGTTTTACCAACTAGAAATGAGAAATATGATCCGATTTACAATTTCAATACGAAAGATTTCATCGAAATCTTTGCGGTCGCCGTACGTTTGCCACCGACAGTTTTGCGCAATCCGTTTTTTTTTTCCTCCGAGACAAATCGATCGAGGAGTCACGCGATCGCGATCGTGACGTGCTGATCGATAAAAGATACGTCGAATCGACTCTGAGACAAAAAAGAAGAATCGTGAAATTAAAAGTATGGATTTGGAGTCGAGAAAAAAAAAATGAAACCGATTTCGAATTTATCTCGACGTTCAAATAAAAGACGATTTTTAAAGTTGTTTCGTTATTCGGTGGAACGATCAATCGATAAAATGTACTTGAAACAATTATTTTCCACTTTTGTTTTCGATCTCCGAATCGTGGTTTTTCTTCTCGCCTTTGGTCCACATTCGCCTGAGACTTTTCCCAAAACCTCGTTGCTTTTTCGTGTTTTTTCGAAATTTATTTCTCCCCGTCTGTCTTTCTCTCTCTTTCGCACTGATTTCCCTCTTACCACCGCACTCGACATAAATCGAGAGAATGAATTGCTTTATCCACGTGATACGATCCTCTCACCCATGCAATCGTCTTAGGAAATGTGCTGTAATGAACTTTTAACAATGCAATAATTAGATTTCGTTACAACGGTAAGATTAATATCTGATGTGATTAATCGTAACGATATTTATACACGTACGTGTGCTGCAATGAATTCGGATAAAATGCTCGTTTATTTATACCCGCTACGAATAATATTTTCCATCCTCGGCGTTGTACGAGCAGCTTTGTCAGCGAAGAAGACGCGATTTCGACAATTTTCAAGATTATAATGGAATTAAATATTACCGATCGAATTTTGTGAAGTTTGCAGGATAAAAAAAAAAGAAAAAAACAGAAAAAAATGGCGGAAAAATGTCGAAATCTGCTTTTCTGTTTCAAAATTTTTCGTTGAATTTTGAAAAACCGAGAGCGACGAAAAAAACGACGTTCGAACGTGGGAAACCCATCGGACATATTTATTTCTCTTGTTTCACGAAGAATTTTTTTTCAGACTGAAAAATGAAGATGTTTTTGCCGACAAATCGCGTTTCTCGATATAAATTTCGTATTCCGGTACATTCTGTGCCTTCGTACGTCGGCGTCTCGGCTATCACAGGTCAGCCACGCGAATCGATAAAGTGCAGTTCTCCTTCTGACGTATAGCTGGGCTGGAAAGTCCCGACGTTGCGAAATTTAAGGGCGAACGATAATGCACGTGTTGAACCTCAATTCGAGTCTACAAATTTCGTGAAAAAACATACAAAAATGTCATAAACATTAAAACGAAATAAATAAAAATCGCGGATCGTCGATTTCCGGAATGCTCGAAGAGTGATTTTTGCAAAATTTCTCAAACATTTCACGACAACTTTCGCGAATTTTAATTAATTCGAGCTCCAATCCGTGAACGGAAAATTGCTTTGCTCGCAGTTTGTTCGATGTTTATATCGTAAAAACTGAAAAATCGCTCGTCGATGAAAGAAATTTCAGGGAAAAACCACGTTCGTCGCGTCTTTTTTTTCACGATTTTTTCTTCTCGAAAAACTCTGTTTTTTCTCACATTTTCATTCGATGTACTGTTTTTTGTCGTTGCAAAAGTTATTCAGGCTCCGATCCGAGGATGGAAAATTCGATTACCCACGTTTTTTTTTCGATATTTTTACGAGAAAAAATGAAGAATCGTCGGTCGCTGCGATAAATTAAACGAAAAAAAAAAAAGAAAAGCAACGTTCGTCAAATACTGGGATGCTCGAAGTGTGATTCTGATGAAATTTTTCAGACTTAGGGAGCCCTTTCTTCCCGGGTGGACCGGAATTGTGGCATCATCCATTGGCGTATTCGACGGCGGGTGAACTGCCGGGAACGCTCCAGCACGCGACTCTCGTCCATCCTGCGTTGCATCCACAGGTCCCCGTACGTTCCTATCTTTGACTATCTGCAGACAAAGCTCTGGAGCCGCCGACGAGCGCCCCGATGCACGTTAGTGACGATACATGAACTAAAGTTTATTATTTTTTCTCAATTTTCCGCTCGTTCTTATCGTTCCTCCGAAATAATAATCGCGCGCTTTGAAATTCGTCATCGAAAAAAAAAAACATTTTTTCCTCGTCAAATTTCGCTCGAATATTGAAAAAAAAAAAAAAATCCGACAAATACAGACTCGAGGAAAGTTCAAAAGTCAAATTCGATTTTTGGGACAAATCGGTTCTTTAATTTCGAACCTCGGAACGAAGTGATTTTTTTTTAACATTTTTTTTAACGTCATCTCGATCACACCGATGAATAAAGAGTCGAATTATAAAAAAGGTCGACGGCAATTTCCGTTAATCAGCGAGGATGAAAATATTGCACAATTAAAAAATGAAAAAGAAAAAAACAAAATTTCTCGCCCCTCCGACGAGTGGACAACTATTTCGTCGCGCGTATAGCAATTCTTTTTTCCTTTTTCACTCGTCGTAGCGGAAGCGATGATAATGATAATAAGGCCAGATCAGTGCAATGAAAAATATGAATATTCAACGAGCCGTGCGATTTAATGAATAATATTTTCAAGCTGTGCGAGAAGCAGCGCAAAATCGCCTCGAAAAATTATTGCAGAGTCCCTCCGGTCGGAAAAACAATAGTTTTCTAACGCGACTTTGAACTTTATTATCATTCAAAAAAAAGCACTCATTTTTCATTTTTAATTCGTAATACATATTATGCAGCAAAGGCGTACTTGTCACGTTTTTTTTTAACTACACTTTTCAAGCCTTTAATTTATTCTCGATTAAAATATACTTATTGACTTTCGGATTACAAATATTTTTTGGGCAATGGAATTTTCCCATAATTTTTTTTTTTTTAATATTCACATTACGAAAACGTTGAGCTCCCCGTGGATAGATTTTCAAAAACGTTCCGAACTCGTTGAACATCATCGTAAAATAATGTTCGATTACGTCGTGTTTTTTTTTTTTTTTTTTTTTTTTTGAGAAGATGGACGAATTATTATATTCCTACACAAATTATCCTCGACCCTTACTTGACCCGTGGAGTGTAATACAACGTGTGCGGATTCACTTCGCTTCGGGGCTGATTTCGAAACGTCAATACCGAAACCAATAAAGCTGCGAGTCCAGAGCGACGTTCCGGAACCCCCCGGGCCAAGCACAAGCATACGTCGAACCCTGAGACAGACTAATCCTCGCAGAGTCAATCATTTAAACCAGCGAAATTGTGCTAATGTCAAATCAAATGATAAAAAGTAGATTCAGATGGATTTTTTTCGCGAAATAAACATTGCTTCATCCTGACGAATGAAAATTCGCTGGGTTCTTCCAAAGCTCCATAAACGAAATAATAACGAAACGAAGGATAGATATAAGCGTTCTCAGAGTGAAAAAAAAGTTTAATTCGACGTTTCGATTTTTTTTCCAATTTTAAATTGCTTTTTTCAAATTCGCAGCAAACTCTATATGATATTATTGAACAATCACCGTAGCGTCAACAGTTTCTCGTCAGCAAAATTTTAAAATCGAACGTAGAAGAGTAACCTCGCTAGGTTTATTTTTTTCAATGAATATTATTCAATTCGAATTCTATAAAAAGTTTAATTCGACGTTTCGATTTTTTTTCCAATTTTAAATTGCTTTCAAATTTAATTCAATTTTAATTCGCTTTTCAAATTCGCAGCAAACTCTATATGATATTATTGAACAATCACCGTAGAGTCAACAGTTTCTCGTCAGCAAAATTTTAAAATCGAACGTAGAAGAGTAACCTCGCCAGGTTTATTTTTTTCAATGAATATTATTCAATTCGAATTTCAATACCTCAAAATTTCATAGACGAAAAGGCGATAAAATATGAATAAATATCGTTGAATTTTCGAATCGACCTCACTGATAATAAAATGAAAAATAAAAATGTGCAACATTACTCGCGAGTTGCGAAACTGAATTTTGTGAATATATTTTCAATTTTGCAAAAAAACTCGGTATTATATTTTTGCCAAGGACATTTCGTTAGGGCCATTAATTCGTGACGATGAAAAATCAGTCGCTGAACCTTTTTTTTTTCTCCATGATCTTCGCTTTAATCGACGCTGAAATGTTTGGCACCGACAATTTTTGTTGATTTTTGATTTTTCTGACGATTCAGGCGCCAATGTCTCTGCCACATCCGACAACATTGACGTCGATACACGCATCTCTGCCGCATTTTTTACCATCCCCGGCATTAGCATCGCCGGTAGGCTCGTCGTCGTCCCAGCCGAGCATAGCAGTCAGCAACGCTCCCTGCTCGACCCTCTTCGTCGCTAATCTCGGGCAATTCGTCTCCGAGCAAGAACTCAACGAGATCTTCAACAGGTTAGCTTGAAAAATATGATTCAACGATCGTTTTTTCCATCTTTTTTTTTTTTAAATCCGTACAAACTTTGCAAACGCGCAAACGCCACGAATTAAGGGTGTAAACGCGGAAATTTAAGGTCGCACGGCTCGACGCGAAGGCTCGAAAAAAAAAAAACTGGAATAACGCGAGAATCTTTCGAGCGCTCCGCGATGCTACGAGAAATCGAAGAAAAAATCAGTCGCGATAACCAAGAGCGTGACAATTTTTTAGATTCGCGATAAAATGAAAGATTTTTTTCGAAAATACGAAAATCAATTCGTCCATTTTTCCGTCCGACAGCCTTGACTTTAACCGGCAATTTTTTCTCTCAGCATCGTCAAGCCCTCGGAAATTCTCATTTCACTCCGATTTTCTCGAGACCGTTGGCGCGCCCTCAATCGCGAGTTTATTACGTTATCGCTTTTCGTTTTTTTCTCTCACCATTTTTCGCGCGCATTTCGATTTTTCCAAAAGCCGCCTCCTCAGAAAAAGGCCCGCGGTGAATTTCCGTTTTTCTCTTCAGCCCGGAGCGCGTCTTTTTTGGCAGTACAATGACTCCATTTTGAGTTTCTTTATTTTCAAAAAAAAAAAACATTTTTTCGCAATTTTCCCAAAAGCTTCTTTTCTTTCAAACGATTTTTATTACAGACTACCTCTGCGTTTCTCAATTTGTTTATAAAAAAGCGAAGGAAATTCCGAAAAACGGCACGTTTTTTTTTTTTTCGAAAAGACGAATTATCGAAGAAATTTTCGAGAGCGTTCTTACGATTTTTCCCGTACGAGGGTTTTTCGGAGTGGCTGAAAAGTTTTTTCACATTTTCAAAATCCAATATGGCGCAAGCAACAACGAAGAAACGAGGATCAGAATCGTCGTCCTGCTGTTTTTTTCTTTTTCCGCCATACGATAATCGCTTAATCGCGAGAGTCGAAGTAAAAAGAGGAAGAGAGCGAAAGCGAGTTTCGTCGTTAAACCGAGCTCTCTCGCGCGATGAAAGGAAAACCTGAAACCCGCCCGGTCAAGCGAGACGAAATTTCCTTGACGTTATAATTACAAGGGCGGCTCGTTGAAGCCATCGCGCGTATTTGTCAAGAGGACGTAGACGAATGACTCCTTTCGTACGTAATATACATATACATATATATCGATATATAATATATACATATACATATATATTGATATATAATATAGATAGATATATAATATACATAATATTATATATGTATATATATATATGTATATACCTATATGTGTATATATGTATTTAGATAGATATATATATATATGTATGGTGCTCGCGCAAGGGTCGCAACCCTTAAATTATACGGGACGATGAACCGGGCAGCTCTCGGTTTCCCCCGTGTCTGGGTGCCTCGAAAACCCAATGGGGGACGAAGCTTTTAGATACAAAGCGTATACAATACGTAGCAATGCGACTCTGATCCGGTTATACACTTTGCCTCGTATCACGATGCCCGAAAAAAAGAGAAGAAAAAATAACGCGATGACGAACAGTCGGGGACGAATGCGACGAGACAAACGACCATTGCAAAAGTATCTCGTCCGTCTTTCCCGAATAATCCCGAAATTCAATGTTGAATTTTTGGTGTTTTTTTCCCTCTCATTGAGGTGTCATAGAAAATATTCTCGATGGAAATTATTGGTCGAGAATGTGACGGGACGATCGATTATTTCCGTTGTGTGATTTTCCAAAATTGTCGAGTTTTCCGACCCCCTCCTCCTCCGGCATCATTCACCCCCTTCGGGGTTGAAATATATTTTTTTTAAGACGAAATTAATGTGTTTCAACGAAAATAGCACGTAGACGATTGTTGAAACCACTCGTGAAGTGTATTAAAAATGTTGATAATTTGAATTTAAAAATAATGCGGAAAAGTTCGTGTTCAAACTTTGGTATTTTCCGAATTTTCTTGAAAAAATTGAAAGAATCGAATTGCTTCTACCAACTCGATAAAATCGGTGCAAATAACATCTCGAAAAAATGGCCAACCGAACCAGCTGCAATTTCTATCACCGAAGCGTAAATTTAATGAAAATAATACCGCAGATTTTGAATATATTAAAATTTTCTAGCGTCGTCATGATTGAATAAATTTAATATTATAAAATCGATGTGAATAAAACTGTAACACCGATTATCTCGCGAACGGTTGCTTTTTTTGACAAAACGCAAGGGACCTTTTTTGCGGAGCGTCAAATTTCCCACAAAACCATGTCGCGCGATATTTCCCAAGCTCAACGGTCAGTGACTTATAAAATTCCAAACATACGGAAGCAAATTTCACCGTGTTATTCGAATGGGAGATGAAAAATAGCCATCGGGTACCTCATCTTTATTTCTCAAAGCGTATATCTCGAGCTCGCGGACTCTCAACGTTTCGCGTATGGATAAAAAAATAAAACAGTCCATCTTTTCGACTCTCCGTGAAATCGCTCGTAAACGAATCGCTTTTTGAGCAAAAAAAAAGCATTGAAAGAAAAGAAACAGAACCATGCCTTCTCCGGACTAGCTTTCATTTTATGTTTATTTTTTTATTCATTACGCGGATCACCGCGATTTTCCACGAGCGTGAAATACTTGTGATATTATTGCACACGTGTATTTATATGTATACACCGAGTGCCCGGTAAGATCGTGCTTCTCGTACTCTTTTTATCGCACGACGAGTTATGTGTAACGACGTCGAACGAACTGCGAATAACTCTCGACGCTGAGGCTCTCAACTTTCCCACGATCGCGATTTTCATCCCTTCTTCCTCCTCCCCCGCCACCGTCACAATTCTCTCTTCGTTATACATCTTTGGCACAAAGCTGATTGTTTCGTGCGTGTATGTTTTTTTTTGCAACAAATTATAACGCAATTTCGATTTTAATCGTCTCGAAAAAATTCATTTTAATTGGATCGTTTCGTCACGATTTTTTTCGAACCGAAACATCTCGGTAATTATGATGAGGAAATTATTTGGAGAAATTTTCACGAATATGAATAACTTTTCCTCTTCCGACGAAATGATTCACTTCGTCCAGCGAATAAAAGTGTGATGTAAAATTTGAGACGATTCGAGACAGACTTTGGAGGAAATCACACGATATTCGTCGTCCTACGCACGAGGGGAAATCTCGCTTGATGGAATATATTCTTCCGAAATATGCGAGGAGATGGGAAAAATATTGGAGCCAGAGTGGAAACTTCGATCGAATCGTTTGAATAATATTACGAGGGAAATTGACGATTCGTGTATGCCCGTGGGTCATTCGGGATTCGTAACGTTAAATCGATAGACACCGTTGTCATCGTCATTGTATCGGCTTTTGCCCGCGTTTCACCATGTATGGGGCGTTCCACATCGAATCGGACACTTTTGAAAAGTCCAATTTTTCGATTTTTCGCAAAAATTCCCTTTTTGACAAATAGATATCAAAATTCTCGATCAATCACGAAAAATCTACTTTTTATTTCTTCAATTTTTCAAAATCGTAAAAGCAGCAGGAAGAATTTGCAAAAAAAGCCAGTACTCCGGATACGTACATTTTTTCGGATGAATTGAAACGGGCGATTATGCGATTTTAAGAAAAATATTCGAGCTCCAGAAAGTGCAACTCCAGAAAGTCTTTTTTTTTTCGTGAAGCTGCGGTCGTTTTAAAAATCGTACAAAAATCGATGTTTCGAAAATGGCTCGAGGGAGAAATTCGAAAAAGTACATACTCGGGCGAATCGAATAGTCAAATTTGGAAAACTGTTCGACTGCGCGTGGAACGCCCCGTATGTAGCGGCATCTCACGCAAAAAGCGTGAAAATCGGTTTCTCGAAAGTTTATCGAGTCGTCCGTGACCGATAATTTATCGACCAAATTTCACGAAAGACTGAACAACGGAACCATCATTTTCAGATCAGCGTGATAATTTTATATTTATCGATAAATTCATCGATCGATATTGAATCAATTTTTTTTTTTTAATTCAAGTCACCCCGTCGATCGATAAATCGATAGATTCTTCAGGAGCCGACGAGGAAACCGCATCTCAATTAGTTTCAACAACAAATTAATCCGCCAAAATTTCGCGCTCCAAAAATTCGATCGTCTCGCGCTTCGGCAGTAATATTTTCCATCCGCAAAATAATACCCACATCAATAATCGAAAATACATCCAATTATATTTTCTCGACGGTGAAAAAACGCGGAAAAAAAAAATCGGCGGATTTGGATTTTTTTTCGCGAAGAAAAATCAATACGACAATTGAGCGGAAATATTTATCATTATTTATTTATTTTTTTTTCACGTACTCGTAACGAATTATATCGCAACAAAAGTACACGAAAAATACAGCGACGCCTTATTAACGAAAATATATAATAACGCTCGAGAGACAATTCGAGTTTTCTTCGGTTGAAACTGTGGACTCATGATTTCTCGAGAGATTAAAAAACGACAAAAAAACAAGGAGTTACGTTTCAACAATGCTGGAAAGATCGGGCGCTTTCTTTCCGTTTTTTCTTTTCTCTTTTTTTTTTTTGCAAACTGACCGCAATTACTCGAGCCCCGTCTACCGTTACTCCCCCTCTTTTTCTCCTTTCGCTCGAAACTTCTCGTTGTTTTCAACGTCGTTGCGTTTATTCCCCGAGATTACCGCAACACGCAAACTCCTCGGTTCATTACCTCCCGTACGAATTACAAGACCTCACCTCGGTTTGCTTGACGTAGAAAAAAAAAAAAAAAAAATCAAAATGATAATTCACACACAACGATGACGAAAATCATGCAAAATTCATTTATCCGCATTCGCGAGGCGAGCACCGTCACCCAATGGCTTTTAATTTTCAATTTTTCTCATTTCGTTGAATTCTTCCTTTTTTTCATTTTCATTCATTCGTTTCCCTCGCCTTTTTCGTTATTGCCAGTTTTTTTTTCGTAGCGAGTAGTTTATCGTAGTTTATTATCGTTGAAATGCACTATAAGAATTCTTTCAGATCCAGCATTTTCGAGTAAAAAACAAAATGACGAAATGTATGCTAGCACCCGATGGTAATTTCAACACGACAGGGAGGGGGGATGAAAAATCGAACGGGCTTTAAAATCGTGCGGGTACCGGCATATCGTCGACGCTGCGACCGTCTCGCGCAACAAAAACGAAACGTGTAACGTTATTTTTCTTAAAAAAAAAAGAAAAGAAATATCGAATTTAAAGATTGATTTTTCAAGCAACTTTTTAAAGTCACGCGCGAGATAACTGTTTCGAAATTTTTTTGAGAATTCAGCGGTTCACGTGGCATTGACGATCTTTTGAAAAAAATGTCCAACGAAAGTTGAATTATCGGCGGTTTTTTTTCTTTATCCTCGAGAAATCGGCGAATAAAGTTTCGAAGGTTCATCGCATTTTTATTCATTCGGAATATGCAAAAATCACAAAATCACCAAGTCACAAGACGATAAATTGCAAATTTTCGAAAAGTTAACCGGCTTGTGCGCGATTCGCGATCGGCATTTATTTGAAAAAAAGGTGCAAAAAAAGTTGCGTGGGATGGATGAAAAACATTGAATTTTTGAATTTTTTTTCCAAAATCATTGAGAAAAACGTCGCAGTGTCGACGAACTGTGTCAACGTCAAATTCTTCGTTAGATTCGTGAAAAAAAACGAAACCCTTGAAAAAACCAAAGATCGGGCTGTCGTAACGATTGAAAAGTCATTTTTTTTCGTCATTTCGATTTTGTTATTGAACGAAAGGAACAAAAACGGAAATAAATTAGAAAAAAAAAACAGAGGGACGAGCAAACATGAACTGTTGAAAGAGAACCAAAAAAAAAGCACGTATCTGTACGCTTGTCTTATTTGTGCACAGTTTTACTGGTTTCTGTCGGCTTCGTATGCACACGAAGGGAGGCTCGCCCGTGGCATTTGTCGAATTTCAAGACGTACGCTACGCTGCCCAAGCGATGGCGACGCTCCAAGGATCCTTACTCCTCTCCTCCGACCGGGGACCGATACGAATCGAATATGCAAAGTCGAAAATGGCCGAGGTGGGCTTTACAAATCTCTGGATCGAAGTAGGTTTCCAATTCTATCCTAATTTCGAAGAAAAAAAAAAAAAAGAAAAAATGAAAAAAAGCAACCTTTTTTTTGAGTCAAAAAAAATCTTGAGCGATGCTTCGGGATAGGAAGGGCCAGAAAGACGAAACAACTCGTTGTTTTTCTGCTAATCGCATCGTCGTTGTTTTGGCGTTTGATTTTTCGTTGTCTTGGAAAACGAAAATTTCGATTTTTCCATTTTACCGAACGATTTTGGGAAAATTGTCCGCGGGATGATGGAAAAATCGTTTGACTCGTGTTTTTTTTTTGTTTTTTTTTTTCGAAACGTCGGGGCGCCGAATAAAATGATTATTACAGATTTTCAAAATGCCAAAACGGTTATTTTTTGAGTTTTTTCTCTCTCACCGTTCCTCGAACGGTCGAGAATGATTAACGCGAGGTCGTTCATTTTGTTTATTGATTCGTTTGCGTTTCCGTCCTTCCGTTTCCAGGGGAATATCGACGTTTTTCTTTTCCTTTTTTCGTTCTTGTTTTTTTTTTTTTTTTGCTTTTTCAGCAGCCCCGATCTAGTGCGATTCCCGAAAACGTCGAAATTCGAAAAAAAGGCAAAACAATGGCATTATTGTCTCAAAAAAAAAATGTCCCCAGCTCCGCTCCTCGCGCATACCACGATGAACGAATAGCAAAAGTTTTTAACGAAAAATCGACGCGATGTTTCGCAATTTTTTTTTTTTTTCGATTTCTCTAGATTGTTATGTTCTTTTTGTTTTGTTTTTGAAAATATAGTTTGAGCGAGTTTGCGACTAATTCGGGACGGTACCAGCCTGGATAATCAACGGTAAATAAATTCTGAATCAAAACGATTATTCCTTTTTTTTTACACTATATCGTTCAATTCGATTCAACGAAAAAAGAAATGACGATCGAAACGTTGAGATTCGTCCCTCGTGAACGAATTAAAACGTTCGATCGATGTTTATTTTTCACATGTTTTTTTTTCGCAACGAACGATTATTCATCGCCGATCGAAACTAAACTTTCATCAAAAACTAAAATAATTCATCACGAGAATAAAAAAAAAACGTCCGGTGCAAAAATTTCGGCAATAAGATCGTTCGAAAAACGAGCAGAGCCTTCGTTTTCGAATAAAGCAAAAACCCAACGATGTTCCTCAACTTTAACGAACTATCCGAAAAATCTGACAATTTTTTCAAAAATTCTCAAAGTTCAACTCGCCGAGCTCGAGATAACGAAGAATCATCGTGAAGCCTCAGTTTCTTTTTTCATCCCAGAGACAAATGAATTTTCTTCTCAATTTTTCCTCATTTTCTCCCTTCATCCCTGAAACCAATGAATTATTTTTTCCCGGTCGAATCATCGACTCGAAAAATTGTAATTCACAAAAAAAAAAGAGCCTCCGATAATGTCGAAAAGTTTCTCAAACTACCCCAATTTTCCGTTGTTTTTTCCGCTCGATTTTTCATCTCCGTTTTCTTCATCTTCTCTCCATCCTCCATCTCGTTGCGTCTCCTCCTCTTCGGGTAAATTAAAATTCTCGTCTTGTCCCGAGGGTACTGAAGCACAAGAGAGGTCATTGAGAGCCGTTCATCGTGGGACCAGAATCCACGTGAGATGAGAAAGTGGCCAGGGAGGAGAGTGCGGGAGGCTGGGAGGGGCGGGAGGGTTAGGCCTTTTGTCCTTTTTTTTCTTTACTCCACTTTTCACTGTAAACTGTAAACTGTGCGTTACAAGCTCGGTACACACAAAAAATTGTACGTCAGACCAATGGAGAGATAAGAGAAGGAGAAAGATTCAGAGAGAGAGAGAGAGAGAGGAAAGATGAAGAGGAAGAAAAACGCGAAAGATGAGGCCGTCGAATGGAGGAGGTCGGAGGAGGGACGCACGGAGAAGACGTCGAGGGTTTCAAACATTTTTCCTCTTCCTCGCCGAAAAAAAAAGGGAGGAAAAAAAGAAAATCCGCACATTGGTTCTTTTCGTTCTTTCCCTTCCCCCTCTTGCTTCTTCATTTTAAACTCCGCAGCGGCATTCACGAGGGAGCAAAAGAAGCGTCGCAGACTCCTCTTTTCGTCTTGTTTGGCCTCAGCTTCTTTACATCTTCCGTACTTTTCTCTTTCCCGCATTTTGCATTTGCACAACGCAGCCTCTTCTTCCCTCGAAGTTTAACGAGGATTCACGCGTCAACGTATTATTCTCCGGAAGCAAAACCACCCTCTTCCGGTTCCTTCCGCGTCGCGGCCATCTTTCGTCCTTTTTGTATTCGGGTTTTTCGTGCCTGTACACGTTTCTTCCCTTTTTTCTCTCTTTTTCTTTCTCTCTCGGTTTTCCTGTACACGCGAAAGTTCGGACCAAGCGCTCATAATTATTGCAAATAATTAAATTTAACACGATGTTTTATCACTCGAGGAGTGGCTTTTGTTGCTCGACGTATCAAAGACGTCAGACTCGGTAAAACGTATCGTGTTCGTTGAATTATTTTTCACTTTTTGTCGACACTTTGTTTGGCTATGTTTATTTATTAATAATCAGCCGTGCCACGCGAGCCTGTCGCATTTTATTTATGCAATGTGAACAAAGATTTTCATCGAATTTTCACTCGAATAAATCGATCAAAAAACCTGCTCGATTTCACGTCTCTTTGACGTTAAATCGTTGAATACATTGTGCTTTGATAAACCGCAAATTTTTGTCTTTTTTTATCCAGACTTTTCGGACTTTATTATCATTCTCTTCGCAGCTTTTTCTCGACTCAATTTTCACTCGAATTGGACCGATCAGCAAACCCTCAAGTCCTTTCTCGACGACTTTGTCCATTATCCTCGAAATACTTTGAATTTTTCATTTTTTTGTATTGTTTTCTTTCAAATCCACAGTCTCGTGGTATTTCAGCGAATACCCGGATTTTCTTAATTCTCCGTTCACGAAAATCCCTGATCTATTTTCAGGGATCGAAGGGAGAGAAAAACGGGCAACCTTAAGATCGATATTAACGGTATGTGAGGGGAATAAGAGTCACCGAAGGGAGTCGACTTTTTGCAACTGTGAATCTACGAGGAAAGAGACAAGGACGAGGACATAAAGATGATTTTGAACAGCGTGGTCCAGCGTTGAGGGCGGAAACGTGACGAGGTAAAAAAAAAGAACAGACGAAAACGAGAACCAAAGGGATTTTCAATGTAGTTTAGATAAAATAACCAAAAAAAAAAAAAAAAAAAACGGTTCCGCGTCGAAAGACCGAGATGGCTAGTGGAAAAAGAAAAATCATCAAAATTCTCTCTCACACCGAAAGAAGCCAATGGCGAATTCGATGGAATTCGACGGCCCAAAAGAGAACGAAATATCTCGAAAAACGAAAACGCGATTCTCGTTAATTTTTAATAGAGAAAAATTCATTTTGCGATCAATTTTTCAGCGCCGGGACAAAGTGCCGCGGCGTATAAGGGGCGAACAATTGTAGCCGATCAATTGTAATTATAATCGATGATTTGATTGCGCGATTCATCGCTGCTATTATTATTATTATTCATATTAACATTATTAATTTTATCACAAATTACCTTACCTTCTTCGATTCATTCGCTCGATCGTCCGACCGCCAATTTATTTATTTAACAAGTAACGAGCGCTAAAAAACGAGGCGTGCAATTGTCAAACGATCGATCGTTCATCGACTACGAAATAGTTGGTCGTACATGACGCTATTATTATTATTATTCAATGTTTATTATCATTATTATTACTACCATAGTCATGATTGATTTTGATAACGGAAATTTTGCAGTTTGTGTCTGAACGAAAAGGAACAATTAATTGGCACTGTTTAACGCGCTGCCGACGAAATTTTAATGTCGCGCGTTTGATTTTGTCATTTTTTTTTATTCGCCTTTTTTTAATAATTTTTCTGATTCGATAAGTCGAGTTTTCACGAGTTTGTTCGATATTTTGCGAGAGAGGGAGGGGGGGGTGGAGGGGAAAGAGCGCGAAACTACACGCCGGCGCGAAGAAACGAATTGTTGAACGAAAACAAACTGATAATAATTGTAATTTAAACAAAACAAACAAAAGTAACGCGCGCGCGAAAAATTGTGGAATTTCTTTAATCGCGCAAACGTTCTTATCGTGTAAATAAGGGTGAGGGAAAAAAACCCAACGACGGACTTGCAAGATTATTGTCTCGAAACGACTCTGACATTTTGTCACACGATTAATTCAGTATATATGTATCAACGCATATATATATACATATCTTATAGTATAGACGTAACTCAAAGTTAAAAAAAAAGATGGAAAAAGAACGAAAAAAAAAGAAAACGTCAAGCTTAATACCAAAGGTGCCCTAAGAAACGTGTATTTTGTGTTTTTATCATCGGCATCGCGGCAGTCGCGCGAGCTTATATATCTTGTTGAAGTAAAATGTAAAAGCGTGAAAAGAGTTAGGAGAAAAACCCGTTTTTCTTCCTCTTTTTTCATTTTTTAGGGAACGAAAAATATGAAATAATATAATGATAAATAATAACGAAAACGATGAGTAAGTGAGCGGAAACGATGAAGAACGCAAGGACAAATTAGGGGGAATGAAAAAACAACAATAACAGCGAGAACAACAAAATCAACAGCATTGTATCGTAATCGTGGGAACGAGGGTAAAAAGTGTCTCGCGTATTATCTCAATGGATAAGTGTAATGTTTAAGGACTAACGAATGCAAACATATCAGATAGGATTAGATGAGAAAGCGAGACAAAGTTTTAAAAAATTTCAGAAAAAAGTAAATAATAATAATATATATATATATATATTTAGGGCTTGAAATATCGAGGGGAAAAAAAAGAAATGAAAAAAGAATCATTTAGGAGACGAAATATCTCGATAAACGAAACAACGGAGGATCGAAATTTTTTTACCAAATATCATGGAAAACGTTAGAAAAACTGTACCGCTGATGAAAACGAATGACCGAAAAAAAAAACGATTATGAATAACCAAGATATTCGTGCGCAGCGCAAAAAACGGAATTCCCCGTGCCTCGATACTCTCGGTGGTGGGGCAGCCCCGTTCTGTGCTGCGGACGCGGTAGTGGGGAATGGTGGGGATACGGGAAATGGTCGCAAGCTGCCCGTTCATAGAAAAACGATAAAATCTACGTTTATAACTCGATATATCGAGAGAAAAATGGAAAAAAATCATTTTGGAGATGAAAATTCGACGAACGAGTCAGTGGAGGTACGAAATTTTTTTTACCTAATAATGGCAAACATCGGGGAGAGAAGACTGTGCCGAGAAAAATGATAATGATGAAAAAAAAAACGATAATCGATTGACGAATCTTGCTCGAATTCGGCAAAAGAGTGCTTTTCCCTCTGCCGTGAGCGCGATAGTGGGGCAGCTACGTTCTACGCTTACGACGCGATGGTGGGGAGAAAAACGAGAAAACAAACGTGAAAAAAACAACACGTAGGGAAAATATTAATGGCCAATGTTTCGGCACACGTAATTTGCCCAAGTGCCTTCCTTCTTGGTCGTTTATTCATTCTGCACACATACACACACACACACACACACACACGCACACAAACGAATACATCATTTTTTCACGCGACATTCAACGATCCTTTCAACTTTCCCAAATTATAATACGATTTTTCATGAAGAAAAGAAAAAAATTTAGGGAAACTTTGTTTTTCATTCGTTTCGAGTTATTTCACCCGAAAAAACTTCAAATCGATTCGAATAGATTTGTTTGCAAAAATCAAGAATGGCAAATGTGCTATTTCGTGATTTTTTTTTCCCTTTTTATTTCCATTTGTTCACTAATGCGAAAAACAACATTCCAAATGATTGTCAATAGTGTAGGAAAGACGAAAAAAAGAAACATTCTTGATATTCCTAGATTGCGATACCGTCCTCTCGTGGCATTCCGCAACTTCTTTCATCATTGAGTATTTCATTTTTTTAATAATAGAGTATATCTCGCGTCAGAGAAAAAATGAAAATGGAATCAATCAGCGGTTCTCCGATGTTCCACGGTTAAAGATTATTGTTCGTGATGTTGTGAAAATTGTTTATATCGCGACGTTTGAGAGATGTTGATAATTAAAAAAAACAACAACAACAACAATAGAACTCTGGGCGAGTAACGATACATATCAGGGCACGCTAAGGAGTCCTAGCTTATTCTATCGTACGGACATAATATTTATTCTATCTTAACGATATATTTTTAAGACTAATATCTAGGGAAAAAAAAGGAGCGTTGAAAACGCGAATGATAATATCTGTGAATCACATCGACCAATCGAGTATCGTTCAAACGCGACTTTGTTACCGGTGGGCGCAGCCATCTTTTTTTTGGCATCCCCCGTCCTGGGGAATTTTTCCGCGAGACATAACCTCAAAGATATTCGATGGTTTTTTTTCTCCAGAACGAAACAAGCGAGGTAGCGAAGAAAAAGGAGGAAAAAACTATTCTCGCTGTTGAAGAACAGCCAAGCTTCGTGGGAAATTAAAGTTCGTTCAAAGTACGTCCGAATCTAGGGGAAAAAATGCTGCGAATATAACCCTAGACGCTGCACGGCGCCGACTTTATACTTTTACCGGCTTACTACTGCAATCTAGTGTCCTGATATTATTTTCTCGTACCGTTCTTTTTTTTCGTACTGAATCTCGTTAAAGTTACAATTATTTCGAAATTTTTTAGGCTCCATATAGGGCTATTTTTCGCCCCTTCAAAGCCTTTTTGGTCGATTAAATGTCTCGGTAATTGCGAAAAGTAAGGGAATAGTAAATTGGGGGAAAAAAACGTCATTTTTGGAATGAAAGAACCGCAAATTTTGCTAGAAAATTGAATTCCATCAAAAATACATCTAGATCACGTCGCATCGTATCAGCGTCCAAAAATCCTTCTTTTTTCATCAATCGCAGCTTTCAAGCTCTTTTTGATTTTCGAATTTTTCGATTAGCTCGGAGAAATGAGAAAAAGTAAATCGGGATAAAATATTTCACGGGAAATTACGTTCGATTTTAAGTACATTCGTATTTAAGGGGAAGGATATGGCTCGTTACTTCAGAGCGTTTCGCGTCTAGTGGAAATTTCCCAATAGCTCAGACGTACTTTAAATCACTAGGATTGTTGACGAAATCATTGAAATCTCTCAGAGAAAAAAATGAACGATTAAAAATTAAATAAACTAAATGAATAATGTAAAAATAATTGAGGAGAGTGTAAAATGGATTAGAAAAGAAAAAAGGTAGGAAATTTTTAGAAAAACGATGAAAGTATCGAGTGATAAAATGAGCGTGTTAAAAATCTCTTTGCACGAAACGTGCTCTTGACTAATGAAAGTATCTTCAAGCTGTTTCTTTCGTTCGAGAAAAATTAGAGAGAGATGCAAATTGAACGAAGAAAAAAAAAGACAAAATATAGGCTAATTTTCACGTTAAACTCCATGCGAGGCCTTCGAAACTCTTTGCGTGCCGGTCCGAAAGAAAAATGAACATTCGCCACTTATTTACCAGAATTCTATCGATGATTTTTCATTGCGAGCGACGTACAAACGATTTACGGACGTACAATATTTTAATAATAACGTTGTCTTTTTTTTCAATTATTCACCGAATCGATTACGGTTGTACACTGTCTTCTTTTGTTTTTTTAACCGTGGAACATGTGGAATTTCGAAATAATTCGTTTCGATATGTAACGAAAAGAACAAAAAAACGAAAATAAACGAATAAACAAATATTTCTCACGTTCTTCGACGTTTTCTCCGGTTGCTTGATTATCTTCTCTGCTTTGAACGCCGGTGGTCCGTGAAATGGTAGAAAAAAAAAATATTAGAAAAGGAAACAAGATTGTCGAGAGGAAAGAGAGAAAGTCGACGATTGATGGAGAAATTGTCTTGTAGCGCGAAAGGAAAATCTGGGCTGCGTAAAAACCTGACGAGGAAACGAAAAAAAAAACATGGAGGAGAAAAAAATCAAGGGAAAAGAGAGGCACACGGAATTCTTGGTGCGAAAGGTCCAATTTCACGCAACGATAGATCCAGTTTCCTTTCTCACTATTATCCATTCTTTTTCCATTTTTTTTTTTCAAATTTATTTATTACCTCCCTCGTTCCTCCTCTCTTCGTTATCCCTTACCCCTCGTTTATCGCTCGTACCCCCTTAATCGCGCCAAGACATTTCGTTCTTTCCAGCGGAACTGAAAATCAGCTGAGCAATGCTTTTGCGTTAAAACTCGTCTTTGCTGTACAAAAAATACAAAAAAAAACGTTTCGTTTTCGCGTCAACGGAAAACCTTCAATTAACGAAAGTACACATTTTCGTCGATGAGACGCGAGGATGATCGTGAAAAAGAGAGATGAGATCGAGAAAAAAAATGTCGTCCTGCAGAGACGCAAAGAGGGGATAATTTTTTGTTTTTTTTTTGTTTTTGAAAATGAAAATCAAGACACGACCGAAAGGAATGCAAGGGTGGGTGAAACGAGTACAGCGAGTAACGAGAATGTAAAATGAGAAATGCAAAAGGAGCGAGAAAATCCACGACATACTTGCACGTTTTTTTTGTACGGTTTTGTTTTATTTTTTGTTTTTTTTTCGACGAAGCGAATAACAAGTGGCGATGTTTTCAAATTCGTGATGGAAATCTTAAGCATATCTAAATCGTCGATAAGATTCAGGGTGATAAGAAAGAAGGAAAAAACATTTACCGAAGACAAAACAATGGAAAATGAAGGATATAATTCGTCATTCGTAAAAAAATAATGTTGAACGAATTAAAGTAAGCGGAGAAAATATAGGTTGGATTTAAAGTGCTTTACAAGTGAAACTAATTCATATCAGTAGATAGTAAACGCTAAACATATATACATATGTATATATTATTTATATACATATATGTATATATTTATTATATATATGTATATGTATGTATGTACCATATATGTATACATATATATTTAAATATATGTATATATTATATAAATTGTACACACGATAAGATATTATCATTATCATGATTCGTATTATTTTATTAGTGTTTTATTATTACTACTATTGGTATAATAAATAAATGAATAAAAACATTAGAATGGTATTTCGTCTATAAGCTTTATCAGAATAATTTTATGTATACAAAAAAGTATATCATAGGGGAGGAAAAATCATGACGAGTAAAACGCGAAAGTAAAATACCAATTAAATTCTATGAACGAAGCGACGAGTATTTGTGGACGAAAATTCGCGGGAATAAATATGAATCGCGTACACGAGAGAGAGAGAGAGAAAAACAGCGCGTCGATCAGATATTTTTTATTGCAATTAGCGTAATTAAAAGCTAACAGAAGCGAAACTTCATTCGCAAGGGAAATGTTTCGCGATCTTCGTTGCGAAAAAAATGAGGCGAAAACGAGCGGACACGTCCGAGCTTTTTGTTGCTTTTTTTTGTTATTGAAAAACTTGAGAAAAAAAAACATACAAAAAACGGATTACAAGAGTGCGTCACGTGATAATTTATTGAGCGCGATTTTTGGAAAAATCTCGTTGCGATGACAGTTGTCACCAAAGATTTATGATTATTCTAATGTTTATCCAAAGACTAAGTCAAGTAAATAAGACGAGAGAGAAAAATGAGGCGCGAAGATATTTGAAAATGACAAGAAAAAAAAAAAAAGAACGTTTCGACAGAATTCACGTACGACCATCGTGAAATGTTGAAATCGATTTTTCAAATCGATCGACATGGAGAAAGACCCATCTCGTACGAACGGTACAATTCCCGTGGAAAGTAAAGATAAATGAACAAACGAAAAAACATCGTACTTACGTCGCGAATAAATTAAAGGCAAGTGCGAGGAACGACGATTTGTCGCAGCGCTGAAAGTAAAGACGAAAATAACGACAGTGAGATTTAATAATTTTAACTAAGCGGGATCAATGATTTTTTAAATATGCCGAGACTGCGCGATTTTTCATTTTTTTTCGAAAAAAAAAAACAAACAAAAGTTCCCCTCGCCGATGTCACGACGCGTAATGAAATATTTTGTACAAATTGTGCACGAAAGAGGAAAATTGATGCTCGCTTGAGAACGCTGTCGAGCCTCAAATCGTATTGTTTTTCTCGTCTGTAAAAATCGTCAATCGTCCCCGATTGGCCATCGAATTATCCGCCACAGCGTGAGAATCATTTTCACGCCGTCGAAGCTGTCTCTTGACATTTTTGCAATTACGCGCAGTCGAGGCATATTCGTGTAATTAACGATATTTATTAAGTGGAATCATGACGTCCGCATATTATTATATGCACATCAATTACATATCAATGGAGGTCCAATTGGATCTGTCAATGTGAACGAGCGACGACAAAGAGTATCCTAAAAAAAAAAATATTAATCACGTGACCAAAAAGAAAACTAACAGAGATCGGATCGAAAGTAATTTCGCGATTTATTAAGAAACGGGATTACGATGAAGAGCCTAGGGTGTGCGAATAATTGGAATCGCTCTTTTGCGGAAATTTCGAAATTTCGAGACGTCGGTAAGGTCTTTTTCGAAAATTCGAAACAATTTGGCCGAATCTGAACAATCGACTGATTTTTCGTTTCTTACACACCGGAAAATTCAATAATTTGTCGGATCAAAAATGACACTTTTTTATCCGACGTTGCTCTCCTGAATTATTAATGAATACACGACTGACGAATTAGCTAAACTCAATATTGAGTGGAAAAAAAAGAAATTGATATGGAAAAAAATTCAGATTCGATATTCGAATCGAATTATTCGCGACGGAAATCAAATAATTCGAATTTACGATAAAAACAAACGAATAATTCCGACATTCGATTGAAATTTCAAAAAGAGTACGAAAATTCAATTCGATTTGAAAACCGGTCGCGCACCCCCGGTAAAACTGTAATATCTTTGATGACAAGCTAGAAAATCTAATCCAAATATGTTTTCGCCAACTATGGTTGACGCTTAAACGTCAGAATGTTCCAGCTGTGCTTTTAAAATTCTTTTGCTATCCGCATTTTTTTTTTTTTTTATAACCACCCTTCTCCGGCGAATGGTTCTCTGATTCTCGGCGGATATCGAAGGAAAATAAAAGTTTTCTCACGAAAACGCGAGCCTCTTAAAGCGAAGAAAAACAGTATCCTAAGAAAGTATTAAAAAATGAGAATAAAAATGAAGAATGTGAAATTTGAAAATATTTTTCAATTTTCCGATACATTGGAAAATCAATGAACCGTGAAAAGCTAACGTGTTGTCGTCAATTACAGTCAATGTTTATTAAATTCCCAAAGGTTTCAGCTGTGCTTTGAAAATCCATTTTCTATCTGTATTTTTGTGTTCTTTCATTTTTTTTCTTTCACAACCACCTTGTAGCGAAGGGTCTCTCGATCTTGAATGGATATTTGAAAACCGGATAAAAATCGATGATTAACGGTGAGAAGGAAAGTTTTCAAAAATGTCATGTTTCGCGAAAGAATCAACGAGTGGCGCCGCCTCGCGGATGAAAAGAAAATCAACGAAAATTGGCGCGCGAAAGAATCTCGAAACGCGCGGTGAGGAGCGAAAGTGAAAGTAAAATTGACGAGAAAACGAGTAACGAACGTTTGCGAGAACAAAAATGGCGCCGGGAAAATTTCACGAATAAACGTGATTGATGAAAACGTAACCGGAAGCACGAGACACGTTGAAGGAAAAAAACCAGTGGCGCGCGAGGCGCGTTGAGCGATGAAAGTAAAAGACAAAAAAAAACCATAGAAAGTGAAGGAAAAAAAAACACTCTAGTGATGTAAAAGTAAACTTAAGCTACGAGGGATAAGTAATTTAATCAATGAAACGATAATATTAATAACGATGATGGGAAAAAAGGGTGGAGAAAAAAAAATGAAAAAAAGTCAAATAAAGAAAAAAACAAAAATAATAGTGCAGCTTTGTGTGTGAGGTTATTGTGATATTCAAAAGTAACTTTGCAGTAGTCGCGATGCGTCTGTGAGTGGAATTTGGGCAACGAAAGACACACGTAGGTTAGCGAAATCCAAGTAGAAAACAAACCAAAAAAGAAGAACAAGAAATACGCGAACTGAAACGAATCATTCGAAATCCATCCGCTGCGAAAGCCCGAATCCACTAATAAGATCGATCGAAAAGACGAAAAAGAAAGAAAGATATAAGAAATAAAATGATTAATTAAATTTAGAGATTAACGATAATAGCTGATTTAATTCAAATCTAGCGAGTGAAAATATTATATCAGTAGTGACGGGGCTTGAGTGACTTTTTCTCCTCGTATAAAAAGACACATATATACTATATATATATATATAATGCAAGGTGTCCCGAAAACTCGGCGTGTATAATTCAAAACTAAATCGGTCATGAAATTCCAAGCCGAAAAGTCTATAAGCACTTTTCAATCCGACGAACCCTTATCGAGTTATCGGTCCGAGCAGTTGGGCCAATCTGATGCTCGCGATCGCGCAGGGCAGAGAGGGGAGCGCGCTCCGATTGGCTGCAACTTTGACGATTGATAACTCACGAGGGTCCGGTCGTACGAAAAAATGCCAAAATACTTTTCGCCTCGGAATTTTGTGAACATTTTACCCTGAAATTATGGACATCGGACTCCGGGACACCCTGTATATGACTGTGAGGAACGAGCATATCCGCGACGTTGAAATATTCCATCGGATGATCATCATCGAAGTTGTTGATAAATTTTGCGAAATAATTCATGGAAGTTTCGTTAAAACGTCGTGGATTGAAACACACACACACAAACACACAAACACACAAAAAAAAGAACAAAAAAGACAAAAATACACAGTATAAAACCACGAGGTACCGACAATCTTTGGCCTCGTCAAGTACTGCCGGATACGTCGGGCATTTCGTAAATCGAGATGAAATTAAAAAAAAAGTGATTATTGCCTTTGAAATTTTCTCATCGATATATCCACCATTGTATCCCCGACCGACAAAAATTGGCAAGATAAATCGATTTTTATTATTCTATCGAAAAAAAAAACGAAAAATAACGAACGGCGATTGATTCACCAAAGTTTTTCCTCGTTTTTCGAAATTTTCGTAACAAAAAAAGGAAAAAAAAACCAAGGACAAATCAGAGGCTCGATTATCGAAATGTCACTGTCAAATCTGGATTAAATCCGTCCATAAACGTGTCTCGTCGGGGCGAACGAGACACCGCACAAGCATGTGCATATTAATCATTGGGACTACAAAAACATATCATCATTATGTAATTATAATATGAAAGATTAGTGAAAAAACGTGTGATGAGAGATTGGAGAGAGAGAGAGAGAGAGAAAGAAAGAAAGAAAGAGAGAAGATCGTTAGAGATAAGAAAAACGCTACGACGAAAGAGACAGAGAGAGAGAGAGAAAGAGAGAGAGAGAGAGAGAGACGTACGTGAAGATGAAAATGAAATGGAAAAAAAAAAGAAAAAAACATTAAGCAATAAGATTTTACTTATATGCCATGTAAGTCAGCGTTTAAGTATAAATTAATAATTAAATAAAATAGAGAATGAAAAAGAGGTGTGAGGATTATGATGGATACGAGAGTTTTAAATAAATAAATAAATAAATAAATAAATAATTAAATAACGAGGCTTAGAGAGGAAAATTTTGTGACGAGAAATTAAACAAACAAATCAGCAACAACATGCATATCATTCGTGTGTCTGGACAAGGGATAGCTTATATTATACACACAAACACAAACACACACACACACGCGCGCACACACACATATATATATATATATATATTATATATAAATAATATATATTATATTGTACGTGCGGAAATATGTGTGTGCGTGTGTGCCTATCTATAATCTTTACTTCGTCATTGTCAAGCGTTAATGTTAAACTTAATTATTATTATGATGATGATGATTATTATTATTATTATTATTATTATCATTATTATATATTATTACGAATATTAATAGAATTGTGAGAGAAATGAAAGCGGAAAGCAACAAGAGATTGTAAATGTATATACATACGTACATATGTTTATGTATGTATGTATATATATATATTTAATAGCAAAAAAAAAAGCGTAACGAGACCGACGACATTTCTTCAGGTTCTAAGCGACATTTGGAAATAATAAAAAAAAACACAAAAAAATGTGAGAAAAGTCCAAAGGCTCCCTGTTATTGTACGCCCTTGACACCATCCTTTTTTCAAAAAATCCTTGTTTCGCGATTCACGATTTTGTTTTGCTTTCCCAGCAAATTTTTCATCAAGATTGCGGAAATGCTCTTGCAAAGGTACGTGAGCTGGCTTTTTTTAACGCGAATAATGTTGCATCTTCCATACAGTGGAAAAAAACGAAATTTTTTTCAATAAAAAGGTCTTTTTCTCGACATCACAGACCCGAGATTTCCCTCGAGAGGCTTTATCTTGTTTTGGAAGATGTTTGGAGAAATTGTTGGTCATTCGTGAGAAAAAATTCGTAAGAATTTTGAAGAGAATTGATTGATTTTTTTCTTATTTCTTATTCGATATTCATTCGACCGATTTCAAGACGAAAGTTTGACATTTACAGAGCGACTATTTCCGGCAGGACCGAACGTCTCTTGATTTATTCACGACGACGAGGAACAGTGATATTATTCTTGTGCATGGCTGACATATTGGAAAAATCGTTCGTCAGTCAGTTGTTTTTTTTCACCATTCTTTTTTTTTTCATTACATCGCTCATTCTATTTATACGAAAAATCGATTGTCGTCACGTCCACCGGGCATCGGAGAATATGCAAATGTACAGCAGGCGAGTGTACCCATAATTTGGAATTTAAGAACAAGAAAAATTTCCATTAACGAATTACGAAAAATTGTGCAATTTTCACGTTTTTTTTGCGACCAACGATTTCAGTGATGCCATTTTTTTTGCTCGATACTCGAAAATTTCGCGTTTGTCATCTTTTTTCCAAGTTTTGGTCGTTTTCGTCGATTTCGTCGATTAATCGTTGCAGGAATATTTGGAAAAATGTGCAATCCTCTTGTTGTCGGGTGAACAATTTTCAGTTGTTTATTCGATAAGGCAAGGAAATAATGAAATAAAAAATTCTCGTGTACGAATGCATGAATTAAGTACATTAATATATACGTATATATTTTGAAGAGAACATAGACCACGAGAGATCGATGAATATTATTATTTCATCCATGTTCCGCTGACCCAATACCCCGATTATCGAAAAACGATCGATAAAAGTGCAAGCTATTAGCGTGGGATAAAATCTATTACACTTTTACGCGATTCTCCCGTGAATTATAAATACTTCAAGGAGCTTAACTCACGACTGAATAAATCGATTGAATTTTTTTGCTCCTCCGACCGTCAAAAAGGAATTTTGAATTTATTAGTTTCATTATTAAAATTGCGCGCTCTTTATTCGTCTTTGGGTCGTTGGATGATTAACGAAAATTTCGAATCTTTTGTTGCTGATGATTGATCCGAAAATAAAAAAATTATCGATTCTCATTTTTGAATTATTCTCGACGGTAAGGAGGCTCTGTGAATGCATGGTTTTGCTCCGGGCATATTCTACTTTCTCATATCTCTTTCCGTCTGCTCAAAGTTTTGCCAAAATAAGTGAAACTTTTTCAAAGCCCACGAGCGACCATGTTTCAACACTCGGAGGGGAGAGGATGATTTTTTATTTTGAAAAATCGAGACAAAAAACACGAAAAATCGTTTTGTCACCTTCGTACGAAATACATTCGTTAATTATTTCAATTTCGAAAGAATTTTTTAAAAATTCGTATCACGAGAATCAATGTTAAGTTGCAATTTTCATTACAATTTCTCGAAAATTTGCAAAAAAAAAACGGTTTCGAAGCGATGATAAAATTCGTGTGTATCCGGAAATAGTGAACGGGTTTATTCCACGCGACAGGAAGTTTTCCAAAATTTTTCCTGATCATTAATCATCCTCCGGAGGATTCTCGAGGATTCTCCGTTCGTAAGGAAAAAAAAAATGCCAAAATAATGCAAAGAGGATTCTTTATGGATAAAAATAACAATAAGCATATTAAAATGATGGAAAAGAGGGCAGCACGTGTATTTTCGCCCTGCAAATTGAATGACAAAAAAAAATGTCGTATACAAGGTGCGTAATAATTCTCATTTCGCCGTCACCGCAAAATATTTTCGAGTCTCGTAAAAAATCTCTTTATTTCATCATCGACGTAATAATACTTTTGCGTACATAAAAATCTTAAAAGTACAAAAAATATTTTCAATCTCCCAGCTTTTTCCACAAAAATAATCACCAGGGTCGTTTCTCGTCCGTAATTTGATATTTCCCGAAAAAAAAAGTGTCAAATTCTCGCGACGTTCGTCATTTCGTTCGCGGACAAGGCATAAGGGCGTAACTTCGAAAATCTCGATGAACCCGTCTGAGATGATTGAGAAGGCGAATTTTCGTCTCCTCGAGCAACGAGAGCATCGAATCTCGAGCCGAATCGGGCCTCGTCAGCGTCTCGTTGAATTTCTCCAACATCGCCATGTCGATTTCCGGTACATCTTCGAGACTCTCGGCCGTCAGCATCGCCTCGTTAACATCCGCGATCAGAAATTTCAAACTCGAGTCTTCCACCGAGTTGCTGAGGAAAATTTCGAAAATATCGCTCAACGTCTGTCCAGCGACGATTTTTTTTCCAAATTCGTAAAAAAAAAACAAAAATTTAAAAGCAGCGATCCGTTCTTATTTTCTTGTTGATTTATTCGACAAAAATCAACAAGCTTACTGATAATTAAGAGAGAAAAGATGCACAGCAATCTTACTGTGTGTTAATTCGTAATAAAAAAAAATTGAAATTCGAAAAATAGATTCGTAGGAGAAAAAAACAAGCTCACCGACAATCGAGCGGGAAAATTTGAAAAATGTAGCTTGCGTTGATGTTTCTTTCGTTTTTTTCTTTTTTTCGAAATTTGTGACAAAAAAAATCCAAGTTACCGACGGTCGTACGAGAAAATTTGGACAATATCGCTTTACGTTCGTATCTTTTCCATTCATTTTCTTTCTCACAGTTTTGCCGGAGATAAAACAGACTTACTGATAATCGATCTCTTTGTCGATGTATTCGCAGCATTTTTCGTAAAAATTCAAACACTCTATGTCGTCGTGAAGGCGGTGCTGCCTGAGAAATTCTCTCAGTATTTTACGACCCTGAGGATGTGTCAGAGTATTTTGTATATTGTCGGTTATGCGATCGAGCTCGTCGCTCGTCAAACCGGAAGTGCACTTGCCGATACAACCGATGAATTTGCGGGGTATCGATGTTTTCATTTTTTTTTCATAAGATTGTCTGAAAAATGAAGAATAAAAACACGTATTTATTCGCAGAAAAACGGAGATCAATTTTACGTCCTCCACGTACTCTCTCCGATAAGATATTTTTTTATTTTTTTTTCAAGGCAAATCGATAACATTGAATTGTTCATTATTCTTGGCTTTGATTGACGACTAAATGCTCATATTCCAATGCAAATATTCCGCGCGTTTAATTTAATGGATTAAATTCGTTGTATCATTCGCTCCCATTACATCGATAAAATGCACGATCGTTCGAAGCTTCGATGATTAAATATAATTGACCCGGCAGCTGCTCCGCAGACATGTTTTTTTCCCTCGGCGAATTTCTCACACAATTATTTATACTCTCTCGTACATATATTCGTCGACAATTTTTTATTGCTATTTCGTGAAAAATCAAAACGCAGCCAGCATCGTCGATGCCACTCGTTTTTATTCCAGACTCTCGTCGCGTTTATTTATTTCCCAAACGTTTCGTCAACGCGCCCGTCATTATTTTTATGAAAAAAAACAAGATATCCCGAAAATCTTTAACGATAAATTCTTTTTTTTTTACTTGTAATTATCCTCGCCAAAAATCAAGATATTTTCCAAAATCTTTGATCCTCATTTTTTTTCCACGTTAACGTTGTATCGAAAAACAGTCACGACAACGCGAAACTTTGAAAAAATTTCAAGAAAAGAAGGAAATCACCATATTTTAATAATCATTTTTAATACCAAATTTCGACGGTAATTTCTACGTACGGTGAATAAAAAAATGTACGTTAGCGAGAAATATGACGATCTAATCTATACATTGTACGAGCGTAACAAAGAGCGCGTGTATATAGTTACGCAATAATTATTTCGCCTTGAAGTCACGAAGCTTCAAGAAACGAGGAACAAACTGGATGGATTTTTTTTTTCATTTACTCGTAAATTGCTCCAAAAATCAAAGTTGAATAATCTTTGAAAAAAATCAAATAAATAAATCGAGGCAATTCCACCCTTGCTCCCTCTGAAACCGTCGCGTTATTTCTTTATCGATTTATCATCTTGAAGAAAAAAGAACGATTCTTCGTCCACCGAATATTCGTAAATTCCGAGTGAAACGTCAACGTACATTTGGTCCAAAAATCAAAATGGCTTTGTCGCGAACGATCGGGAGGTGGGAGCGTTGGTTTTTATCGATCGTTTCTCCCCTTTTTGACGCAGGGACGAGCAGTTTCGTCACCTGGGGCGTTCTCACAAAATTTCACGTTTCCGTATTAGAAATCCGTGTGATTCTTCGTTTTTTTTTGAAAAAAAAAAAAACATTTTTTCCTTCGTGCACTCTCAATAACGCGGCTGTCGTCCGACGCGAGAAGCCTCGAAAACGCGATAAAGAAAATAATGCAAAGTACGTTTCGTACGCGAACGAGTCGAGCGTGCTTCCTAAGGGAGCAGCTTGGCTGAGACTGGCGCGAGTCGCGGAAGGCCTACGCGGGTATAAATATATACAGAGGCTCTACGGGAGAATAAACGCGTGTGTCGCGAGACGCCGGCGCTCTGCCTTTGCAGGCGTTTACTTGTGGTTTAAAAATACTCGCGAAAGCCAAAATTTCACGTACCTTATCTGCGAGAGGAGCGGCATTTTTTTTTTCCTTATTGTCAGCTGGAACTATCTCAGAACCGGAGAAATACGAACGAGAATAAGTAGTTTGTTCACTAAAAGGTCGGGCGTTTGTCGACTTTGTTAAAAAAAAAAAAAAAAGAGTTCGTACTCGTGTTTTTGAATTTTAAATTGAGCTCTTTCATCGAAAAACCATTCAAATTCTATTTCTGACGGAAAGTTTGAACATCCCCCGAGTGATTGTCCTTCCCAGCACTACCTGCTGATTTTCAAAATCGTTGGAATCGTCAGCGGAGAAAATATTTGCGCGAGATTATTTAATTTATTGTATTTCGTTATTTCGAACTTTCCTCTCGAGCTGATATCATCGATTTTCGGCAAAAAAAAGGAAACAAAGGAAATTGTCCATTTTCGGTAAATATAATTTCGTTGGGAACACTCAGAGACCCGCGGTGACGTTTCGACGCGGGGTAATTTAAAGATTTCCCAGTTTTTATCGTGATCGAATGAAAAAAAGTTACAGTTTCACGCGTGGCGAGTCAGCGATGACCTTTTTTTCGTTTCTCTTGGCGGTGCTCGAGATTCGTGCCGTTTTTCGCGCCTCCGAAACTCCGATAAACGTCCGAGAATACGCAACAGCGTCGGGCGATTAGCACTCGAGCAATTAGTGATAAGAAGCTAAATCGCTCGAGAGATCGAAGCCGACCGCAAGTTTCGCAACCGCGAAGATTTTATTTGCCTTTATTAAGGCGTTACACCCAGTTGGCGGCCGAAAGAAAGGCGTGTTTTTGTGAATATTTTTTGGGAAAATGATTGCAAGTTTCGAACTGTTTCTTTTTCATAGTAAATGGTATATTTTTGACTATGTTTCATAATTTTTGAAAAATCGAATCGAAAAATCGATTTTTTCGAAAATTCTCAGTAAATGTAACCCCTTAAGGTAGTTCTATCGTTAGATTCAAATCGAGAAATTGTTTTGCAGTTTTTCTCACATACAAAATGGTTCGCGGGCTTCGGTTAAATAAGAAAAGTTGTTGCAAATCGACTAAAGAACAGCATACTCCAAATTCACGGTCATCCCAAGTGATATGTGCTTGCTCTATAATTACAAAAATTGCGAAAAAAATTTTCTTAAGATTTTTTTGGAAAACTCAAGAAATCTTCTTTGATGTTGCATAAAAATGTATGCAAAGTTTTAGAAGGCTTCACCACGTAGAAGCCAAGATATTCATTGATGAAAATGCAACTTTTAACACGCGCTCTTACGAGAGACTACCGAAAATTGTGATTTTTACCAATAAATATCTCAACTTCCACGTGGTAAAACCTTCCAAAATTTATTACACACGTATATATGACATCAAAGAATACGTATTCAAATTTTCAACAAAATCTTAAGAAAACGATAAAACGATAGAACTACCTTAAGAGGACTTTTAACATTCTACCAAACCCTCGCCGAAAGTCCGTGCAGAGGAGAATCAGCGTTTTGTTTTTGACTAAAAAAAAAAAATCGAAAATCATCACCTCAAACATCGATCTTCGATTGTTTTCCCTTGATCTGTCAAGGAGATTTTTCTCGATGTTTCGTCGAGAAGCATGGACGTCTTTGAAACAATGTGTTCCATCGTGAGAAATACGTGAAGGAAAATAAGTCAAAAAATAAATCGCGGATGGTCCCGACGAGCGACGAACATGGCGGTCATAAGATCGGAACTTTTTCAAAGCGGTCTGGCGCTTCTCGTCTGGTTTCAGGTGCAACTCGATAAGTTTCTCTATAACGACCCTTTACAACCGGATGTTTGACGGAATTTCAAAATTAAGCCTCAAAACCTTATTTCGCGAAATGACGCGCTCAGTGACAATGTGATTTCAGGAAATCGAGACGTCAGTCGGGTCGAAATACGACGTCGATTTTACCGCAATGAAGTATATCGCGGCGAGCTTGTCTTCCCGCGAATGCTACGACTTTTATCACCTACTTTCACACCGGCGAGCAACAAAAGTAAATAATTCCAGGACATGTCATAATTATTCATTTTGTCATAAAATTATTCAATCCAGTATTATTATTGTTATTATCATTATTATTACTAACGTATCGCCACTACGGAAAATGGATTTTTGTGAATTACGTGTGAAATATCTTGAAATCTTTCTAAATTACTTGGCGTCGAAATGCTACCGCGTCTCTGGATGATAAACATAATAAATATATTCCAAAAATAATTAAAAAAAGAAACAAAGCAAATTGTCCATTTTGTCATAAAATTATTCAATCCAGTATTATTATTATTCTTGTTTTTACTACTAACGTATCGCCACTATGGAAAATGGATTTTTGTGAATTACGTGTGAAATACCTTAAAATCTTGCTAGATTACTTGGCGTCGAGATGCTACCGCGTCTCTGGATGATAAACATAATAAATATATTCAAAAAATAATTTAAAAAAAAGAAACAAAGCAAATTGTCCATTTTCGGTAAATATAATTCCGTTACGAATGCTCAGAGATGCGCGGTGACGTTTAGATTCTAAATTACTTGGTGTCGAGATGCTGCCGCGTCTCTAGATGGTATACATAATAAATATATTCAAAAAATAATTTAAAAAAAAGAAACAAAGCGAATTGTCCATTTTCGGTAAATATAATTCCGTTACGAATGCTCAGAGACGCGCGGTGACGTTTAGATTCTAAATTACTTGGTGTCGAGATGCTGCCGCGTCTCTAGATGGTATACATAATAAATATATTCAAAAAATAATTAAAAAAAAAGAAACAAAGCGAATTGTCCATTTTCGGTAAATATAATTTCGTTACGAATGCTCAGAGAAGCGCGGTGACGTTTAGATTCTAACTTACTTGGTGTCGAGATGCTGCCGCGTCTCTAGATGGTATACATAATAAATATATTCAAAAAATAATTTAAAAAAAAGAAACAAAGCGAATTGTCCATTTTCGGTAAATATAATTTCGGTAATTTCGTTACGAATGCTCAGAGACGCGCGTCTAAATTACTTGGTGTCGAGATGCTGCCGCGTCTCTGGATGACATACATAATAAACATAAAAATAAATAAATACGATATGACGAATCGAACGTTCGACGCTCACGTACGTAAACTCGTTAGGGCCGAACGTCGATTTACGCCGAGAAGGAAAAGGCCCAAGAAATATCGTGCATGAGCTTGTTGGCGACGTGGCTGACGGATCCGTCGGAATCAGCGTACAGAACCAACGAAAACATCGAGCTGAAGCTCCGAGCGATCGGTCGCAAGGATCTCGCGCGTTGGATGCTGAGTAAAATCGATTCCTCGCTAAAGAGACGAAGACGACTGAACGTCGATGAAATTGACCAACAGTACGAAGAAACGGAGTACGTTTAATAACGACGGTAAATTGGGCGGTAATTAATTGTCATTGAAGAAATCGTTTATTTTCCATCAGAGAGAACAAAAAATACACCCGACGAGGAAAAAATTCATCGAGAATTTGACGAAATTATTTTCTCTACCAGATTACGCAACGGCGTGGTTCGTAATAGAACCGGAAACAGGATAATACCATCGCCGTCCGTGGGAGACCAAAGTTTTGTGACGAATTATGATTCAACGGAGGAGAGGCAAGCCTCCTGCGTTTTTTGGAAAGTTTTCTTCAGCTGCCTCGTCGTTCTTTTGCTGATTATTCTCATTCTGTGTTTCTACAAATTTGTGTACACGAAATTACGATGTATATGCCAAAGGTATTATTCTACACGTTTTTTTTTTCAACATTTCCGAAATAACAAAATCAGAATCAACGCATTGGGAAAAATCAACAAATTCATCAAAAACGATGGGAAAGAGGATTCTTCGAAAAAATGTTCATTGATGATTTTTCAACGTTATCTCATTTTCGGTAGTAAAAAAATAATGATGTTGAATTATCGGCGCTAGGCGCCTGCTTTTTTCGCTGCTGCATTTTTTTTAACGAAACACTATCGTCATAGACACTGGTATGACAATTTTTAAACATTCCCAACACGCTGATTCGATGATGATGATTATCGAAAATTTGAATTGTGACGACTCGACGTGAAAAACAGAGTCTGTTCTGGAGGCGAACGAGCGACTGCTCGACGCAATTATCGATAGTTTTTCGTACAACGAGACGGAAAATTTGGGGGAAAAAACTTCCACTTGATTCTTGAAAAAACTTGATTCTCGATTTGTTGATCAGATTCAACAACGTAGACGATGAGGAATGTTGCCTTCCGGAGCAAAAATACGGGACAACCTCGAGCTCGAACCCCCAAGGGAGAGCATCGCGCAAAAGAAGGTCCGACAACTCGAAAACGGACGAAATATCGAGGGAAAATCTCCGACTAGCGTCCGAAAGATTTTCCTCAACGACGGAAACGAACGACGAAATGTTTTCCACCATATTAGCGGAGAAACGATCGCTGTTGCTGAACAACGCGAGTAAACTGACGAAAATCAGCGCGACGAACGCGCGTCGTTCGTCCTCGACTTCGAAAAACGTCGGATCCACGAAATTCTCCTCAAGGTCACGAGAATTCGTTGGGAAATCGGAGAAAACGATGAATTCAGCGGGGAAAGAGGATCGTCGCGATGATCGCGAAGTTTTCGATGATTTCGAAAAAATCCAAGATAGACCGAAGAGACGGAATGAAATTTGCGAGAAATCGATGGAAATCGATGGGAGGAAATCGGAAAATCTTGCAGCGGAATCGAAATCGAGTGCAAGATGGGTTTCGTGTTCGTGCAATTTGATTGAAAAATCGTCGAAAAAGTGCTCAGCCTCGAGCGCGACCAAGAGCGAGTCGAAGAGCTTGAGGAAATCGGGAAAAACGATGATTTCGCCGTGCGAATCATCGTCGGGACTTTCGGAAACTTACGACGAGCTCGGCATGTTATTTTCGCAGCATCTCAAGCTGCAGTGGAAAGCCTGCGAGAGAAAATATTGCGCTCTGACGAGAAATCTCGGAAGAGGCAAGGTCGGTCATCACGACGTGAGAAAATGTCGGAATCGCGGGAGAATACGTTTTTACGGTGACAAAATAATGATGAAATGGGACGAGAGACCGGCCTGCAGCAGCGGCAATATTTGCAGAGAAACTTACGACGAGTATGAAATTATGAAATCGACGAGGGAGGAGAGGCGACAATTGGCGCGTTCTATCGTGCAGAGGAGAAAATCATTCTTGGACCAGCCGTGTTTATCCCCTCTTCCGATCATAAATCATTCATGAAATATTAAAAATTTCATGAAATGTCAAAGATTTCATGAAATATTGAAAATTTCATGAAACATTGAAAATTTCATAAAATATCGAAAATTTCATGAAATCTCGAAAATTTCATGAGATATCGAAAATTTCATGAAATATCGAAAATTTCATGAAATATCGAAAATTTCATGAAATTTCATGAAATATCGAAAATTTCATGAAACATTGAAAATTTCATGAAATATCGAAAATTTCATGAAATATCGAAAATTTCATGAAATATCGAAAATTTCATGAAATATCGAAAATTTCATGAAATTTTCAATATTTCATACAATATCGAAAATTTGGTGAAAAAAACGAAAGTTGGTTTCTACTTAGCAATGAAATTTCTATTAAGCGCTGGTCATTTTCATCAAAGTGAAAATCAATTTCATTTCGATGAAAAAAATGATCACTCGATGAAATGAAATCGCGTTTCTTGAAATTTCCTTTCATCGAAATGAAAAGTAATATAGTTTCTCGCTGCCACTAACGCGCCTCGACTGTAAATAAAATATAATGCAATGTTCCTTTGTTTTCCGAGTGTTATCGTTTTTTATCTTTATTGATTAAGCATTCATGGTCGTTCGCTCGATTTCTTCACTTCCTTCACTTGGAGACCTGAAAATCAAAATATTTCGTTTTCGTTCAACAAAATATCGTCTTTCCACTTATTTTCTCGTCAATAAAAATTGGCAATTGATTCGCAGTCATCCGAAACATCGGTAAGATATGACGAATGAAAAAACGACAGTCTGAGAGTTTTTCTTAGAAGATGAGACGAGAATAAATATGAAAAAGGAAGAAAATTCTGCTTGCGCTTTGTTTTCGAAGCGCAAATAAACCGGAATATTTCGAAGCTGCGATGAGACTGAAATATATTCAAACGGAAAATCCCTCGTTCCACTCTGGACGAGGAATGCAAAAATATCGAAAATAAAAAAAAATTATCTCACCAGGCGGAAGGGACTGTTTCAGCTTTTCGGCTTTTTCCTTGTCGGTGATGACGAGCGTGTACAAAAATCTCGAACAGCGCACCTTGAATTTCACATTTTCGGCGTTCTTCTTTATCTTGACGGCTGGGCAAATGGAAAATACCGTCGTTCGAGTAAAATCATTGTCAAAACGGAAGCAAAATATTTAAAACGGCGGAGGGTTTTTGAGTCAACGATTTACTCACATTTGGCGTCCTTCCTCCTAGCTTTCAGGAGAAAGTCCTTGATTTCCTTGATTTCACGCGGCTGTGATTTTTAAAAATAATAATAATTTTCAAAAACACACAAAGTTTCAAGATCGAAATTGGTAAAACTATGTACCAATGTGAAAACGTTTTTTTTTCATCTTTGAGGTTATGGACGACTTGTGAAATCACGAATTCCACGAATTTATACCGGAATGATTTTTCACGAAGTTTTTTAGTTCGCGCAGGTTCGGAAACGTTTTTTTTTTTCTTTTTTGAGGTTATGTCATACGGGATTGGTTAAAATATTCGTACAATATCGTGCCGTCGCAAATTCAAATCAAATTTATACGAATGCAACATCGTTTCTTTCTTTCATCTACCGAAAAACATCGAATTCGTAGATCTTTCGGGGAATTATACCTCTCCGCGGGAGTCAACTTTTACGAACGAAATTTGTCAAACTCACGCGAATACGATAACGTTTTTATGAGGTTATGAGAGGATGCATTTGTGAATTCATTTCGTTTGAGAATTTTCAATAATTTTTCATCGATTTTGTCGGACTTCGATGAAAAAATCATCAATCGTCATCGTTCAATGGATTTCCGTTGTTAAACCAAAGTATTTTTTAACATTACTCACCATATTGTTATTGTTGTCGACGAGCGAAGTGAAGAGCGTCTGAAAAAAAGTACGTCACGTACAAGAGTGAAATATTTCATCAACGCGAAAACGTCAATTATTCAACAAATGAAGAAGAAATGAAGTAATCGTTAGGAATGAAAAAGAACTGTATTTACGAGGGATCTCTTATATATTAACAGATTAATAAAATTTGTTTAGCACATACGTCACTCGCCAAGAAAAATCGTTCGCCGGAAGAGAAAGAAAAGAAACGACGACAACGCCCTCTGTCGATAATATTTTTCTCTCACTCCGAGAGAGAAATATGACCGTCAGAGTCCGCTCGCGTCGGTTACTTTTCTACTTTATCGATCTTTGTAACTTTGTAAATTGGGGAACGAAAATGACGCTAAAATTTTGGAATTTCATTCTTGAATTGCCCAATTTTTCTTCCGCATTGGCAAATGTTCGTTCTTTCTTCCAAAAAGGTCCATATTTTCAAAACAACACTTTCAGAGAGTAGTAGCGGACTTCACATCGGTGAGTTTTCAGGCTACCTTGCGGCGTAAAATCGAAGCTCTGCTGGACCGACGTACATGTGTGTGCGATAGAGAAACAACAATAACACACCAACAAAGAGTTGACTGTCAGTTCGCGACAGCAATAACAAACGATTTTCTGCGTAGTTGCAGATAAATGCACATTTTTAACAAAGTAACAAAAGAGCAGTAAAAATAAAATGTTGTCGTCACTCGTAACACTGATGATAATTATTTGTCACCCGGCGTCCGCATCGCACGGTTTTGACTTTGGCGATACGATGGCACTCATTATCGGACTTTTCTTAGCGATCGTTGGATTTTTTACGTGCATGGGTGCCTACGCGAGGAGATCGAGACGTTTCGACACGCTTTGAACTTTTCGCGAAATTCGCCTGCTCTTTTCCCGTTCACTTCGTTGTACGAAACAATTGGCAAGTAATTCTTTCTTTTGCCCTCATTTTTTCGGCACATTTGCATTCTTTTTCTTCTTCGTGGCCTGACTTTCGCCCTTTAATTATTTACTCTTTTTTTTCCATTTTCGACGAGATCGCGAGTTTGGCACTCAAAAAACTGAAAATTCAAATGGCATCGATTAATTTTTTTATTCGTTTTATGTTTCAGTCTACGGCTTTTCATCGGAGATGCATCGACATGGGCTGTTAATACGACCACAAAATAAATTAACGTAATAGCGATGCCGCCAAACTTTGTAAAAGTACTTTTTTCAGATTTTCAGATATCGATATAAGGAATAAAATAAAAATTCTATATTTTCAGTTTGAAAGATCCTTTTTTCCCGAATCGAAATGTTCTCGCTGCAGCTGTCCGTAGCTGAAAATTTGCTTTCGATAGTTTTGAAACAGCGACGTTGTCCCGTTAAAGGCAAATAATAACATGTAATTTGACAGAGGGGCAAGAAAAGCTAAATTTAGCTTGAAAGCTAAATTTTATCAAATAAAATCAGCAAGAAGTAACAACAGAACAAAAATTTCGAAGAATCTTGCCTCAGATGATGGCGTGAATATTTCCGGTTTTCAGGCGTTTGAATTTCCCGCGCGGTAGGTGGGTTCAACGCGGAGCAGCCAATGAGCGCGGCGCTGCGGTCTGCGGGGGCGAATCACGGGCGCGCAAAGGAATGACGTTTGTTGCAAATATTTTTTTGTTCCCGTAATATCCCGAGAGAGATAAAAGCAGAAAGACAGAGAGAGAGAGACAAAAAAGTATAAAATCGGGGTTGTTCTTTCTCGGCGCAGCTTGTGAAAAGAACCAAAGCGATTAACGAAAATAACGCAACGAAACAAGAAAACAATATTGCACACAGCTGTCGAGTTTTCCCGAAACTTTCGTGCTGACTGCGCGCATCGAAAAAAAAAATCCTCATCGTCGTAGAAATGTTGTACGCGAATAAAAATTATCCCGTGAAGTAAAATCGATTCAGCGATAACGGAAGGTGATCGTTTTTTTTCCCTCTTTGTTCGCACTGTGAAAAGTTCATCGACGCTTCGGCGACACAAAGCGCCCAAACGCCAATGATAAAACACTCAAATTAGCGTAAAATCGAACACAAAAATGTCTCTGACGATGGAAGATGGTTATGTTTCCCAACGGACAGCGGTCTAACGATAATGGCGGCAATGTCCCCGTCAAAGGTGAGTTGAAAAAATCTTCCCCCCAATTTCTCCACGATTATATCCGAAAAAATGCAAGTTTCATCCTGGAAAAATCGGCGAATTTCCCGGCTATCGATTGACGAAATCCTCGTATCGGAAAATATCGCGAAAAAACGAAAAAAAAACTATTCCAATGTTCGCGAAAAATCCTTGGTACAGCCACTTTAATGACGTTTCATAGTAAAAATACAATCTTCCCGTTCGAAAATCCCATTCCGCGACTATTTCTCCTTGCGAAATTTCACCTTCCTTTCCGTTTTGAATTTATTCAGCAACAAATTTTGTCACCCCTAAAGTCCGCTTACTGTTTAATTTTTCGTCCTTACAGTACGTGACTTTTGCAGCAATATTGTTGAAAAAGTACTGCGCAACGCTGCAACGAAAATTTGTGTTTTTTTTTTAATCTCTTCGAACCGTTGTTGTATTACCTTACATTTTGTCGCGACAACGCTTTACCAAAAATTTTGCAAACGATAAAATATATTTTTGAGAAACACGAAAATACGACGAATCGTCGCATGACCCGCCGTCGATATTATCGGCAACATTTTTTCGAAATGTTTTTTTCCAGCGCCGTTTGCAGAAAGAGCTGATGGCTCTTGTCCAAGAACCGCCGCCCGGCGTGCAAGTGGACAGCGAATCGGCGGGCCAAAATTTGACGCAGTGGATAGTTCACATGGAAGGCGCGAAAGGGACGCTCTACGAGGGGGAAAGATTCCAGCTTCAGTTTAAATTCAGCTCCAAATATCCTTTCGACTCGCCGGAGGTGACTTTCATCGGCGGTAACATTCCCGTTCATCCTCACGTCTACAGCAACGGACACATATGCCTGTCGATTCTTACGGACGACTGGTCGCCCGCGCTCAGCGTTCAAAGCGTCTGTCTCAGCATCGTTTCCATGCTGAGCAGTTGCAAAGAAAAGGTGAGAGACCCACTGAAATTTGCGTTGCCCGCGGGATATTAGAAAAAAATTACATCTATCGCAAAATATGACAATTTACACGTTTTTCACGAGGCGCTAAAGTATCGGACAATCCGATTTTTTCGATCGATTGATAAAATATTCAATTTCCCCGCTCTTTCGTTATTCAACGTACGTCTGATATTCAAAAAATGACGAATTCTCCATCATTCCGCGCAAGAAATCTTCGTGAAATTCTGATATGTTCGATAAAAGATATTAACGAACACAAACGGCGGAGTCTTTTTTTTTCGAAGCGAGTGCGGAAACGCCGCGAATGAAATAAAATCTCGTAGTCTTTCGACAAACCTCGGTGAAAAAAGAAAAACCCTCTCGCGAAAAATGGTGGCGTGATTGTTTTTTCACTTTAAACATTCGCAGAAAAGGCCACCGGACAATTCGTTTTACGTGAAAACGTGCAACAAAAACCCAAAGAAAACTAAATGGTGGTATCATGGTAAGATCCGCTTGGCTCTTTTTTCGCTCGTAATAATCATATTTTAGAAACTACCTCGCACGATCTTTCTCGTGAGTGACTGAAAAAAAATGTTTTATCACAGACGATAGCGTTTAATAGGATCGAAGAGGATGAGAACGAGCGCGCGAATGACTCACGGTCTACTCGAGACAAAGGAAGAAGAAAAAATGGGAGGAAACAAACGGAAACTTCGCAACGGAGCGCGAGTACGAGCGAGGAGAGATTTTCTCGCGTCGCGGTCGTCGAGCAAAGGCGAAATGCGGCCGAAGAGTCGCGAGTTATCGCGGTAGAAATGAAAAAACAAAAAAAAAAAAAGAAACAAGGAAAAAAATCTTATATAAATATATATATTAAATAATTCGGGGAATAACTCGAACAGAAGCGATTAAATTGTAACGTAATAGATCGAAAACGCCGCGGGAGGAGGAGCGATCAATCAACGAGCGGGTCCGGACGCGGTTATTTCGTGAAGGCAAAAAAAAAATGAAAAGAAAAAAATTTCACATCGCGGAAGGGAATCGCACTTGCGGAGATGCAGACGACAAAAGAGAAATGAACTAACGCGATTTTGTGAAATAATTCCATCGGATTATCGAAATCGATTTTAATGCGAATTAAGAAGGCGTATTGATTATTGAAACAAAAAAAAGAATCACAAAAATAGACTAGATTTTAAGCGAAACGAGAACGATGTAATGAAAAAAACACACACAGAAAAGAAAGGGAAAGATGAAAACGAAGAGTGGTATTTATAATATATGTGAAGAAGAAACGTGAATTTTCGCGCTTCATCGATTGAATATATCGTAGAGATTCGACGAGTCGCAAAGAAATTTGTCGGATTATTCCGAGAATGGACGAAAGTTTAGATCCGTAATTGTTAAAAAGTGCAATCGCCCTTGGGAAAAAAATAAGCTCACTAAATTAGCGATTCAGCACAATGTCTGTTGAATGAAGTATTTCGTTTGTCGATTCTTTCATTTTTTTTTCTTCGTTCAGTTTATGTTTGTGATGAAAAACGAATAAAAACGTGAAATTATTTTAACGACGAACGGGTATCTTCATTTTTTGTCGCGATAGGCCGATGATCATTGATACAATCGTGAGTATTAACGCGATTAAAGGAAATACGATTGGAATTTTGCATGTCTATTTTATTTTAACAAAAATGCCCGTAATCTTTCAAATTTCTATTCATTTTTGCGAATTTTTTCAAAAATTCAAAATAATGAGCATATTGGCCGAGAGGGGGAGCGATTTCGCCGATGGTGGCGCGAGCCAAGTTCAAGTCGTCGAGCTTCCAGACGTCAGCGCTACTAGCGGCGAAATTACGGACCCTTATTCATCCCGATTTTTCCATTACACTTTCTTCTCTTCTCTTTTTATACGTATTTCTCGACAATTTTTTTCAGTGAAATTAACCTTGCTTGCTGTTTGATCAGTTTTGATAAGAAAAAAAAGTTACTCAAGACGCAGTGTTGTTTGGAGCATCGGGAAAAAATGATACATTTCAAGTGCCGTTATAATTGCCAAATGCCCAAGATAACACTGTGCATAATAATCGTTGTTTTGATATTTCTGTATCAATACTTTGTTCGACACTCGTTATATTCTCAATCCACGATCACAGACGACGTTTCGTTGAGAAATCTCTTGGCTGGTGCGATCGCAGCTGCGGAAATTGGTGGAATCGAGGTCGTGCGAATTCACGATACTTTCAAATATGTCATTCAAAGTAAAGGAAAAACGAAAGAAGGTAACACGTTTACGCCCTTTTGAGGTTATGTTTTATCGATCACGTGATAAGCAGCTTACTTTTCAAAACACACTTTTATCACGTGACTGTTCACTCTGTTAAACGCTCGTGAATGCCCTCGAAAAATACGTTTCTCAAAAATCTGTCGTCCAACAAATATATCTCACAATCACGATTATCGAGCGAAATTATTCGTCTCATTCGTCGTACACCCGCATATAATGGTATTTATTCATTCGCGCGAAAAGAATACAAAAACAAAGAATGAAGCAGCGATAAACGTCGACGAATCGCGGCGTTATTGTCGTTGTCCGCCATCTTTGATAATTCCACAACGATGTAAAAAATAAAAACAGCAAAAACAATCAGAAAATTCCATTTTTCCAACGAGGTATCGACGATCCTGTCACAATGGCGGACTACAAGTCTCACTGCGTCATGTACCAACTTTTGTCAACCATGTTTCCCGATGTGCGAGTTATTTCCGAGGAACAATCGCAGAACTGCGATCCTGCGATAACTCCGGATCCCAATAAGATCACGAAAATTCTTGATAATTACGACACTGGTTACGACGTTTTCGTTCCGCCCTCCGATGTGACCGTGTGGATCGATCCGCTGGACGCTACTAAAGAATTTACCGGTACGGCTGCCGCTGCGGCGCAGTTTTGACTCTCGTCAACGTCTTTGAGAGCGCAGGCCGATGTAAAAATAGCTCTTTTGTCGCAGAAAATCTTCTCGAGTACGTCACGACCATGGTTTGCGTCGCCGTCAAGGGAGTTCCCTTTATCGGCGTTGTTCACAAACCCTTTGTCGCCAAACAAACATATTGGGCGTGGTTGGACCACGGACTGTCCACGAATTTGCAAAACCTTCCTACGGTACGTAAGAGACCGTCGCACATTGTTTTTTCCTTTTTGAATCGAGTTGAATATCATCACGGCGATCGTTTTTGGAAATTAAGCATTGTTTTATATGATTCTTTATTATTATTATTATGATCATCAAAATATACCTGCTGGGTTTTCAAAAATCATTCCAGTGGGGAAACGATTTTTTAACGATTATTTCAGCGGTAATTTGAATGATTATTATCACGAAAAATACTCCCGCCGTACCAAGGATAATGTCCATTTCTTCCTTACCATCTGTCGGTCATGCGTTGGGTAATTTTTTTGAAAAACTGAGAAATCATCGTTTGAATCATATTTTTTCGTATAGCCAATTGACAGGAAAGCTCCGGTTCTGATAGTCTCTCGTTCCCACGCTGGTCGAGTGCACAACGTTTCCAAGATTGCCTTCGACGATAACGTTAAAATCATTTCGGCAGCCGGCGCAGGTAAGCTCGCGCATGGATGACAAAGATAACGACTTCTTTTTTGTTTTTCTTTCTTTTCTCATACGAACGATAATTAAACGACGCTTCCGCAGGCTACAAATCGTTGGAGGTCGCGTCGGGAAACGCGACGGCGTACATTCACATGACGAACATAAAAAAGTGGGACGTTTGCGCCGGTGCGGCGATAATAAGGTAAATCAGACGGACATTCCCCGAAATACTTGGCACTTCCGGTTTTCTTTTCGTTACAGAAGAATATTCTTTCCTGCCATTTCAGTGCTCTCGGCGGTAAGGTGACTGCGCTCTCCGGCGAGCCAACGATCGATTTTGGTTCCGGCGGATCTGCGGTCCTCGAGCGCGGTTTGTTGGCCACAATGCGCGATAACGACTGGTATCTTGACAAATTTCAAAATCTTTGAAAAGCGGATAGAAAAAAAAGCCTGGAGAACGAAGAATGTTGTATTTTCAAAGATTCAATGCAGTCTCGGATGAAGCTTTAACCGTGAGAGAGATTTATATTTTAAATGGTTTTTAGGTTTTTCTTTCAAGCGGCAACGCCTGGTGTTGCGTCTGTTTATCAAACAGAAAAGTACTGTTTCAAGTTTCGATCATTAGTAGTTATTCTTCTTGCCCTCTTGGCTTGAAAATATTGGTGAAAAAAAAGCCGAAACAAAGGGTAAAGAATTTTCAAAGATTCAACGAATCTCGATTGAAATTTCAACGCTAAATTCGCAAATCACGATTGCCGATCAATATGCGCAACAAATATTTTGCTATCGAGTATTATATTTTAGTTTATTGCTCTTTTTTTGTTAAGCAACAGAGAGTTACGTTAAATCCGTTTGTTCGAGCGAAAGTATTATTTAGACTAAACCTTATTATCAGCTATTCTTGACCTTTGAGCTTCTACATTCTCGGCGAATGTTGAAGATATTTTATACATTGTTGTATATAGCGTCTTGTAATTATCCAAACGACTTGGATATACCTTGGCTTCCTGTTTTACCATACGATGTTCCGAGTCGACCGGAAGTCGATCGTTTTGGAAGAACACTAATTGTTTTTACGTTTTTCGACACATTTTTGTACATAGCGTCTCGCAATCGCATCCTGTAAACAATGTATGCCCTTTCAGATGTCCTTTGTAGTCCTAATTTGTACGTAGTACAGAAGCAAGTTGAAGAAAACCCAACAATATGCATCGGTAGCCCTTCACTCACGGTGCCATATTTCTCATATCATTTGTCGTCTCGTTTTTACACACGTACAACACGTTTCGTGCCTTTCCAGACAATTCGCATGTCTCCTCTTCCGCTAAAGGATCAGTATCCTTCATCCCATCCTGTCTAGTCACACTATTTTCCCTCAGCGATTCTTCGTCTCGGGGAATTTTTTAGAGAAAATGAAAAAGAATGTAGGTATACATAGAGCGACGCATTTTTTTTCAGTCAATTTTCAAGATTTGTTCAGTAAAACTAGGACCCTCGACACTTTCTCGGGACGCTCTTATAAGAAAACGAATAAACTTTGTTACATTGATTTTCCAGTTTGTTTTTACTCATATAGTCTCAATCCCTACGAAAAACGATTCCAAAGTCGCTTTCTCGAGATGAGCGCGGCACTTTTTCGCGCAGATTCTCAACACACCGCGGCGCTGTGTGCTCGTTCTGCGTGAGGAATTTTTTAACTTCCCGCCATTGCGCAACATAACCGCGTGATTACGGTTTATTTTTTGCTTTTCAAGGTAAAACTCCGAGATAGGAGAGGACAAAACATTGACACAAGAATAACCCCACGCAAAGCTATTCAATCGTGAAAGTTAGTTCATCCTCGTATCGCGCAACAACAAAACTCGCAAATCGCACATAACCTCTCTTCGATGTTTTACAAATAAAGTTTATCAAAGGCTTTTTTCGCAAAAGCAGGATTAGATATCACGAGTTATCGATAACAAATAGTTGAACAACAGCGATGCTTCATTGTTTTCTCGATCATGTAGCTATTATTTTCGCCGATTTAACGTGGTTCAATGTATTTACGACGCTCGTGTGTTTCTCCGCTGTGATCGCGACTCTGTTCACCAGACGTCTCGCAAATTCGAAAAAGGTTTCCGTTCTCCGCGCGGAACAACTCGGAACAACAACTTGTTCGTGATTTCGAAGTTTGCATCGCTGGAATCCAACGAAATGTACGATCTTTTTATTTTTTTTTATTTCCAATATACGCCACGGTTCGCTAGATATTCCTCATCAATTTTACGATATTACGACACTCGTGAAAAGAAAAAAAGAAAGATCACGAAAATTCCGGAAATTTCAATGCGAAAAATCCGAAGAAAACCAGATTTTCGTTCTTGTCGAACGATGCAAACTTCAAGGTCATCGTTGTTCTCGATTTCAACGCTACATTTGTAAATTCTCGATCTTTCGAAAATGCTCAAGGTCACATTTTCCAGGAATACAAAAACGATTCCGACGACGAGGATGACCTGCTCAAGATCGGGTTTCAAGCGAGATTCAAGCTAGCGAAGCAAAAATTGATCGCCAAAGAATTGACGCCTCAGCAGCTGAATAAGGAAAAAGAGTATGTTCTATACTTTTTTTCCTTTTTTTTTTTGTCGAAGAGTCGGGCGGTTCGGTTTTTAGGGCTCTCGGAAACTTGATCGATATTTCTACGCAGATCCGAGTCGGAGACTCTTCTCGCTGTCTTGAAGTTGCTGCAAGAGCGAAGCGATATTTTTCCCTCGCCCACGATGGACGATCTCAAGGAACAACTTAGTTTGTACAGAGAGGATTGATTCGCGACCCTGCGATACGAGTCGAACCATACAGCGCCCTCTTCCTAAGGTTTTTTGTACTTCGAGTTAGAACCTAACGGAACGTCATTTTGCTCTGCTCCGATACGTAACAGCACGAATGATCCCGCATCGACTCTCTCTCTGCCGTGTAACAGTTTTTTGATAAATATATAATTTGTTGCGAAAAATACTCTGCATCGTTGCATCATTTAACCGCACGTTGCCCACTAACGAAAACTGTGATCTACTTTGGACTGAATTTTCAAGCAACAATTGAGAATTTGAGGTTTTCATGAAAATGTAAAACGACAGATTATCAAATTCATTAATTAATCAAATAAAAACGTCTCAAATGAGCAATATTTGCCACTGATAACTCTACAGGAAAGAATACTTGTTTTTTTCAATTGAGATTTCACTTATTACAGGAAATGAGATTTTTTCGAAATATTGATTGAAATTGCAGTGAAATTACAGAAAGAGTTTGTAAAATCCGAAAGCGTAGTTGATAAATAATAGCAATAATAGGTAGGATGACCAAACTCGGTTAGGAAATGAGTCAATCTCAACATTTGAATTTCCCGCCGAAAACGGTGAAGTCTTAACCTCAAAAATCGTTTGACATATACGACGCGAAGAGTCATACGGTACGATTGCGATAACAAAAAAGATAAAAAGTTTGCGATACGTGTGTTCCCGAGTAACGAAATAATCGCTTCTTCCCACCTGGTCAAGGAAAATGATCGCGTTATCATCAATGAGGGAGTTGATGGTCAGCGATTCGTCGTATCGAGATAAACCGTTGTCCGATCTCGACAGCTCGCGTTTCAAACGTGTTTGATTCAATCGTTTCTTTTTTTTCTCAAGAGCAACGATTACAATGTTTCTTTAACAATCTTTATCGTCAACTCGATGAAAATCATTTAAAAACAACCAAACGCGGTATTCGACGCTTCAAAGATTCTCTTCGATAATCTTTGCCTCTCATTTGCGACAAATTGGACAAAAAAAACGATGTATTGACGAGAGAAAAGTTTTTTTTGTTCCACAATGAGGAGTATTGTGAGAAGTGCCGAAAGGTATTAACGATTTTCGTACAATTTCATCGATGCGGAAAACAAAATTGGCCGTTCTTTAGTCATGACGACGGCCGAGCATTTTATGAGTCTCATTACGGTGGCGAGCGCCAAAAAGTTGGCGACCCTCCTCGTCGTCTGCTTCGTATTTTATCACGGTGTTATGCATCTCATCTACGGTAAAAGTTTTTCAAATTTCTCACGTTTTTCCTTGGTCGTCGAGTGTTTACGCTACAAATTTGAATTTGTCCATCTTTGGATCGAAATTAACGAACGTTGCTTTCAGGCAGCGACTCTTGCCGATGGTTGCTCCAGGAGGGTCGCTACAAAGGTGACAAGGAATGGCAACCGTACGGCTGCATGATGCATCATTACACGCAAACGTACTAAAACATCAGATTTTATAAATCTCGTTTTTTTCGCTTCCTTCTAACCGAAACAAGAAGCCTCTCGATCCCGACATAAATTCAAAAATCGCCGCACCAAAGAAGTGGCGCAGGAATCTTATCGGCGTTGCTTTAAAAAAATTGAAAAGGAAATGATTCGTTGAAAAGAAGCAACGACGATTAACAGGCTTTTTTGGAAAATCGAGAATTTCAAGCGAAACTAAACATAAAAAACGTTTCGTTTTTTGAATCATCGAAAAAATTCCTCGCCACAACGGATACTTTGTCCTCGAGCTCTCTTTGCGGGCGAATAATACGAATGGCTCTTTTCCCGCACGAAAGAACATCGAGCTTCGATAATGATGAATTTCTAAATTTTCAAAGCACAATTTTCGCGCTTACGATGCAAAAGCATGTGGCATAATTGCGAAAGATGCACGTTTTACGGGAATATAAGTGGAAGCTACGGAAAATCAAAATTTTCTCGCTCTGAAATTGAAAATTGAAAAAAAAATAATGATAAATCACTCGAAAAATGAAAATCTCGATAGTTCGTCAGTTGGCCACTTTTTTGTTGGTCAGGAATGCTTTTTCCGCGAGAAACCCGTAAAATACAGCGTTTCGTACGATTTTGCGAATTAACAATCTTTCGTAATAATTAAGATACCGAAGAATGTTTGCATATTTCAATATTACTTGTATAATTAATGTTCCATTTCGTTTTGTTGCGTTATGAAAAAAAACAAAAAAACCAACAGGGACAGTCGAAGATGCTTGAGGTACTTGGCTTTCATGGGCCACAGAAATCATTTTGTCTTCAGCGGGGACGCGAGAATTCGTCAGCTTTACAAGTCTTTCGTCTCGCAGTTTATGATCGACGGTAAAGCCTCGGATTTTGCTGATCTGCCGACGCGCTCGGATCTCAATTTCAACGATGCTCAGCTGAGACTGAACGTGCAATTTCTCTGGAGGCCGAGGCTCGATGACGCGATGATCGAAGATTTTCGCAATTGGATGGTAAAGAAACGAAAATAATCAAAGCGATCATCGAAATTCCATGTTTTCACCAACAAATTTGTCACCGTTCATTTTTTTCGACCTTTCTCCGGAAATCGAAGATTTCCTCAGAAAACAGCCGCTGGAGAACGAAATTTCGTAAATTTCGAGCTGAAAATTCGCAAATTCGAATTATCGCAATTTAGTTTTCGTAACGCGTGATTTATTGTAGTTTTTAATTCCGACGATTTCGAAAAAAGTTTCGCAAAACGAAACATTTTACTTGGTAAACTTTATTGATGATTATCCAACGATCGATCGTTGATCGCTCATCGATTATCGTCGCAGACGGGAAAAGCGCCGAGCATGGTCGTAGCCGGGTGCGGCGTCGAAGATATCCGAGCGAACAACTCGAGCGATTCGCAATTATACGCCGAATACAGTACGAGCTTGGTGAGACTGGTTCAACCGGCCGATGAATTGGTCAAGAAGGATTGCCGATTTTTGTGGATGCTTCAGGATCCCGTGGTGAAGGAAATATTGCCCGCGCATCTCTCGGGCATCGACAACAGACAAATAAACATTTGCAACAAAGCTGCCAAGGAGGTGAGAGTTTCGTTGAATAAATACTCTATTTTCCCAATTGAAAATCGCAAAAAACACCTCGAAAAAATGAAGAATCGATAAAAACACGCGCGAATTCCGTTAAAATCAATAAAAACCGATACAATTCAATTCAAACTCGATTACAAACGCGTCTATATCGTTAAGAATAAAATGTTGCCGTTACTTTCGATTTTTTATATTTCTCACGCTTTGAGCGTATCGCATTATAATAATAATACAATTTTTACACACACGCATGTGCATAATTGAAAAAAAAAGTCGATTTGTTCTTTCGTTTGAAATGTTTTTATCTAATCGCTCCGTCGATTCGATAATACGTCGTTTTTTTTTCATCGATTATGTGTCTGTATGTGTAATGATTGAAGGACAATTCGACGGTTGAATTCTGAAAAAAATGTGGCAGATTTTGTTGCACAGCGGAGCGCATCTTTGGGAGAGCAGCCGATTGATCGGAAGTGGAGTTTTGGAACAGAGTCCCGACGGATATCTCTCCAGTCCCTTGTCACTGCGTCACAAAGTTCAAATATTGCTGAACACGCATTGCAACGATCATATGAATTTCGACGATGGCAGCTGCTGCAGTTATCCGGAAACAGCGACGACGCTTCAGCTCGTCGCGCTTTCGGCCCTCGCGATTTGGTAAAATATTTCGATATTCGAATATATATATATATATATACATGCGTCTCTAATTAATTTTCTTCTTTTTTTTCATTGCATTTTTGCTTTTTTTCAGGATAACGATAGGTGCGATTATTTGGCTGCACGGTAAAACGTGCAGCAAGCGCCCGGAAGCGTCCTATTCCCGCGTGACGACGGAAGATGCGATAGAGGACGCGGAATCGAGCGTCAGCGAGATTGGAAAGAGCGACATCTCGCGGACCGCGAGCGAAGCGCCGCCGAGTGGAAGTTTTTACACTCTGATGACCTCGCTCGCGCTCTTTTCCGCTTTATTGGCGTACTTTCATCTCTGCGACCGTACGAATTTCTTCATGAAGGAGAACAAGTATTACAGCGAATTTAGCTTCTGGCTGCCCCTCGGTTATATCCTCGCTCTTGGATTGTTTTTCACGGAGGACTGCGAGCGCGGGCCGCGCGCCCTCAATCGCGAGCAGACCGACGAATGGCGCGGACTCATGCAGGCCGTCGTACTTATCTATCACGTTACCGGCGCCAGCAACGTATTGCCGATTTACATGCACCTCCGACTCATCAATTCGGCCTATCTTTTTTTATCGGGCTACGGCCACTTTTGTTACTTCTGGCGGACCGGCGACGTTTCCCTCGTCCGATTCTCCAGGGTGAGTCGAATTTTTCCATCGACTTGGAGACTTTCTCTCGTATACACACGGAGAAAACTAAACCGAAGCCGTCGCTAGGTTAACCGTAATGGTTACTGCATCAAGAGTGACGTTTGGGGAAAAAAACGAAATCGTCGATTGGGATCTGACATGGAGGCGTGGCCAAATTCAATATGGCGCAGACCGGGGTGCAGTCGCCTGTCAAGACCACGTAGTAGTAGGCTTATCGTGTAAACATAAGGTATAAATATGAATGTGCAGTAATGGTAGTTTTAACTATTCATGATATTTGCCAATGGTCTGGTTGCCAATGGTTTGGTATACACAACGTGCATTTTTTCGGGGGAAACTATGAACAGTCAATTCACGGTTTTTTTTAAAAGAACTTTCACATCCATTTACGGAACATACAATTCTTTTTTTAGATGGTTTGCGAGATGGAAAGGCTACTTCTGTCATTTTTTGTTCAATTTCTCAAAACTACTGATGTTAATTATTACGTTGTAATGCGAGCGATGCACCCCGGTTTTAGTTTCAAAATGTGCCACCAGATGTCTCACAAATTTTGTCAGATCCCAATAGACAGTAGCGATCCTGGTTTGAGACTGGATAGTTCTTGCATTCACCGTAACCATTACTGCGCAGCACGGTAATGCTATTGGTATATCACGCATGCGGCTGTTGTGCAGAGCGTTCACGGCGATAGCAGTAACCTTTACGGTTTACTTTTCTCCGCGTATTCTTCATGAAAAACATGGACGAAAATGGCTTTTCGTTTCGTCATCAAGATCGTTGAACGAGAGTACAACGAGACAATGCATGAGACAAACAGACTACGATGGGGTTGCGCTCGCTGTTTGTCGTAGAGAGCTGAATTTTTTTGAAGTTTGATCGTTCGAATTCGGAAAAATGGAATGAAACATTGGGACAAAGTCCAATATTCATTTTTTGCGTCGAAAAATGCAATTTAAACAATTTTGGAACATAATTTTCGAGGGCCGTCAGAATTTTGCGGGGTTTGGTGGACATCTGTGTAGGGTCCTGGGGTTAAAAATGAAAATTCCTCAAAAAATTGGAAGGTCGGAAGAAAACGTGCGAACAGAATCGAAAATTGCGCATATTCCGCGATTTTTCGCTTCGAGCTTCGTTCTTACGCGTACTTACGGTGTTAACAAGACGATCGAATGAGAAGATTCGTCAAATTGAGATCAGTCGTCGCTTTGAAAACGAAAATGCCGGAAGAATCGGTGAAATTACGCTTATTTTTTGGAAAAAAGAAAGACACGATGATTCATTCGACAAACAGGAATGAAAATAATTTCCCTGTCGTTGCAGGTCCTCTTCAGATTGAATCTACTGACGGTATCGCTGTGTCTGTGCATGAACAGGCCGTATCAGTTTTATCACTTTGTTCCTCTCGTGTCATTTTGGTTCCTAGTCGTTTATATCCTCGCGTGGCTGCCACCGCGCGTCTATTCCGGAAGTCTGGCCGAGCACGGTCCGCGTGCTCTTTTGTACCTCGCCCTCAAGCTCCTGGGTCTCTTGTCGGTTATAACGATTCTCTACATGTCCGAGGTAAAACCGCAGATTCATTTTTTACACCCGAAAAAAAGCAAAAAAAAGTCGATTTTTCGAATTACGTCGCGTTTTTTCATCTCCGACGTAAATATCCGAGAAAAAAAAGAGTCCCGAGCGAAAGAAATCCGAGTCTCGGAGATTTTCTTCGACTTTTCGATGTATGATTAGTGAAAAATTCGTCGGACAGCTTCGAGCCCGGTTTTCTCGTACGATTACAGGTTTTCTTTGAAAAAGTATTCGTCACCAGACCGTGGAAGGCTTTGTTCGTGACGACCGACGACGACATCAGCGAATGGTGGTCCCGGTGGCGCGTCGATCGTTACAGCGTTGCCTTCGGTATTGCCTTTGGCGCCGGACTCCTGGCTCTCCAGAGAATCGACCACGTTCCCGGCTCGGCTCTCGCCCCTCTCCTGGCGCTCGTCTCGCTCGCCGCTTACACGACCTTCACCATCCTATGCTTGTCCCTATCGGAGTGCGAAGAAATCCACTCTTACGTCGTTTTCATACCGGTAATCATCGCTTCTTGGACGAGCTTCTTTTTTTCAATCCGAAAACTGATTTACGTTGTTCCTCGAAGCAAACTCGAAACTTTGCATCATCATTTCGCTAGCAGAACCATTCTTGAATGAAAGTTTACGACGTTTCCAGAATCATTTTGTCAATCAAAAAAGTGTAAAAAATCGTCAACGAAAGAACGTGGAAAGTTGATGCAAAACTCGAGTGTGGAATGTGTATTTTTTCCAAAACGTCCAAAACAGAGATGTCGATTTTGAAAAATGCCATCAATGTTGAATTTCAACGATCGCGGAATCGTTTTTTTTTCGAGCGAGCCAGTGTACGGTCAATTATCGTTGCGCTAAAGTCATTTTTCTTTTTCTTCTTCAAGATCGTCGGATACATCGTCCTGAGGAACGCGTCCCTGGCTCTTCGCGGAAAGCACTCGGTGCTCCTGGCGGGCCTCGGAAGAATAAGCCTCGAGACTCTGGTGGGTCAAGGTCACGTGTGGCTGGCGGCCGATTCCCACGGCGTTCTGGTGCTGCTCCCCCGTTTTCCCGTCCTCAATCTTCTCGTGACGTCGTTCATATTCATATGCGCCAGTCACGAGGTAACTTTTCGAAATTTTCGAGCATTTTTCTCCCTCCTCGAAGAAAAAACAAATGAATTTTGAGGTACCCCTTCTTTTTTCGTCTTTTCGCAGATTCACAGATTAACGCACATACTGGCGCCGTACGCGGTTCCGAACGACTGGCGACTGGTCGCCCGTAATTTCCTTCTCTTCATCGCCGTTCTCGTCCCGATCGGCATTCACGACGGCATGTTTTGAGAGAACGATTTTCAATCGGCGTTCGTCAAAATGCCGATTTTTCGCAACTAAGTCACTAGAAAATGTAAACAAAACACACACACACACACAACACAAATATATTTTATAATTTATTTTCCAAGATGGGCAAAGATCGGGAAAATTGGGGATAAACGATTTTTCGCGTCAAACTTCGACGACGAAGTTTTGTTTTTCGTGGTTTTCCTCGCAAAAATTCGTCTTCGGTAAAGAATTCACGTACAAAGGGGATTCATTTCGATATCCCGTCCGTCCTTTGAATTTTTTTCAAACTCATCGTTGAGATGTATATTTTTTTCACTGAGAATGAAAAGGCACGTCGAACGGAGAAGATTCTTTTCGCAAAATTCGCCACTTTTTTTGGCAACGACGAGTACAACAAAGAGCATAACAACAGTGATATTTTTATTTTTTCGATTCTTTGTGAACTTTGAAGAGCAACGATGATGAACTTTCGCGCGTCTGAATACTTCCGGTCGAAATTTCTCGATCGAAGGGAGAAAAGGTGAAAGTGGAGAATTTTTGGCGGAGACGCTTTTCCATCTTTGCTTCGACGGCGTTCTGACGAAAATGAGAATGAAGAGAAGAAAAAAAAAGACGATTTTCATCGGTAATTCTTTCCTTTGTTTTTTTCTCTCGCCGATTCGTTGTTTTCATTTATTATGTACATCAGGTGCAAAGTCATACGTTGTTTATGTACAAACATTATATTGACGATAAATCAATATTCGCGGAAGCTTCGGAGTGTTGCTTTTCCTTTTTTCATCCCGCAGATTTGGCTCGTTTGGTTTTATGCCCCTCCGAGAGGGCAAAATGTCGATAATTCGATTCTCGATCGATAAAGAGTATAAATAAATAATTAATCACAACGATAATTTAATCATCGATCTACGATCTTAAGATGGTCCCTGACGCGAGCACCGGTCGGTCCAGCGTAATTGCCGCAATCTGTTCTGTTATGATTCTGTTTTTATCTCTCGGGCAAATTGATTCATTAAAAATGAAGATTTTTCGTCGCTGAAAGAAACTTTCGCGATTTTATCTCATTTTCCTTCCGTGATAATGAAATCTTTTTTCTAAAATTCCAACTTAAAATTCTTTTGATCTAAAATTCCTTTACATCTCGACGAAGTAAAGATGACGATCGAAATCGTCTATTTACACGGCCAGGATCTTGTTCTTATCGTGTTTAACTTGACTAGTGTAAACGTCGTAGCCCAATGATATCGTGTTGTCGTAAAGGACTCTGTATCTCGTTGGTAAAAAGTAAAAATTGACAAACTGCGCCGGCGGCCAGACGATCCATTCGGCGATGTACAATTTGTGCGCTTTCTCACGTATTTCGTCCCTCAGCTCGGACCAATTGTTCTTCTCGAGGATGCCGAGAGTGACGAAAAACATCGTTATGCACAACGGCGAACAAACGAGCTGATCGACTATGACTTTTTTTGCTACAACGCTGATTTTACGTCCCGGCAATTTAGCGTCGAGATAACGATACCAATGATGACAAATTATCCCTACGGACATTCCCGATACAGCCATGTTTCTCGTACGTCTCGGACACCATTGCTCCCACTCGCCCTTTGAAATTATTTTTCACTTTTTTCGTTAATTCCGAAGCGTTTTGAAAAAAACATCGCCGCACGACGAGTGACGCGAGTGCCGAAGTACGACGGACCGTTATATTCGAACCAACATTTTTTTAAACGGATGGATTTTTTTCAAATTTCTAATAGATTTTTTTGAAAGTCTCGGACGCGAAAAATGAAAAAATTCTCATCGGCGGTTTGCAATCGCTTTTGACGATGAATTTACGTTGTAAATGATGATAAAACGATGATTTACCTTGAGAATTTCATAATGTTGTTCGAGAATGTCACCGACGGCCGATAATGTTATCGATATCCCGACGTTGGTGTAGAACAAATTTTTCGGCGAGAACAAACGTTCCTTCAAAAAACTGAGTCTTGCCGCGAACGAGCCGAAACCCGTGCGCGCAACGTTCATTATCTGAAATTCAAGAGAAAGTTTGTCCATCGCGCGATCCGAAGCGAACAGAAAAAAAGAGCCGTGTTCGTGTATTATTTGCGCACATCGTTTTTTTAGGTTAAGTTTCTTCGGGTCTTTAAGCTCTCAAAGTGCAAACACATGAAATGTACGAGTGAAATTGCACGTGGATGGGAAAATTTTTTGCTTATAATCGTCGAAAACACGTCGAATGAGAGGAAAGTCGGAAATAACAAAACGGGCTCATGTTATAAGTACTCACCGCCGTGGAGGGAAAAAAATGAAAATTCAAGTTCCCGCGCGCGTGTCGCGACCTTTCCGCGACACTTTTTCGATTGCGAAAATAATACGAGTTTTATATTATTGGCAAACATTCCACGCTATTGTCCTTCGTTGTATCATTGCGCGCTCTTTATTTAGTTTTTATAACATGTGCCATAAACGAGACGTCATCTCGTTATATAAATTATACAAAACGTGCAAGAGTTAAAAAGCTTCATTGTTAAAAGAACTAACCTATATACTGTTTTGAGGTTATGTGAGGTCATCACGTGACACGAATATGTGACAGCAGACGCCGCCGCAGTGTTATTCTCATTCAAATGTAAGATGAATGTATTTCAGAGAAAAATAAATGATTTTCAAAGGGAAAGTTTCCATGACTGTGAATGTCCAGTGATCCACGCAATTACCGCGTATATTTTGTTGCGAAATTATTTTCAAATTCCCGGCGATCGCGCGTCCATCTGATTAGACGTCTCCACTCGCGCGAATAACCAATCACGGCCGTAGCATTTTAAGGGAAACACGAAATTGTATGCTTCCAATTATTTCATGTATTGTGAAACGATATATCGGTAAAAAACTGTGATTTTTTAATGTGAATATAAATTTTATTACAATTACATTTCAAAAAGTTACTCGTAAAATTATTGAACTTTGCTCGTCCGGCAATTCGGAAGGATCGCGCGTCGTCTGATTGGACGTTTCCATTCGTACGAGTAGTGCGAGCCAATCAAAGCGCGAGCGTCACGATCCGAAAAGTAGACGCGAAAGAAATCTCATATAATCGCAATCCTTCGTGCCCTATAACGCGATAAACGAGTTGTTTAACCGCGTAACGAGCGTTGATTTTTCCTATTGATAAAACAAAAAAAAAGTCGTTTTTTACAATACACTTGCGGGCAATGGGGGCGTGTCGATAATTTGACCAACGTATTACGCGAGGAGACGCCATTTTTGTTCTGTCAGCGCCTTTCATCCGGTACACACGCGGTTGGCGTCACGTCGTTCGCGCACGGTTTTTCGTCGTCGTGTAATTTTACGTCGGAAAAAAAAAGAAGAAAAGCAGCCTCGTAACGCGAAATTTCGCGGGCTCATTGTTATTTTATGATTGTCGAGTGAAGTTTTACGAAGGATTGGACGATGGCGCGTTTCGCACAGCGTCCCGAGAATGCTCTGAAAAGAGCGAACGGTCAGTTGTATAACATTTGCCATACCACCCTTGTAACTTTTTTTCTTTGCAATTTTTTCCGACGAACGCTTTGCAACATGGCCGATTTTTTCGTCGTGTTCTCAACGGCCAAGACATCATCCCTATTTATTTTCCTTCTATTCCTCCGCACGATCTAGCCGTTCATCGTTTTGCGGAAATGTAAAAAGCCGCGATGAACTTGTCCATGTTTTTTCTTTATTACACTTGTCAATCTGAGCCTTCTCCTTCATCTCGTCGCTCGGCATATGTCTACAAATTGTTCTATTCCATATTTTCAATGTTTTTATTCGCACAAATACGTCGAAAAAAAAAAACAAAGATCCGCGAGAAATCCCAGAACTTTCGCGTGTTCTTTGTAACAATTTTTTTCCGCGTTCTCCCGAAATATCTTGCCAAGTGCAACTTTACGATTTCGATTTCTCGCGAATCGGGAGCGTTTTCCAGCCGCAATTATTCGACGAAAAAATTCGTATTTCGTCACCATCTCGATAATTCGGAAAAATTTTATCGCCAAACGCTCATTTTGTACTTTCAACGTGAAATTAAGGGAGATTAACCTAGGGTGGAGTTTGACGAAGCGTCGTCTTCGTCAAACTTGTTTTCCAGAAAAAAATTGCCTTTTTTCATTGCAACTTTGCGTTTGACGCTTTCCGGCGATCTGAAAATTCCTCCAAAAACCTACCGCCGATCAATTACGATTCTTATAGGTGAAAAAATGAATATAACCGCAACTATTTATATTCACAGAATCTATGTTTGTCAATATTTTTACTTATTTGTCTCGTTCGTTATGACTCCGTGACGATCATGACGATGTTTGCGTCGTCAAAATGTCTAAAGCTTTTTCAAACTCGTCGATCGACCGACACGTGCCATATTTTCACAATCGCACAATTTGTGATGATTCGTGAAAATAATCAACTTTCGAATTTGATAAATATCAATAAATATCGATCTTTGTAATTATCGCGCGCGATAAAAATTCGTTCGTTCGACGGAATCGTCTCAATTGAATTTCAGCCTGTAAATATTTGTATTCCATTTTTCTGTTATATCGATGACGTCTAATTCACGACAAAATTTTAACAAGCGACCATCGAAAAACGAAAATTTTCGGCGTGCCGAAAAAAGAAAAGAATCGGTACTCGATTTCATAATTTTCGAGCTTGACGCTTGAATTACAAACGGCGAGGAAAAAGTGATTTTTTAGCCACCCGTTTGCCGCTCGTCGGTCGACGAAGCGTGCGAATTGTCCACCGTCGGCAATAAAGGGTCAAATTTTATAAACAGAATTTATCGAGGTCGGCAAGCCGGCAAGGGCGTTGGACACGCTGCAGGAGATCTTTCGCAACAAAAAATGGACGTACAGCTGGTCAGAGTCGGTGCTGGAGCCGATAATGTTCAAATATCTGGATCTCTGCGTGGACCTGAAAAAATCTCACATAGCGAAGGAGGGCCTTTTCCAATATCGCAACATGTTTCAATCGGTGAACGTCGGAAGCTTGGAAAACGTTATTCGCGGTTACCTGCGTATGGCCGAGGAGAAAACGGATTCCGCTCGAAAGCAGAGTCAACAAGCGGTTTGTAGCGACATTCTAATTTACCGTCCACTTTTCCGCAACCGGAAATCGCAACGATCGATCGGATCCGAGCGCGTCACTTTTCCCAATGTTTTTTCGCGCTTTTTCACGACGTAAATGAGAACGCGATGATTGAAAAAAATCGATATTTTTCGATGCGCTTTTGGATAAGAAACGATAGGCTAAATTCGGCGATTGGATTCCGCGGTGGAGATTAACGGGTTAGAAAATGCTTCGCAGGTGATCGACATCGACGATCTGGACAATCTGGCGACGCCGGAGAGTATCCTGCTGTCGGCGGTGAGCGGAGAGGACGCTCAGGATCGGAGCGATCGCACGATCCTGACGCCCTGGGTGAAGTTCCTCTGGGAGTCGTACTGCCAGTGTCTCGAGCTTCTGCGTACGAACGCGCACGTCGAGAGCCTCTATCACGACATCGCCCGTATGGCCTTTCAATTCTGTCTCGAGTACAATCGCAAGACGGAATTTCGCAAACTGTGCGAGAAGCTCCGCAAGCACCTCGAGGAGATTTGCAAACTGCCGCAATTGGTCTCGAACGTCTCGATGAACAAGGTCGAGACGCAGCAATTGAATCTCGAGACGCGACTCATCCAGTTGGACTCGGCGATACAGATGGAGCTGTGGCAGGAGGCGTACAAAGCGACCGAGGACATTCACGGGCTGATGAACCTCTCGAAGAAGCTGCCGGTGCCGAAGACGATGGCGAATTATTATCAAAAGCTCGCGATGGTGTTCTGGAAGGCGGGCAACTATCTGTTTCACGCCGCGGCCCTGTTCAAGCTGCTGCAGCTGTCGCGGGAGATGAAGAAGAACATGTCGCCGGAGGAGCAGCAGAGAATGGCCAACAGAGTGCTCCTGGCGACGCTCTCGATACCGCTGCCCTCGGCTCATCCGGAGTTCGATCGTTTCATCGAGACGGACAAGAGCCCCCTGGAGAAGGCGCAGAAGCTCGCCGTTCTCCTCGGTCTGACGCAGCCGCCGACGAGAGTATCCCTCCTGCGCGACATCGTCCGACTGAACGTCGTTAATCTCGCCTCGCCCCAGCTCCAGGAGCTCTACTCCTGGCTGGAGGTCGAGTTTCATCCTCTGGAGCTGTGCAACCGGGTCAACTCGGTGATAACGACCCTGCAGGTGGACGAGACGTCGCCGTTGGCGCAGTACGTGACCGCCCTCCAGGACGTCACCCTGGTGCGTCTCGTGCATCAGATATCGCAGGTCTATCAGACGATAAAGTTCGCTCGTTTGCTCGAGCTTGCGAAATTCACGACGGCCTTCCATCTCGAGCGTCTGCTGGTCGATTGCGTGCGCTACAACGACATGCAGATAAGAATCGATCACGGCAAGCAGTGCGTGCACTTTGGCGTCGATCTCAGCGAGGCGCAGCGCGAGGATCATCCGGACGGGCCGGTGCTCCAGGCGATGCCCTCCGAGCAGATACGCTGCCAGCTGGTGAACATGGCGACGGTGCTGCATCGCGCGATAAACGTCATCAATCCGAACAAGCGGAAGCAGGAGAGGGAGAAACTGCGGGCCGGCCTGGTGGCTCTCTACCACGAGACCAAGGTCAAGGAGCATCACCGGGTGCTCGGGCGTCAGCACATAATCGAGAAGCGCAAGGAGTACATCGAGCAGATAAACACGATAAGGGAGGAGGAGGAGATGCGACGCCAGGAGGAGCTCCATCGTCAGCAGGTGTTGGCCGAGCAGAAGAGGCTGGAGCAGGAGCGCGAGGAGAGGGAGAGGAAACGCCAGCAGTCGGAGATACAGCAGATCAAGGATCGCCATCTCAAGGAGAAGATGCAGCAGATATCGCAGACGTCGCACGGCCAGAAGGTCCTGAAGAAGCTCGACGAGGACGAGATCAAGAAGCTCGACGCCGAGCAGATCGCCGCCAGGGAGGCCGAGGAGCTGCAGAAGGAGCGACGCGAGATGCAACAGAAGCTCAAGTCCCAGGAGAAGAAGGTCGATTATCTCGAGAGGGCCAAGAGAATCGAGGAGATACCGCTGCTGAAGAAGGCCGTCGTCGAGAAGACCGAGCTGGCGAAGCAACGATGGGAGCAGCAGGAGCAGGAGAGCATCCTCGCGGCGATCGAGGAACGAAGACAGGCCGTCGCGACGAGCGAGAGGATGGCCCGCATGAAGGAGGATCACGACGAGTTCCTCGCCAAGATCCTCGCCGAGCGCAAGAGCGTCTACCTCGAGAAGCTCCACGACTTTGAAAAGATGCTCAACGAGGAGAGGGCCAAGCGGCTGCTCGAGCGCAAGATACAGCGGAAGGCCGAGAGGAAGGCCAAGTGGGAGAAGGAACGCGCGGAGGCCGCCGAGCGCAAGAGACTCGAGGAGCTTCGTCTGCGGCAGGAGGAGGAGAAGAAGAGGATGGAGGAGGAGCGGGCCAAGAGGGAGGAGGAGGAGAGGGCCAAACGCGTCGAGGAGGAGGAGCGCGAGGCCGAGAGACTCGCGAAACTCGAGAGGCAGGCGGAGATCGTCAGGGCCAAGGAGGCCGAGATCGAGAGGAAACTCGAGGAGCAGCGACTCAAGGAACAGGCGGCCGAGCCCCGGAGACCCGGCCGAGGATCCTACAATCGCGATCCTCCACCTCCCAAAGCCTCCGGTGATTTGAAAATTGCATTTTTTTCTCTCGTTTGCTTTCCCGTCGAGAGCGAGGCACGCTTCGTTGCCGATTTTTCTGGAATCTTCGAATCGCGCGAAACTCTCTTTTTCCGTGTTTCTATCGTCGATAACAACGGACTCTGTTGTACCGGTGTGTAATCGCTCAGATTGAAACGGGCGAAAAGGAAAATTTGCGAAATTTCTCAAAGAGCCCTTGGCCCTCTGGCGCTTTTTTTCCGTTTTCTTCACGACCGTGTGAACAGAGACTTTTTTTTTCCGCTCGATACTTCTCGATACTTTCGCGAAACTTCTCGACTCTCGCACCGTCAAAAAAACGGTGAAAACGTAATTTAATCTCGCCGACGTTCGTAAAATCGTAATGGAAACTGTCTCGGCAGCCGGAGAAGCGGGATCCTGGCGGAGCAGCGGCAGAGATCCTCCGAAGGACGACGACGCCAAGGACACGTCCGACGACCGTTTCAAGCGCAACGATGATCGCTTCAAGCGCGTAGAGCGGTCGAACCCCGACGACGAAAGCCGCAGCAAACCGTGCGTTTTTTCACGACGTCTCTCGCTAGACGCGCAAAAACAACAAAAATTCGAATCGTCGATGTTTCTCTCTTTTTTTCTCTCCCTTCTCGCAGCTGGTTCAACGCGCCAAAAGCCACGGACAATTTGAGGGGCGAACGCGGGGAAAGGGGCGATCGGGATCGCGGCAGGGACGAGAGAGGCAGAGACGATCGCGAGAGACGAGACGACAGAGGACCCGGCGGTTTTGACAAGCCAGGATCGCGAGGAGCTGTGGTAAACTTTCCGACGATCCTCCTTATTCCTTTTTGCCACGTCGGTCGACGATCGGTCGTTTCAAATTCACGAAAAACGCAAAATTATCACAAAGTTCATCCACGGAGCAAAATAATTCGATCCGTTCGAGTGTTTTTAGTACATTTGTTTTTTTTTCTCCTACTGAATTACAAAAAAAAATTGAAACGCCCCAAAATCGACTAGAAAAGTACTCGAAAAACAGTTGATCCGTTTCATCTCACTTCGAAATGATCCTTTTTCGTCCAACGAATATCATTGAATAGCGTTGGATTTTTTCTTTTGCGAAAGCTAAAAAAAACTGTGTAAAAAAATAATTCGATCCGTTCGAGAGTTTTTTTAGTACATTTGTTTTTTTTTCTCCTACTGAATTACAAAAAAAAATTGAAACGCCCAAAAATCGACTAGAAAAGTACTCGAAAAACAGTTGATCCGTTTCATCTCACTTCGAAATGATCCTTTTTCGTCCAACGAATATCATTGAATAGCGTTGGATTTTTTCTTTTGCGAAAGCTAAAAAAAACTGTGTAAAAAAATAATTCGATCCGTTCGAGAGTTTTTTTAGTACATTTGTTTTTTTTTCTCCTACTGAATTACAAAAAAAAATTGAAACGCCCAAAAATCGACTAGAAAAGTACTCGAAAAACAGTTGATCCGTTTCATCTCACTTCGAAATGATCCTTTTTCGTCCAACGAATATCATTGAATAGCGTTGGATTTTTTCTTTTGCGAAAGCTAAAAAAAACTGTGTAAAAAAATAATTCGATCCGTTCGAGAGTTTTTTTAGTACATTTGTTTTTTTTTTCTCCTACTGAATTACAAAAAAAAATTTAAACGCCCAAAAATCGACTAGAAAAGTACTCGAAAAACAGTTGATCCGTTTCATCTCACTTCGAAATGATCCTTTTTCGTCCAACGAATATCATTGAATAGCGTTGGATTTTTTCTTTCGCGAAAGCTAAAAAAAACTGTGTAAAAAAATAATTCGATCCGTTCGAGAGTTTTTTTAGTACATTTGTTTTTTTTTCTCCTACTGAATTACAAAAAAAAATTGAAACGCCCAAAAATCGACTAGAAAAGTACTCGAAAAACAGTTGATCCGTTTCATCTCACTTCGAAATGATCCTTTTTCGTCCAACGAATATCATTGAATAGCGTTGGATTTTTTCTTTCGCGAAAGCTAAAAAAAACTGTGTAAAAAAATAATTCGATCCGTTCGAGAGTTTTTTTAGTACATTTGTTTTTTTTTCTCCTACTGAATTACAAAAAAAAATTGAAACGCCCAAAAATCGACTAGAAAAGTACTCGAAAAACAGTTGATCCGTTTCATCTCACTTCGAAATGATCCTTTTTCGTCCAACGAATATCATTGAATAGTGTTGGATTTTTTCTTTCGCGAAAGATAAAAAAAAACTATGCACTTCCGTTCTCGAGCCAACGTCGTTATTTCCGATCGAACGAATGATGTCCAATTACGCCACCAGAGTGATTGTCTTTGACGAACAAAAAATTTCATCCCCTTTTTGAAAAATCCGCGGTGTTCCTGCCGTTTATTGGATTTTTCTTGCAAAATAATTCCAACCAGGCCTGTGATCGTTATTGTCGATTGCAGAAAAATACTCGTAATTTTGTTTTTTTTTCCACGAGTCCGAAGATAACTTTGTCGAACGACGATTTCAGGGTTCGGGTGGCTTGTGGCGCGATTCTCGTCCTCCGATGACTCGTCGACCGGACGAGCGCAGCCAACGTCCGCTCGGTCGCGACGATGCCGACAGACCCAAGTTCCAGAGCCTCCGCTCTTCGGGAACGGCGGGAGACTGGCGTCGAGCTCCCGACGCTCCCCAGGATCCGCCGAAAGAACCGCCGCGACGCGAACAACCGTGAGTTCACCTTTTCGATTTCACCCATTTTTCGACGACTTTTTCTTTATCTTCGTATTTTACAAAAATTCACAACCACGAGAAAACGCCAAGAGGATTATCGAAGAGTTTGAGAAAAAAAAATGTGAGGCGCGGCGTTTTTTTTTCCTGATATTTCCGATATCGCTCATTAAAAAAAAAATGATCGGTTTTCATCGTCGTATTTCACCTTTGGCGCAGCCAAAAACGCAGCCAAAAAAAAATCAAAAACTTTGATTTTTCAAAAAACAAATAACTCGTTCAAGAATTTTGGAAATATTCTTAAAATTACAAATTTCGCGAATACGCGAGGACGAGATCGAGGTTTTTTGGTTTTTTCGAAAATTTCGCTCGAAACTTTGGGCGACGCGAGATGAACGAAAAAAAAAAGCGTTGCGTGATTGTTTTGAAAAAATTGTCGCGGGGAGAACCGAGAAGGAGGTGAAGAGAGAGAGAAAAAAAACACAAAGAAACGAAATATTTGCAGCAACGCCGAGGAGCGCAAGGAGGAGACGCGATCGAAGCCGCAAGAAAAGGCGGAAGTTCAAGCGCCGGAAGAGGATGGCTGGTCCAAGGTCGGAAGTAGGCGTTAACGAAGCAGAGAATGTCCGTAGCCGTTTATTGTCAAATTTTACGATTTTTTTCCACTTTTTTTTCGATCGAATAATCACGCGCAGTTCTCCATTGTAATCGGAGTGTGAACCAAGAAACGATGGAAATTACGATAAGACGGCGTTTTTTTCCCTCGATTTTTCACAATAAATCCAAAACTCAAACGGAACCGAAAAAACCATCTTCGCATTTTCATTTCTTCCCTCTCGAAACGTCCGAATTTTCGCGTCGACGAAGATGGAAAACCAAGAAAAAACAAAACGGAATTTAATCAGAGAAAAAAAACCCCGCGAGGTCTTTTTTTTTACGCGAAAAAAGGTCGACGTTCGAGCGAGAAAATCGGAGCAAATCGCGAAGGAGGGACGAACGAAACTGACGAAAAATCGTCGAGCTTGGCCAACTTTTTGTTCTCACTTTTATCATTTATTCGCAAAAAAACAAAACGGTACAAACACCCGGACACTCCTCTCGTCGTTCTTTCGCTCGTTCGCCCAATAAATAAGCGGTGAATTAAATTAAATAACATTCCCACCGGAAGTTGGATGTAGCATCTACAAATGTATATTTACACGTTCTTTACATTACGATTACGATTAATTAAAATTACGTTGATTCGCCTGTTTCCGGTTATAAAGTAAGATTACGATTGTGAAAATTCTGTGCGGCGTTACGACGGGACGAAACTGAAGTTCTCTGGAGTTTCTCTCGTCTTTTCGCGCGTAATTCAAACGACGTCGATTGAAAAATTCCCCCATACGATCGTAAATGTTGATCGACCGTTCAACGGGATTGCGTGAATTTCCGAGGTTGAAAAAAGGCAAATTTTTCACGAAAATTCGTTTTTTTTTTTTTCGAAATTCCATAATTTCGTTTCGAACTCGCACGCGTTCATTTCGAAGTGTTTTCGTCGTTTTGGGAAAACTCGCGTCGTCGAAACATTGGGAGACCCCGAGGGGTTTTATATCGAGTAAAAATTAATCTTTGTTTTTTTGTTTTTTTTTTTTTTTCGAGGGAAATCGGATGTTGGCATTTTTCTTTTTATCAGTAAAGCATTATGGCTGCTGCAGTCTTCTCCTCGAGCGCCGGAATTGGCTCGAGACGCTCGACTTTGTCCCTTCCGGAGCCCCAACCGACCAGGGCAATGCTTATCAGATGAACGACTCCCGCGCTGACGACCAGCCTGCAATCACAGTATTATTATTCTCGAGCAATGCCTTTTTCTTCTGTAGTTTTCTCCATTTTAAAAAATTCGTCTCGGAAACGAGGGGACTTTCTCGGATAACTCGCTTATTTTCGACTTTTGGGGAAAAACGCCAAGGACCAAAATCGTAGGAAATTTGATTCTCTACGACTTTGGTCATCAGCATATTTCGCCCAAGATCGATATTTTTCCATCAAACGATCGATTCATCGTTTTTAACTGTTTTTCCCAGACAACTCGCTCATTTTCCACTTTTGAGGAAAAACTCCGAGGACCAAAATCGTAGGAAATTTGATTCTCTACGACTTTGGTCATCAGCATATTTCGCCCAAGATCGATATTTTTCCATCAAACGATCGATTCATCGTTTTTAACTGTTTTTCCCAGACAACTCGCTCATTTTCCACTTTTGAGGAAAAACTCCGAGGACCAAAATCGTAGGAAATTTGATTCTCTACGACTTTGGTCATTAGCATTTTTCGTCCAAGATCGATATTTTTCCATCAAACTATCGATCCATCGTTTTTAACTGTTTTTCCCAGACAACTCGCTCATTTTCCACTTTTGAGGAAAAACTCCGAGGACCAAAATCGTAGGAAATTTGATTCTCTACGACTTTGGTCATTAGCATATTTCGTCCAAGATCGATATTTTTCCATCAAACTATCGATCCATCGTTTTTAACTGATTTTCCCAGACAACTCGCTCATTTTCCACTTTTTAGGAAAAACTCCGAGGACCAAAATCGTAGGAAATTCGAATCTCCACGACTTTGGTCCTTAGCATTTTTCGTCCAGGATCGATATTTTTCGACCAAACGATGGATCTATCGTATCCAACGACCGAAACCTTTGGTTTCAATTGCTCGTAATTTTCCATTCGAATTTCCGTTTCTCACCAAAATGAGTAACCGAGTTCGGCGCTTGCCTCGCTGGTCCACATATTTTCCATGTCCTCTTTCGGCAACACGTTCGCGTACAACTTGGTGTAGTATTGAGCGAGCCAAGTGCCCGCGCTGGTCACGCAAAGCAACACTGAAAAAACGTAATCACCGTTGAATCACCAATTTTCCTCACACTTTTCGCAAAATTTACAAAACAAAAAAAAACCACCGATCTAAATTCGGATATATCGAAATTAGTTATTTTTTCGTCAAATTCGAAAATCTCACAACAATTCTCCGAATGTTTTTCCATTTTATCAAAGTTCCATGCGTCTTTTCTCTTTCGCAAAATTTCACAACCAAATTTGCCATCGTTTTTTTTGCGAATCTTACCATTTTTCTCGCTTCAAACATTCTCTGTTTTTTTTTTTTACTCACGTGTCAAAATATTCGTCAGATAAATGCCCGGTACGCGGAGAATTTTCGATCTCGGCGATGTCGCCGTGTTGAGAACGGCCAGGAGGGCAGCTAACGCCGCAGCCACCAAGGCACCGGAAGTCGTCGCGAGAGTCCCGATCCAGAGGCTGTAGGACATTACGGTTGGATCCTGACGGATCATTTGTGGCACTGCGGAGAGAAAAAACGTTTACTCGCCGACTTTTCGAACGATCGTCGAAAAAAAAAAAAAAAAAAAACGAGACCAACAATAATCGATGAAAATAACTCTAACCACCGATAAAGCCGCCAAAGACGATAATCGTCATTGCAACGTCGAAAAATCGTCATTTTCTTCAATTTCATCGTCACTCGCGATTAATTCGAAAAACTGCATCTTCTCCTCACGCCGAACACATCGAAATTTGAAATTTGAATTTCGAAATTTGAACTTTTTTAATTTTGAAAATTCCACGGCTTTCACCGCGAAGAGACTCGCGATCGGCGGTCCCGAAAACTCCCGCGCTCTGGATTTAGAGAACGAAAATAAGAAAGAAAAAAAAGAGAAAGAAACGTTTCGTTTCGCTCGCGTCATCGCATTTGCAGGCGCGATACGCGTGGAAAAGTTGCGATATCGGGGACGCCTCGCGACTGACCGGAATAATTGCCATTCGAGGCGAGTTTGAACAGACGCGACGAAAGGTCACTCGATTCACGAGCCAACGTCCATTCGTCCTTGGAATTTCAATGATCTTCTCTTTGCTCGTCGATGATTCGGTTGTTTCGAACGATATCAAAAAATTTTCGAAAAATTCGGAAAAAAATCGGCAAACTCGTTCTCATCCGTGTGAATTCGTTGGTTATATCCCAAGTTGACTTTTTTCACTCGGCTATCCGCCGAATCGTCGGTCTACACTCGAAAAACAGTGTTGGAAATCTTTTCAAAATTTTCAAACGCCGAAATGACGGTAATTTCCGCACTTTTCGGATTTCGATGCTTTTCGAGCTTACGATATTCGTCGAATTGAAAAAAAACACGTCGATTCTCCTTCGACTACGATCCTCGCAGATGGCGAGTATTTTTTTGGAAATATTCGGAAATTTATTGGAAAATATGGCGAAATTGAATCGTAATTGAAGGAAAATCCGCAATAAAATTAAATTTTCTTAAATTCAACGAGTATATCGAGCGTGAAAAAACGGAAAATCTAAAAAGTGCACAAATGGTCGTTTGAAAATTTGGAAAAGACTCTCAGCGTTGTTTTTGGCTCGAGAACCGATTCCGGCCATCCCCGAGGGGAAAAAGTCGACTTTGGAAAATACGGAAATCCGCCCGCGGCTGTATTCTCACTCACCGGAAATGTGATACGTTCTCCAACCGTACGCGACGTTCAATTCCTTCTTGCCGTGCAAAAGCCCAAAGTGAATCCTGCCCGCGCTCTCCTGGGGGTTGGGGGTTCTCCAGGGTCTCGCTTCGATCCAGTGCTGCGTCACGAGAGCAGCGCAGACCAGTCCCCCTCCGAGGAGGGACAAAAAAAACGTCGCGAAAATCGTTCCCCTTTGAAACATCGACGTCATTCTGGGGTCTCTCCGCAGACACTGCTGCCTCGGTTTGTCGATAACCCCGCCGTTTTTCGAAAAGTTTGCGGCAACCACTGCGGGATTCACGAATTTTTACAAATAAATCGACCATTTTTACAAACAGATCGACGATTTTTGCAAACAAATCGGCGATTTTTGCAAACAAGTCGACGATTTTTAAAAATCGTCGATTTGTTTGCAAAAATCGTCGATCTGTTTGCAAAAATCATCGATTTATTTGCAAAAATCGTCTATTTATTTGTAGAAATCGTCGATTTATTTAAAAAAATCGTCGATTTATTTTTAAAAATTATCGATTTATTTGCAAAAGTCGTCGATTTATTTTAAAAAATCGTACGATTTTTGGAAACAAATCGACGATTTTTGGAAACAAATCGACAATTTTTGCAAACAAGTCGACGATTTTTACAAATGAATCGACGACTTTTGCAAGTAAATTGACGATTTTTTCAAATAAATCGACGACTTTTGCAAATAAATCGATAATTTTTAAAAATAAATCGACGATTTTTTAAAATAAATCGACGATTTCTACAAATAAATAGACGAGTTTTGCAAATAAATCGATGATTTTTGCAAACAGATCGACGATTTTTGCAAACAAGTCGACGATTTTTACAAATAAATCGACGATTTTTACAAATAAATCGACGATTTTTTAAAATAAATCGACGATTTCTACAAATAAATAGACGAGTTTTGCAAATAAATCGATGATTTTTGCAAACAGATCGACGATTTTTGCAAACAAGTCGACGATTTTTACAAATAAATCGACGATTTTTTAAAATAAATCGACGATTTTTAAAAATAAATCGACGATTTTAAAAAATAAGTCGACGATTTTTAAAAATAAATCGACGATTTTTAAAAATAAATCGACGATTTTTAAAAATAAATCGACGATTTTTAAAAATAAATCGACGATTTTTAAAAATAAATCGACGAGTTTTGCAAATAAATCGGCGATAAAAAATAAAAAGTTGGGGCGGATTCCTGCGTCGCTGATTGAAAAAAAGAAAAAATTGACTTCGATCTTCGACTTGCCGAGTCGAAAAACGCTCTTTTCTCGCGAGATTCCGGCACGAGGCTGCTGAAAGGTCGAGTACAACGCGGGCGTTACGCCATCGATCTTCCACCGAGGAGAAAACTGTGCAGGCGCTCATATAAAGGACGTTCGACGCGAGTTTAACCTTACATTCGTACGTCGGACGTCTTTGTACCGTTTTCGAGCTCAATTTTGACATCCCAAACGAATTTTCGAATATTTTTCGAATTTTTCTCAACCTCACATTTTTCATTTTGAAAAAAGTCTCGAAACCACGTCGATTCTCGTAAAAAGAAACGTTTTCACGTTGATTTTGAGGAGAATTTTTGATTTCGAGACAGCTCGAGATTTTTCTCAAACTTTGATTTTTTGCATTTTGCGAAATGTCCGAAAAGCATCCGGCATGTTCGTAAAAACGGGGCTTTAGTAATTTTCGTATTTACGGATAATTTTCTTTCGAAATACGACGGAAGGACTGTTTTGTCGCGGCTTCGTCCTCAAAAAAAACTGTGACGACGTTTGAATTTGGGAACGAGCGGGAACAAATCGTTTTAAAGTAACAACGACGAAAAAAAACCCGAGAAATCATCAAAAATCCACGAGGATTTTTTGAAAATTGAAAAAAAAATCGTACAAACGAAACCGCGCGATAAACAACGTTTCTTTTTTTTTCAAAGCCGAAACAAAAATACGAAATGGCAAAGAGCATTGTAAAATTCGAAAAAACGAATTTCTTCAAAATCTCATCTCCGTATTTTCCTCCTTCCTCTTTGAAAAATCGGCAATCGATCACCAAAAGAAACTCGTCCTCTCGTCCTTTGTCGCGGCTTCGTCGTCAAAAAAACTGTGACGACGTTTGAATTTGAACCAAAAATACCCATAGAAAAATGTACGATGTGGGAGGAACGATAAAGGCCCGCCTGTGCACTCGTTCACGTCACGCATCGGGAAACTTCAATGCCGGTTTGATGTTACTTTTTATGCTTTTCATCGTCGTATTCGCGTGTGCGCGAACGTCTTGCCAAAACGGCCGTGTCTCCCATTAACAATAATGACGATAATTCGATCGGTGAAACCCACTCGTTGAATACATATATTTATAGATTATTACAGTACTCGTCGCGCGATCGCGAAAGGAAATCGCAAACAAATCGTTTCTCGTTTTCCATCCGACGAAAAACAAAAATTTCCGGCCACAAAAGCAACGAGCGTTTTAGCCACAATCGTTTTAAAGTAACATCGACGAAAAAAAACCCGAAAAATCATCAAAGATCCACGGGAATTTTTTGAAAATTGAAAAAAAAATCGTACAAACGAAACCGCGCGATAAACAACGTTTCTTTTTTTTTCAAAGCCGAAACAAAAATACGAAATCGCAAAGAGCATTATAAAATTCGAAAAAACGAATTTCTTCAAAATCTCATCTCCGTATTTTCCTCCTTCCTCTTTGAAAAATCGGCAATCGATCAAAAAAAAAAAACTCGTCCTCTCCGCGCGACAGATCGATCCCTTATCACTTTCCCTCGAAAAAAACGGCGCGTTAGCCGACGTTTCTACTCTTTCAAAGTTGAAAAAAAAAAATCAAATCGTCGAGAGTATTTTTCTTTGAAAAATCGTCATCCCATCAAAAATCCACGGGGATTTTTGTGAAAATCGAAAAAAAAATCGTACAAACGAAACCGCGCGATAAACAACGTTTCTTTTTTTTTCAAAGCCGAAACAAAAATACGAAATCGCAAAGAGCATTATAAAATTCGAAAAAACGAATTTCTTCAAAATCTCATCTCCGTATTTTCCTCCTTCCTCTTTGAAAAATCGGCAATCGATCAAAAAAAAAAACTCGTCCTCTCCGCGCGACAGATCGATCCGTTATCATTTTCCCTCGAAAAAAACGGCGCGTTAGCGGACGTTTCCATTTTTTCAAAGTCGAAAAAAAAAAACTCAAATCGTCGAGAGTATTTTTCTTTGAAAAATCGTCGTCCCATCAAAAATCTACGGGGATTTTTGTGAAAATCGAAAAAGAAATCGTACAAACGAAACCGCGCGATAAACAACGTTTCTTTTTTTTTCAAAGCCGAAACAAAAATACGAAATCGCAAAGAGCATTGTAAAATTCGAAAAAACGAATTTCTTCAAAATCTCATCTCCGTATTTTCCTCCTTCCTCTTTGAAAAATCGGCAATCGATCAAAAAAAAAAAACTCGTCCTCTCCGCGCGACAGATCGATCCGTTATCACTTTCCCTCGAAAAAAACCCCGCGTTAGCCGACGTTTCTACTTTTTCAAAGTCGAAAAAAAAAATCAAATCGTCGAGAGTATTTTTCTTTGAAAAATCGTCATCCCATCAAAAATCTACGGGGATTTTTGTGAAAATCGAAAAAAAAATCGTACAAACGAAACCGCGCGTCAAACAACGTTTCTTTTTTTTTCAAAGCCGAAACAAAAATACGAAATCGCAAAGAGCATTGTAAAATTCGAAAAAACGAATTTCTTCAAAATCTCATCTCCGTATTTTCCTCCTTCCTCTTTGAAAAATCGGCAATCGATCACCAAAAAAAAACTCGTCCTCTCCGCGCGACAGATCGATCCGTTATCACTTTCCCTCGAAAAAAACGGCGCGTTAGCCGACGTTTCTACTTTTTCAAAGTCGAAAAAAAAAAATCAAATCGTCGAGAGTATTTTTCTTTGAAAAATCGTCATCCCATCAAAAATCTACGGGGATTTTTGTGAAAATCGAAAAAGAAATCGTACAAACGAAACCGCGCGATAAACAACGTTTCTTTTTTTTTCAAAGCCGAAACAAAAATACGAAATCGCAAAGAGCATTATAAAATTCGAAAAAACGAATTTCTTCAAAATCTCATCTCCGTATTTTCCTCCTTCCTCTTTGAAAAATCGGCAATCGATCACCAAAAAAAAACTCGTCCTCTCCGCGCGACAGATCGATCCGTTATCACTTTCCCTCGAAAAAAACCCCGCGTTAGCCGACGTTTCTACTTTTTCAAAGTCGAAAAAAAAAATCAAATCGTCGAGAGTATTTTTCTTTGAAAAATCGTCATCCCATCAAAAATCTACGGGGATTTTTGTGAAAATCGAAAAAGAAATCGTACAAACGAAACCGCGCGTCAAACAACGTTTCTTTTTTTTTCAAAGCCGAAACAAAAATACGAAATCGCAAAGAGCATTGTAAAATTCGAAAAAACGAATTTCTTCAAAATCTCATCTCCGTATTTTCCTCCTTCCTCTTTGAAAAATCGGCAATCGATCACCAAAAAAAAACTCGTCCTCTCCGCGCGACAGATCGATCCGTTATCATTTTCCCTCGAAAAAAACGGCGCGTTAGCGGACGTTTCCATTTTTTCAAAGTCGAAAAAAAAAAACTCAAATCGTCGAGAGTATTTTTCTTTGAAAAATCGTCGTCCCATCAAAAATCTACGGGGATTTTTGTGAAAATCGAAAAAAAAATCGTACAAACGAAACCGCGCGTCAAACAACGTTTCTTTTTTTTTCAAAGCCGAAACAAAAATACGTAATCGCAAAGAGCATTATAAAATTCGAAAAAACGAATTTCTTCAAAATCTCATCTCCGTATTTTCCTCCTTCCTCTTTGAAAAATCGGCAATCGATCACCAAAAAAAAACTCGTCCTCTCCGCGCGACAGATCGATCCGTTATCACTTTCCCTCGAAAAAAACCCCGCGTTAGCCGACGTTTCTACTTTTTCAAAGTCGAAAAAAAAAATCAAATCGTCGAGAGTATTTTTCTTTGAAAAATCGTCATCCCATCAAAAATCTACGGGGATTTTTGTGAAAATCGAAAAAGAAATCGTACAAACGAAACCGCGCGTCAAACAACGTTTCTTTTTTTTTCAAAGCCGAAACAAAAATACGTAATCGCAAAGAGCATTATAAAATTCGAAAAAACGAATTTCTTCAAAATCTCATCTCCGCGGAGAAATCGGCAATCGATCACCAAAAAAAAACTCGTCCTCTCCGCGCGACAGATCGATCCGTTATCATTTTCCCTCGAAAAAAACGGCGCGTTAGCGGACGTTTCCATTTTTTCAAAGTCGAAAAAAAAAAACTCAAATCGTCGAGAGTATTTTTCTTTGAAAAATCGTCGTCCCATCAAAAATCTACGGGGATTTTTGTGAAAATCGAAAAAGAAATCGTACAAACGAAACCGCGCGTCAAACAACGTTTCTTTTTTTTTCAAAGCCGAAACAAAAATACGTAATCGCAAAGAGCATTATAAAATTCGAAAAAACGAATTTCTTCAAAATCTCATCTCCGCGGAGAAATCGGCAATCGATCACCAAAAAAAAACTCGTCCTCTCCGCGCGACAGATCGATCCGTTATCACTTTCCCTCGAAAAAAACGGCGCGTTAGCCGACGTTTCTACTTTTTCAAAGTCGAAAAAAAAAACTCAAATCGTCGAGAGTATTTTTCTCTGAAAAATCGGCAATCGTCGGCCAACGCCGGGAGAAAAATGGCGTTACCTCGTCCCTCGGCCTCGTCGAAGCTGACCTGGCTGAGGCTCTTCGAGAACTCGCCCTGTTTGACCTTCTCCGAAAATTCCGCGGTGCTCAATTTTTTCGAAAACTTGACGCGATAATTGCCCCGCTGTTTGCCGGGCTTCTGGAGGCTCGACGGTTTCTTCGGTCTTCTCGCGAACGTGTACGGTATCGTGTACGGCTGAGCGACGTAAAAATAAATCGGCCGGTAATCCTCGTGCGTTTGACGCGGCCGGGGGGGATAGCGCGCCAAGTCGTCGTTGCGATAATTTTGCGCGCAACTCGACGGTATCGAGGGGTAACAAATACCGTTGTAGATACTCGCCGGACCGCCGTTGCTGCACGCGTACGAATTCTGATGATAATTCTGCTGATTATTCCGCTGATTATGCGGTATATCGTTGTTGACGATGAAATTCTTCCCGCCGTACGGTAGACCGTAATGGTTAGCCGTTTTTCGCGATTTCCCTTCCAGGATTCACGATTTTTCGAGGTCCCGTGCGAGGACCTTTTTGGCTCTTTCGTTCGTTATCTCCTCGAGGCGCACTTGCGAAACCGATCGTCTATTTTTTTCACCGATTTCACCCGCACTTTCGTCTCTCACCGACGCTCGGATTTTTCCCTTCCACGCGCACCGATCGTAGGTACTCCACCGGGTCGGACACTCGAAGCGTTCGTTTCTCGAATCGAAACTCCATCCGCGTGATACCAACGATAATTATTTTTTTTTTAACCTCGAGTTATCGATTATTATTATTATTTCTTCCTTCGATCTTTGCTCTCGTCACTCCGACGATTCGCGAAATTTCGTCGACACATCGATCGCCAAACGAGTCCTCCGAACGTTACCCTCGTCCGTGCCTTTCAGCTTTTCGAGACGCTCCATCTGTAATTTAAAAAAAAACGTGAAAAATCTGCACAATTTTCTTCGATAAAATTACGGAAACGTTGAAATTTCACCGCGAACCGATTTTTCCAGACTCTCACCCCGATCGTAAAAAACGATTTATGTTTTCCAAATTGAATGCCGTTAAAAAATTGGACCGATTTTTCGTCTGATTTTTCGTACCGCATTCTCATTCCGACGTACTCTCTTGGGAGGATCCCCCCCCCCCCCCCCCGCCCCGTTTTGTACATCCTCGTTGAAACAATGTCGCGTCTCGCGATCAGTGTCAATATACCGCGTTGGTACGGTGTAGCGCGTCATTTTCTTTCTTTTTTCAATCGAGAAAACGCGAGATGAAAGGAAGGGAAGAGCGCGCCGGAGGATCAAACCGGAATGCACGCAGCGGGAGCAGGAAAACCGGGACGGCGAGGTCCAGGGAATGCCGTTAGGTCGCGTCACGCGTCTTTCGACTCGTCGCGGAGACTCTTTTGGCTTACCGCGGCGAGTTTTGTTCGAATCGCGCGAAAGCCACTCAGAGTGCACTCGACGTTCGCGGAGAGAGCATCTCCGATCGAGTTGAGCGGCGGCGTCGAACTCTTTTTTTTCTCCAATTTTTTTTTCCTCTCTTTTCGGCTCTCTCGCGAGTCAACCGGGTGCGGGAGATCGACGGCGAACATGGCACGTTCGGAATGCCGTCGAAAAAAAATATTTTTCCCGCGACGATTTTTTTTTTTCGAATTTTTCATCGTCTCTGCGGACAACGCGGAGTTTCACACTCGTGTCTTTTCGGCCGAACAAAATCACGCTGAGATGGTTTATTTATTCATTTTTATTTTTTTTGAGAAATTTTGCCGACGAATTTTTCGATGCCGAAAGGTGAATGACATTTGGGTTTTGGAAAAATGACTTTTTGTCCGTCTCCGTCGGAATATCGAGTCGCCGGCGGTTTCGAATTTAGGTCGGTTATCTGCTTACGGTCTGAGGCAATATTCGGTGAACAGAAAATGTATTACGTGTCCGTCAGGCATCGGGGATTTCGTTGAATAAAAAATCAAAGATGGGAGCTCGGACGCGCACGTTCGCAAAAGTAATACAGCGTTGGAGCGTTCTAGCCCGAGGGCGAGATGTTTAAACTCGATGTTTGCTTTCTAATCTAGCGGAACAACAATCAAATATCCTACTGGCACGAGAAAAAAAAGGGACGTTCAATTTTATTCCACGAAAGGCGAGATTTCTTTTTTTCTACATTCTACTCTCAACCGCACTGTGGATAATGAAAAAAAATCGTTGCTCAGATGTTTTCGAGCGCTAAAATTCATTCGTTTTTAGAACGAAAATTCCACGATCTTTCTCAAAAAGAAAACGTCGCCATTTTCGTCGATTTATGAATCGAAGAATCACGAACGATTTTTATTTTGCAAAATACACAAGGATCTCAAAGACGCTGTCGTTTTCCCGTCGATTCTGGACGGAGAATTCCGATATTTCGGTGTTCAAAAAACAGGTCGATTTTCGCCGAAAAAAAATAAAAATTTTGACAAAAGTTTCCTCGATGCGAAATCAATGTTATTCGATTACGAAGGGGGATTTAACGACGCGACAAAAGTGAAACTGACGCGACGATCGTTGCGCGAGGAGGGATCTCTGAATTGGTCTTTTATCGTTGACCAAAAAGACTGTGGAATCAGCGGTTCGACTGGTTCTCTCCCCCCCCCCCCCCCTCGAATCGTATTAAAATGATAATTATGCAAATGCACATAAAAGTTTTTAGCGAGCGATTGTAATCCGAGAATCATCCAGGTGTACATACGATATCCGTGGTTACCGTGCAAAAACAGGCTGATATAACAGAGCGTTCTGTGAGAAAGAGCACGTAAATGCTCTTCCCCGTGTTGCCTCTCTCCGTATACGCAGGCGTCCGAGCAACTCGATCGGATTCCTGTACGGCTCCGACGGAACCGGTTTTCCGTTATTGTACAATAATATTCATACACAACGGGCAAAGACGAGGCAAGAAAAAAAGGCGATAATTTTTCCACCAGCATCGTTGAAAAAAAAAAAAACGACGAAAAAAAAAAAACAAACGATTCAGCTGGAAATAATTCGACACCAATTTTTCCGATCCAAAGAACGACCCCGATTTTTTCCCACTCGCTTCTCGCACCGTTTTTCCCGAGCTCGCCGTTGTTTTTCAATGGTTTTTTTTTTCTTTTTTGGAAAACAAAGACGGAAAAAAATCGACGTCACATACCGACACGAAAATTGATTCAAAAAAATTCCGGCGGTACTTTTTTACAATTTCCGTGCCGAATAAGGTGAGGAGAGGAGGACGTTCGAGGTTTTTGCAGGATTGAAATTTAGAGAGTGCGGAATCCGAAATGGTCGAAGTTTTCGAGGTTTTTTTTTTCTTTTTTAGCGAAAGTTTCTTCGCTGTTTCTTTTCTTATTTTCTTCCCGTTTTTTTTTCGAAGCGCATGCCCGAGATGCTTCCGCGCGAGTGCGTCCCCGCGGGATGATTTAGCTTGAGCGTGCGAAATTTCTCGCATTAGTATTTATGGTGTAAGTACGCACGAGATGCGACCCAGTTTCTCATAACGCGGAACCGTAATGTATATATTCGCGTCTCTCGCGAGGCGTTCCGGCACACCGGCCCTCTGCATCTCGCGCTCGGCGAGCGCTCCGCGCGAAACCCGACGCTTTTGGCGCTTTGATTTTCCTCCATCGGCTTTTTTCTCGTCAAACGCCTGCAACTTTGCGAATATTTTCGTCCTTTCTCTTTTTTTTCACGAACTTTGCGGGAAAAAAACGGGTTTTTGCAAAATTGTTGCCGATTTTTTTGCACAATTTTACACACACACGTGGCGAACGTTCGACTTCTTTCGGAAAAGAAATAGTGAGGGAATATGATTTTTCACGGGCGAGCGAATATTTTTTTCATACTTTTTCAAAGTGTGGGTAATTTTTCGATTATTTATAAAATTATAAATCTACGGAGAATAGAAAAAAAAAGGCGAAAATTCCCAGCAGCGGAACCGGGTCGTCGGAGGCTCTCGGTCTCACGTTTTTCTTTTTATTTAAACTTTGCGGGAAAAAAAACATGTTTTTGCAAAATTTTTGCCGATTTTTTTGCAAAATTTGACACACACACGTGGCGAATGTTCGACCGTTTGGAAAACTCGACAGAAATGTTCTCTCCGTACTTCCTTCGTAAAAGAATAACGTGGAAATATGATTTTTCACGGTCGATCGAATCTTTTTTTCATACTTTTTCAAAGTGTGGGTAATTTTTCGATTATTTATAAAATTATAAATCTACGGAGAATAGAAAAAAAAGACGAAAATTCCCAGCAGCGGAACCGGGTCGTCGGAGGCTCTCGGTCTCACGTTTTTCTTTTTATTTAAACTTTGCGGGAAAAAAAACATGTTTTTGCAAAATTTTTGCCGATTTTTTTGCAAAATTTGACACACACACGTGGCGAATGTTCGACCGTTTGGCAAACTCGACAAAAATGATCTCTCCGTACTTCCTTCGTAAAAGAATAACGTGGAAATATGATTTTTCACGGTCGATCGAATGTTTTTTTCATACTTTTTCAAAGTGTGGGTAATTTTTCGATTATTTATAAAATTATAAATCTACGGAGAATAGAAAAAAAAGGCGAAAATTCCCAGCAGCGGAACCGGGTCGTCGGAGGCTCTCGGTCTCACGTTTTTCTTTTTTTTTAATATAATCTTCACGCCAATATTGCCCCATAATATTCACGTACAATGAGATCCGGCTCCCACGAGAATAATCGAAACAGCTGAGAATTTGTTCGTCCTCGTAAACATTTTATTCTCGAGCGTATGATTTTCTACCCTCGTATACTGATTCCGAGCGGGATAAACGGGCGCGTTTATCGAAAAACAAAAATTGGAAAAAAAGAATGAAAAAAGTAATCCTCACGAACGAAGCTTCGGAGCATCGTTTCCGTTTCGTAGACGCTTCTCGCACTCCCAGCAGGACTCCGCCTCCTTCGACATTTTTATCCAGCCGGATCCTCATATCCTCTCGTTCACGATGAGAGTTTGTTCACCTCTTTTTGCATCTCACAATTACCGATAAATCCATCGAGAACCGAGCGAAATTGCGACACTCTTCGATCTTCGAATTTCGTTAATTTTCGAAGAAAAATAAAAAATGTATATATATATATATATAAATAAATAAATGAAACAAGAGATGAAAAAAATGAGACAAAATTCGAAAGAGGCACGTCGAACGAGCGCGCGGACCCTCGCGTTCGCTACCTGCAACTTCGCGCGATCACTGAATCGAACGAAGGTTAACCGAGAGGAGCAAACACGGTAAAATAGAAACTTTCGCGTCAGAGGGGCGAAAAAAGTGAGAGAAACAACGAGCGAGACGCTTCGACTCCCCGCCTTCGATGTTCAAACCTTCGGCAAACTTGCCTGCGTTGTCCAGGTAGCCAGATGGCAGCACGACGAGGCTCTTTTATTTCACATCTGCCGCGTGAGTCACGCTCCGTGCGGTTCCACACGATTTTTTGTTTCTTCACTTTTTCCTCCATTTTTTTTTCGATAAAAAAAAGCGAGCGCAAAGTCACTTTCGAGGAAAAATCAGTGCGAGAACTCTGTAGATTTTTCCTTGACGTCGCAATAATCGTTGCGTCAAAATAATTCTCGTTATTACAGTCTCGTATATTTTTTTCATCGTCGAACGCGAGCGATCGACGACCACCCGATCCAGGACGGATCCGCCTTACCGACGGAGCTTTGATCTTTACTCAATCGTGCAGCAACAACGAGAGTTCCGAAATTTTCGATCGATTTTGAAAATCCTATTTTCTTCCGTCGTTCCCGCTCGAGTTATTCGTCGTTTCGAAGAAAAAAAGATGGCTAAATTTGACTCTGGTCGCGCTACTCTTGACCAGACTTTTCGTTTCCGATCGAAAGGGCGGAAAAAAATGAGCTTCCGGACGAAAATCGTTGGGACAGCCTTGTAGATTTTTGTAAATCTTTCATCGTAGGGGATTTTTTCTTTTCGATTAATATTCAAAATTTTTATCGCTCGATTGACGCTGAAAAATGTAATTAAGCGGCAACTAATTAAGAGTCTCCGTCCTGAGGGATTTTCGAGAAAAAAAGGTGAATCGTTTAATTTTTTTTTTCGGTTACAAAAATGCGAACATGCCTTCTTCCGCATCCGTCACGCCCGGTATCCAACCATAACGTCCCATAGAGAGAATCAGGGGATTTTCGCCCTTATATGCGTTCAAGATTATACAAGCACGGTCTACCTCGATTACCGCTGCGTTTTCAAAACGTGGATCGAAATCCGGCTCGATTTTCGGGTCAATGCCAGGTGCATATTCTAAAAAAAATCATCGGTAGTGTCGTGGTTTCATTAATTTTTCTAAAACCCTGAGCTTCGTATAAAGAAAAAGATTTTCGTGACGAACAACGGACACAAAACATGTATGACCTTACTGTGAATCCACTCGAGATACGTGCCAGTTTGTTGGAAAACCGGTCCCACCTTTGTTGGATGTTTTCGGATGATCTTGCGAAAGTCATTCGTCTCTTTGAACATTTCGGTCAAATTCATCTGGCGAAATAATCATACGTATTCAAGTGATGAAGGACATTTTCGGCGTTTAGCATAGTTTACGATCTTTTGTTGTTAATTAAAGACTCACGTTAACTAGGACCTCCGTAAGGTCGTAGGCGCTTTCGAGCATTATATATCTCGGCACTGTGAGGTTAACGAGATGTGTGACATCATTGGATAGTATTTCGTGCAGCATAACTTCGTCGATATTACTTTCCAGCTCGGTAATATCTTCGTCCTCATCCGGGAGTATGATAATCGTTTTAATATTATCTTCGTCTTTTCTCTAAAAAGAATTACGAAAAACTGTATTTGGAAATTCCGTTGCGCGCATGTTTTTGTGTTCCCGAAACGAGTGCTGACAATTTACAGGTTAATCCGGGGCGAAATTCCGAGTCGAAAAGTGTATAGACACTTTTCGATCCGACGAAGCCCCGTTGAGTTATTAATTAACGTAGTCGCGTCGGCCGAACGCGAGCCCTCGCTCTCCCCACTCTTTCGCGCGCGTGGAGGGGGAATGCGCGCGTCTGACCGACGCCAAGTTCGACGGTCGATAACTCGGGAGGATTTCGTCGGACAGCGAAACGCTCAAATACTTTTCGCCTCGGAATTTCCCGTCGAATCTAATTATTCATCATTGACATCCAAGATTCGAGATACCCTATACGGGGTGTTCCAGAATTGAAAATCACTAATTTGTATGGTACGTCGTCAAAATTTATTTACCGGCCACGTAAATTCGACGTATTGCGCTATGGCGTCATCACCATTGGAATTTCGGTGATAAATGATTTCACCACTATTCAACTCGGCCGTGACTTGAATGAAGCCACACTCGATTTTCTTTTCATCGTTATAAATGAATTCGGAATTAAACCGGTATCCATTGTAGACAAGAACAAACAAATCCGTCATAAACTCTGCAGCGCTGGCCAGCACGAGAGATTTATCTCCTTCGAAAGTATCTATTTACATCAATGTGATATACAATTGTAGCAAGAGAATAAATACAAAGAGTATCGAATAAAAACGAGTCTCTGTAGAGATCCGTCGCTATTTCGCAAGAAAAGCGTCATCCTCGCAATCATTTCTATCTACATACATGATTCTCCGAGCGATCGAAGCTTATCACTCTCCGTCTAATGCGATTTTCGCGATATCCAAGTTCACTTACCGATCGAGCGGTTTCGTTACCGACACGCGCACGAGACACAAAGACGCGCCAAAAATGATAGTTCGAACAATTTTTAGACGAAAAAATGCCAGACTCGGACAAAAATTATATCGATAGACCGATGAATTTCCGGTTTTCGACTTGTTATACACTTTCTCCAAATTAAAAAGGTTATTTCACCAGCCAATTTCCGAAAACTGTATGCTGACGATTAAACGCTGCATTGGGGATAAAATTCCGGGTTCTTAAGCACTTTTCTAGCTCCAAACGATTAATATCCCACGACACGCGGTATCCCCGAAACCGAGTGGTCGATATTACACGGTTTTTTTTCAAAAACTTGACGATACGTTCGTTTATAATCCAAAGTTTCGAAAAAGTTTCACAATAATCTCCGAAAATCGACAATTTTCCATCGTTTCGCGCAAGAAACTCGTACAAAATTCCGTACAACTCCCAAGACGGTACCTTAAGCATCGAGTAAAAGATGGGGTAAAAAAAAAAGTTTCTCTCACGTTTATACGGATAAGTAATGCCAACGTTTTTGGTCCATGCATAAATCGCATTTCCGTTCGTAATTTCCTCCCAAGATGCAACCTGCTGCGGTTCCGAATGCAAATACTTGTTCACGTTCCTTAAAAACGTTTTTTCAAGGCCCGATTCATACGCGTGAAAAATCTTGCTGTTCATCGAAGCTTTGTAGCCTCGAAGTTGCTGAAATTAAATAAAACACGCGATCCACCGAACTTTGACCTTAGATACATCATCGAGTCACGAGTTACGCGCGGCTCTGATGTGAGTTTACGCTGTTTTGCGATAATTGTTATTATTTTTTTTATATCCAATAAAATCTCACGTTCATTCTGTGTAAGATCCTCTCCAATCCAATTCGGGCGATAGGACAATCCGGAGAGAAATGAAGAACGTTCGTTAGCTGCTGCAGACTCAGTCCCTCCGCTCCGTACAGCATCTGCGAAAGAATCGCGTAGACATCGATGGTCGGAACGGCGAAGAATCCTTCTTTCACACTCGCGGATGCCTGAATCGTAGAAAAAAACAAAGAAAAATGACGCTCACGCACGAATTATTTTTCGAACAAATAAATTTCGTCAAATTTCTTCAGCGACGAGATGCTTTACGCGCGTAATTAAAAACATTCAGCCTGGAAAAAAAATGAAACGAAATATTCTCAAAGCCTTTATTTATGTGTTTTTCTTTCCGCACGGTCTCACGATTTAAATAAAATTTTTCGAAGATTGGCACACATTTTTTTCCCGAATTTTTTCAATTAATCAACAGCAGGGTCGAAAAAACATTTTGAGACGAACTGTCGTTACGATACCTTGTACGCCTCGAGGGAGAAGCGCACCTGACGTTTGGACATTTCTCTGTCGATTTCCGTGATGCGCCTACAGTTGGAAGTAGGATTCAGCGGTACTCTCGATATTTCACCGTGATTCTTCGTGAAAAACGATATTGAAACAGCCAGGCAAATAACTAACGAGAGAGAAAAACACGATGGAAAATAAATGATTCCGTCGTGGATGTAAATTGCACATTTTGCAAATTCATTTGCGATCAAAGATGGTTCAAAAATAGCCCGCCAAAATGGGCACCCTGATGAATGGTATAATTCATTATTTTTTTTGCCATAAATCTTCGAAACTAAACCGTTGAAATAATTTCGAAAAATCGTATCGACGGAAAAAAAATCTTGAGAAAAGTTCGCGCGTGTGTCGTTTTGCTTACGTGAATTCATTTTGAATTTCGAATCGGGCCTTGCCTGCTGATGTCGTCCGCGCCGGAGCCACGTAACTACTGGATCGTTAATCTCGTTGAAAAAACCACGCAATTTGTCGGGTTTGAAAACGAATATATATTTCATTCTCTCGTTGTACAATACACGTACCTTATCACCAGACTGCTCAAACAACATCGGCTTGACATTTTTCTATAAAATTCAGTGCCATGCGATGGAAGCTTCGTCAAACATTATTTTCCGACGGCTTCGACTTTTTCGAAATGAAACAAACGCGTTTTTTTCTTCCCCCCGTACATTTTAAGGTGTAATTATCGAGCTTTTTGGAGACCCTCTAAACAGTCTTGGAAGAAACTTTCGTTTGATTTTTTTTAAACGAAAAAACGACGAATTAATTCAAAGACGAAATTCATATTTATTATTTTACATCGCGATGCTCTTGGACGATCGTAGAAATATCATTTTTTATTCAAGTTGCATAAACGTTGACAATTCGAATTTTCTCGAAACGTAAGCAAGTTTTTTCCTGTCTTTTTGCTCTTTAATCCCCGTCAGCGATGTCAAGGTTCCCATTCATTTTTTATTTCGCGTTATTTTCAGACGTTAAAAGTAACGTTCTCTATTTTCGAGCGGAACATTGTCAAGATCAATTCATTGTTCGATATTAAAATTCATGTTTATCGCGTTATTTGCACGTGGATAAGAGAGTTGCTTCTTTCGTTCAAGCTGTACATACAAAAGTTTAACACTCTAGAGGAAATATTTCGATGAAACTAGTCGAATTATAACGCAAAGTGATGGAGGAGTTTTGTTCTCGTTCCGTCGACGCCAGAGCCAATATTGAGTGCCATGTTTTGCAAATTTATTCATCACGCGAGCGTACAACTGTTTCTGGCTAAAAGGCTCGTTGAAAAATTCCTCAATGGCTCCATTATTTCGTGAGTCGACAAATAAAGCGATCGATTTTTTTTTTCAATTTTACGAATAATCGAACGAGATCGAAAATTTCATAGAGCATTGGATATTGAATTTGTTCCGAATCTCGCGGAATTAATCGCGAAATAAAATTAATTGCGAAAAAATAAAAATAGATCGGAAATAAATACACGAATGATTCGATCGTTTCGTAAAATTCGAAATACTTTATCTCGTTGACAAATTCAACTTTTGCCAACCACGAATGAGGGCTTTTTAATTGACAGAAAAATATGAAATTCACCATAGATTGAAAAATCGCTGCTCGTTCGGCCATTTTGTTGAAAATAAATTTTGATAAAGTTTAACGATAAATTAACGAATTGGAAGTTTGATAAAATCAATAATTTCCGAAAAGTATGAAACGCAGCGATGATTGGAAAATCTGACGGCCGTTTTGGCAGTTTTGGAAAATTTCGGAAAATTACGAAACGTGTCGTTGATCGAAAAATGTTTTTTTTTTTCATTTCAACGTTTCTTTTTTTTGATAACGCCGGACCCTTTTTTCGGCCCAACGACGAGTAACATCTGGCGCGATAACTCGGAGCCAGGTGTCGGACGTAAAAAGCGCTCGACCACATCGCATTTTTCGCCCTCTCCGAGTCAATTTCAGTGCGACTTCAGAGTTCGCGAAGAGAGCAAAGGGTCGTAATCGTTTTTTCGAAAATTTCAATCCCGTTTTGAAATTTTTCGTAAAAGGTACATTTTTTAACGCACGAGTCATCAACTCGGGAAAAGAATACTTTTTCGAGCGAATATAGCACCGACAGTTTTGCTGGGAAAAGAAATAAGATTTGACAAAATTAATTAATTAATTATTCCATCGCTTTTCTTCTGTTGTCGATGCAATTATTATTTTTTAATTGGTTTTTTTTTTCAAATTATCATTAAAACAAAACTCCCGTCTCCGGTACGTCGACCGAAACGTCGACGACTGTCTCGGCGCGATCTTTCCTCACAATTATTTCTCTCATGGCTATGAGAAAAATCGCCAGAATTTCAAAAATACAGGGCAGTATCAGTATCCTGCGAAAGAGAGAGAACAAAACCTCGGTTACGGAGGAAGCGAATGGGTCTCGGAAAAAAATATTTCGATTTTTCAATTTCGAGTTTTAATCGATGAAATTCGAGAATATCCGTGAAATTATTCAATTTTCAATGAAATCATCGAGATTCTCGAACAGCACTGATTTAAACTCGATTTTCACAACGAACGAGGGGCAGCCTGAAAGAAATTTCGGTACAGAATTCCAGAATTCCCAATCATCTTGACGAAATTCTCGAATTTCATGATATTTTCAAACAGCGCCAATGGAAACTCGGTTTGTACGCTCGATAATAACAGTGACTGAAACGAATTTCGGTAAAATTACCGAAATCCCAATTACGTCGATGAATTTCTCGAATTTCAATGTTCAATGAAATAATTCAATTTTCAATGAAATAATTCAATTTTCAATGAAACAATTCAATTTTCAATGAAATAATTCAATTTTCAATGAAACAATTCAATTTTCAATGAAATAATTCAATTTTCAATGAAACAATTCAATTTTCAATGAAATAATTCAATTTTCAATGAAATAATTCAATTTTCAATGAAACAATTCAATTTTCAATGAAATAATTCAATTTTCAATGAAACAATTCAATTTTCAATGAAATAATTCAATTTTCAATGAAACAATTCAATTTTCAATGAAAAAATTCAATTTTCAATTAAATAATTCAATTTTCAATTAAGTAATTCAATTTTCAATTAAATAATTCAATTTTCAATGAAACAATTCAATTTTCAATGAAATAATTCAATTTTCAATGAAATAATTCAATTTTCAATGAAATAATTCAATTTTCAATGAAATAATTCAATTTTCAATGAAACAATTCAATTTTCAATGAAATAATTCAATTTTCAATGAAATAATTCAATTTTCAATGAAATAATTCAATTTTCAATGAAATAATTCAATTTTCAATGAAATAATTCAATTTTCAATAAAATTTACGACATGTTCAAACAGCGCAAATGGAAACTCGGTTTTCACGCTCGATTATGACGGTGACTGAAACGAATTTCGGTGAAATTACCGAATTTCAAATTACGTTGATGAAATTTCGAGTTTCATCGATCGAAACTCGAATGGTCGTGTGCTGCTCGATGAGGCAGACGGAAATACGCGTTTGGTCAACGAGAGACGATTTTACCAGTAAGAATAACCGAGGGAGGCCTTGGAAGAGTACTCTCCGACGATGGTGTCGTAGATCGAAACATCGCGACTGATATAAATGTTATGAGCTGCGCCGTACAGCGCTAAAGCGACGATATTCGCGACGAGCGCGATTCCGTTCGCCGCATAAATTCCCTGGACATTGAAGAACGTTTCTATGGGGCTTTCCATCGAATTGACAATTGACAGAACGACGCTCGCGACAAGCGCGATCACGACGATGGTCATGAAAATAATCGTCGACAGCCAAATTCCAGCGTTCGCGAACACTCTCGTATGATGATTGCTGCCTAAAAAATAATTTCGTCCAATTACGGTGAATCTTTTTTCAAATCGAAAAATTCGGCTCATAATCGAAATTCGATAATTATCTCAAAGTACGTGAAAAATAATCAAATATGTCGCAAATAATGAACATTTCTTCCTCGAAATTTGTCCCGAACAAACTCGAAATTGGATAGTTATTTAAAAAATAATTTCAATCTAATTTAAAAAATAATTCGTCTTAATTAAATCGTTCATCAAAGTTTTCTCTCTTGATTAAATCGAATTTCTCGCTCTACCGTTCGTGACAGCAGCTCCGACGAATTTCGCAGCGACTGGTTTGTTGATGCACGAAAAATTCGGCGTCTCCCCATTGACGAGTCGTTCCACCTCGATTTGTCGCGATTTTTCGTCGCTCCCGCAACTCCATGCGCAATTATTTTTCCCCCAAATGCATGTTACTGAAACGAAAATCCTTTTGCGGTAAAAATTACTCCGACCATCGTGCACGAACGTACGAGAATCCTCGAAAAGAAGAAACGGACAATTGAAATCGATGGATTCGACGGGAAAACTTGTCGAAAAATTGCTCGGTATTTTGGAAAATCGAAAAATCCATTTTATCGCGATTGTCAAAAATGAAAAAGCGCGAAAAAAGGAAGGTTTGAAGGAAATTTACAAATTGGTGGATGAAAATAATATTGCTCACGAAAAAGGTCGTATTTGATCGTATTGGGAAGCCTCCTGACGAGGGTTCCCCTGAACAATCCGTAATTGACGTTGGACATCGAGGTGGTGATGTCCGCTGCCATGTCAATGGGGTTTGCAGTTGCATCGGTCCATCGTTCCGTGACGAAAGACGTGCAAACCGTAGCGAGTGCCACGACAGAGGCGAGGGCAGCTAATTTTATGTAAAAAGATTGTTCCCTCCGGAACAGCACCATATTACGAGGATAACGAGTGACGCTATTGCAAAAGAAAGAAGAAAAAACAAGAGGAAAAATCAACCCGATAGAGACCGGATACGAGCTTGTTTATATTATTCTCATTAAGCGAGCAACTCGTTTGCTTTTTTTCCTTCCGACGATGAAATCGATGTCAAAAAGCAATGGTGGGCTCTGATTTTTTGGGTGAAACGACGCGGAGGATCGCGCGGGAATAAGTGCAGGCGGTAACTGGCTGATAGAGAGGCGTTCGGTGTCGACTTCGATATCGTCGATGGCTCATCGTTTTTATCGAGTTTCATTGAATTTTTTTTATCTTTTATCTCCAAGGTGTGCGACCGTAGGCTCTTGATAAGGTTCCACTCGAAAGAGAGGGTCATGTTGGAACGTGTGTTTGCTGAAAATCCATTTCCCTCCTCGCCGGAGATTTCCCATCGCGCGTTACGGAGTCATCAACCCATTCAACAATTTTCCGATGTATATTTAGGTTTTTTGTTATATGAATTTCATCAGCGTCTGTGATAACAGCGATTGAACCATCGAGATTATCGTTCGATTCGAATTTTCGCGCTAACCTATCTTACCGACTGTCGATAATATAGAATTAAAAGTATATAAATTTACATGGAAAAAAACATTACCAACGCTAAAAATGCAAAACATTCTAATAAAGACGTTGAATTGGAAAAATGAAACTTTCAATCGATTACACATTCGTATTCACGAAAAACGAATTTATCGGAAATATTTGCAATTGGAAAGACCGACACTCGGGCAACTTCGCGTCAGGAACTCTTTTTTTTCAATCTCGCGACTCGAACGAGTAAAAAAGATTGAAATTGAAACATCAAGCGGATTATTCGCGAATTACTCTCGCTCGGTACAAAATTTACACGCGCCTTGGGCGGCAAACTTCACGCCGTCGTCGAATTTTCGCGATATTCCTTGCCGCCGCTCTTATCAAAAAATTATAATGGCGGAATATTGCTTTTAGCACTATCTGTTAAAAAGAAATTGCTACGCGGTGTGCGTGAGTGGTGTGTGTGTGTGTGTGTGTGGGTTTGCGCGCGCTGGAGAGACAGAGAAAACCTGACACGGCATCACGATTATCGCGTAAAAATGACAATTTAAGTCGGACAAACGCGTTTCGCAGTTTGGTGTATTGACAACGACGAGTTATTCGAAATTTCGGTTTTCCCCGACGTTACGACGAGTCGTCTATCAGCGATCGAAGCTAATCTCTAAAGAAAATAGCGCGGTTTCTCGCATGTTCGTCCCCTCCTTCTCCTTCCTGCCGCCGCGCTCTTCCATCTCCATCCATTTCCGAGCTTCACGTCCCTCTCCCGCGGTCCCCCCTAACCTAGCATTTCTGTGTTGCATTATTACTCCCACACGCGCGTACAAAACACCGATTCTTCGGTATCGAAGAAACACCATTGGCCTGCAACAAAACATTCTCTCCCGCGAGCGAAAATACCCCACGGTTTTTAACGCAAAACTTTTTATCGATAAAAGAATACGAGGGGTCGCGCGCGCGTTTTTATTTCGCGAAGTGGTGATCGCACGGTTGTGTGGTGTGGCGATGTCGATGAGCCGCCGATGTCTCGAAAACGCGTAGGACGGTAGTTTTTTTTTTTTTCGCAGGAAAGACAACGCGTTTCGCGCATCGCGTTTGTTTAAACAAACGCTCGTACACCTTGCGCGACGCCGATATAGATTTTCAATAGCGAGAGAACAAAAAAAACGGCAAGAAAAAGAAAACAAAAGGCCGCGGGCTTCTTTTAGGTTATAACGAAATGCGATGTTGGTACATATGCATATATATACACATACATCGTATATATAAACATATATATATGGAAAATTCTCTATAATTCCCTCGTATACATGCAATTCGTCGTCTGTACGTACATGTATATGCGTACCTCTGTGTATATCATCGAAAATCAAAGTTTTTATTCACCGGAGTAAACATGCCGAAATATTACGTGACGTCGCTGACCTCGCGGAGTTTCGTGGGTTCCGCGAAAAGTTTCGCGCACGTTTAGCGCGCGAATAATTATCGTCAACGAAGAATAGGGACAAAACGGAAGCAAAGTGTCGAGAAAGCTTTTGCGAAAGCTCTTCTCGCTCGGGGCAACATGGCAAACGCGGATTTTGACGTCGAGCTGTTCGAGCGTAAATTACAGACGTTGAAGGACTCGCAGGAGTCCATTCAGGCACTGTCGTCATGGTGCTTGGAGAGGAGGCTGCATCACAAAAAAATCGTCGCCGCTTGGCTTCAAGTACTGAAAAAAGGTATAAAAACATAAACATTCTATTTATCCCGCATCTTTTACGCAACGAATAGTCAATTTACCCTCCCGTTCTCCAATCGAAACCTTTATCGTCTCTGCTCGCACAGACGCAGAGCGCACGCGCTTAATTTTGCATCCGACAAAATAAAACGACAAATTTTCATTGTTTCCCCGCTGGAACGCAAATTTACGTCTCTTTGTTACTCAAACGCAGCGATATTCTCGCGCCGCTTCTTTACAGTTTGAAGATTCAATGAAAATCGAAGAAGCAAACGAAAAGAATGCGAAAAAAACTTGCCGCGATACGAATAGTCAATTTACCCTCTCGTTCTCCAATCGGAACCTTTATCGTCTTTGCTCGCACAGACGCCGAGCGCACGCGCTTAATTTTGCATCTGACAAAATAAAACGACAAGTTTTTATTGTTTCCTCGCTGGAATGCAAATTTACGTCTCTTTGTGACTGAAACGCAGCTATATTCTCACGCCACTTCTTTACAGTTTGAAGATTCAATGAAAATCGAAGAAGCAAACGAAAAGAACGCGCAAAAACCTTGCCGCAATCATGCGTTTCACAATTTTAAGAAGCGAAAGCTTCAGAGGCCTCTTTCGCTCGATGAATCGGTACTGAATATGGTACCGACGCGTTAAAAGCTGAATCGTTATTGCCGCGTTAACGTTTATGTCGCAGGATTTAGGTTTCTTTATAATTTTTCGATTTTCCCGCACCATTTACATGCAATTTCCGTTACGGCGCAATAAAATCATCGGCGAGATCGGAAAACTTTGATGGAATGTAACGAAAATTTGTATAGAATGTAAGATAAATGCTGAGCAATCGCACGGCGAAAGAATCTTTGAGAAGCAGAGCCCGTCGCGCGACGTCTTTCGTTGTTCCGAAGCGAGAGAATGGAAATTGCGAATGAAAAAAAAAACAGCTCCCAAATTCACTTGCAGTCAAGGTGGAACATCGTCTTACGCTGTTTTACCTGGCGAACGACGTCATACAATATTCAAAACGTAAGAATTTTGAATTCGTCGAATCGTGGGGTACGACGCTGCAGAGAGCAACGACGATGGTGCGAGACGAGAAGGTCAAGCACAGGATACTGAGAATTTTCAAAATATGGGATCAGCGGCAGGTCTACGACGAGGAGTTTCTCACCGATCTTTCGGGCTTGCTCTCCGCTGCGCCCAAGAAAAAAGTCGAACCGCAGCCCAGCGTCATCAACGAAGAGTTTCAGGCTGCGCTTCTGATATCGACGATGAGATCTTGCTCGAATCTGGAACAAGCGACGGACGCCAGGCTGCGGGACCTCAGAGAAAGCAACGTCGACATCGACAATGCGGAGGAGTTGTGCGCCTCGCTGAAGGATCGCAGACACGTCGAGGACGCAGAGAGGGAAGTCGAGTCTGCGGTGAAGAGCATCGAGAGTTACGTAAGAGCTCTCGAAGCGGAGATCCGAGAGAGAACTCAAGTTCTCGATCTTCTCGAACAGGCCGATCAGTTCTACGAGACGCAGAGAGGCGAAGTGAAAATTGTGACAAACGTGAGTTGACTTTTTACAAAGTCGTTTTTTTGTTTTTTTTGTTTATCGGAGAAAGCTTCGAGGAATCTTTTATTTAAATTTATATTTCCGAACTCGACGAATTCTAATTACGGGGTTTAATGTCATCGCGGTTTTTTTTGTTTTTCCTATTTTTCAGGCGTATCGGAATTTCGGCAGTCGGGTGAAGAATTTGAAGAAGAAACTCGACGAGCTTCTGCCCACTCTGATATCGCCGATCCCCTCGCCGGACGTGAACGCACCTTCGCCGAGTCCCGACAGCGATATCGAGCTTCCCGGTGATGATGGATCGTCGATGAATCACACGACCGACTCGATGATGATGGACGTCGCGCCACCTACCATGTACAACTCTTACGGCGTCGATTACGAGCCTATGCCCGTTCCCGCGCCTGAACTCGCATCCGGCAACAGTTCCTCCGATTTCACCACGAATTTCTCTTCTTTCATGGGCGGAAACGTTGATTTCGACATGGTAAGACCGATTCGAGTGAGAACAGACGAAAAAAGTCTCCATATCGCTCGCCTCCGACGCGTTTGCGAAGAAATGCGACGTTTATATTTTGAAAAAAAGAAAAAGCGCAATTGCGAACGATATTTAACGATCTTCTCACGTTATTCCAGAGAAATTTGTTCAACGACCGGGCCGAGACCCCGACAAACACGAGTCAGAGGTACAACGACTCCTCCGAGGTGAGAAACGCGAGATTCTTTTTCTACTCAAAAAAACACTCATTTTTCTTGATACTCGTTGAAATTTCTCGTTCGTTTCGCGCCCTCTTTCGCAAAAAAGTTGTATTTACAAGTTGGATTCGACCGAACACGCGATGTAAATGCGCTTTACGAGAATCTCTCGAAGCTTCTTTTTCACGCTTTCACATTCGCTCGTATTTTCCATCACGAGGGAGATATTTTGAAAAATGTTGAATCACGTATCGAGAAAATGAACGTATCACTCTAACCCGACGAGAAACGCCGAAAAATCACCCTCGACGTTTGTTTCTTTCCGTCTCAAGGCGATGCCGATCGAGGTGATAAACATGAGGCCGTCGAAGAGCGAGGCGGCGAACGACGACTTCAGCATCTCGAATTTTTTGAAAACCGTGCTTCCGGGTATCGGAAGCGGCGGTGGCGGCGCTGCGATCGCCGAAAACCCCGGGAATCCCGGTGGGATACCCGGTCTGGGCCTCGACGCGATCGACTCCAGGGGGGCATCCCCGCAGCGTGACGAATACGGCATGTTGTCCGAGCGAATGAACAGCACGCCGCCGTCCATCAGCGGTCGCATGATGAGCAGCGGTCTCGCGACCCCCATTTCCGGTTTGAACAATCATCAAATGAGCCACAGCACGCCGTTGCCGCTTTCGCGGAGCATCGCCGGCGATTCTCACACGCCCTCGCCGTATTCGAGCCAAAACAGCCTCAGCAACATGACGACGCTGCCGTTCATCGACACGACCTTGAGCGCAAACAGCGTTAATCCACTTCCGCCGCCCCCCCTACCGCCGCCGATTTTCCTCGACGAGGAAAATTGTTACAACAAGTTGCCGCCGAAATTCCCGACGTGGACGTCGGCGAACGAGGCTACCAAGAGCGAGAGCGGCAAATGGACGGACAAGGGTGAGTAGCTTCGACGAGAGGCGAACTTTCCGAATTTTACAAAATTTTCCTCTCTTATTCTCGCGTCCGACCATTTTTTTCCACTTCCGAAGAAGTTCGAGGGACGAGGGAACGGTGTTTTTTTGGGGGGATCGCTCGAGAATTTTGACTTTCGAGCGTGAAAACGATCGCCGCCGGGTGGAAAAGCGTTTGAAAGGAAGATTTCGAATTTCGCCGATTTTTCGAATTTTCGAAATTCTCGAGCGACTCCCGGTCGATGCTTTTCACCTCTCGGACCTTTTTGGCTCGTTAAATACGAAAAAAAATGAACATATTTTTATGCGAGGCTCGAAAAAAGAAAGCTTTGGTGCTTTCACAGGGAAAAACAGCGGGAATTCAACGTGGCCGGAGGACGGTATGGAGAAGAGCAAGTCGCAGCAGTGGACGGACGCCGTTGAGGATCGCTGGGAGCCCGGAAACGAGACGACCTGGACGGCCAGCATCGACGGGAAAAACGACATTCTCACGGAAACTCCAGAGTCACCGCCGATTTACGAAAAATCGAGTTTCAACACGCCCATCGAGTACAACGACATCGACTCGCGACAAACGATTTTGAGCAGCGATGCGGATGTCGATCACAGGTGGGTTTCGAAAATAATAGCAATCATACCATTTTTTCGCGTCCGATTTTTTCTACAAACGCCGATACTTTATTTCTCAATGATTTTTCCTCGACGAAGCTTTTCTTGGCTCCTAAAATCGCTGAAACTCGACAAAAAAGTGCGTCAAAATGTTTGTCGTTCAATGAATTTTTGTCATTATATCGTCGCATGAAAATTTGCATTCGATACTCTCGAAACTTTGTACAATTTCACGCGAGAAAATAACGATCGAAGAACGACTCCGCGTGTATTTAACCGACGTTCTTCGGGGGAATCATCTTTCACGCTTTTCGATGCATTTCGAACGAAATATTCGATTCAACGAATGTTTTTTTCCTCATTTTTCTTGCTTCCTGTTTCCTACACGGTATTTGCATAACTCGGGATTGTTAAAATATTTGCGATCGAGAAATTCATTGTGTTTCTTCGGCGTATCGAAGACTTTAAAATTGATTCATCAATTCGAATGAAAAAAAAAACGCGAAATTCTCCCCTCCCCCATCGAAATTCAGAAAAATTCTCAGGCAAAATCTATAAATCGGGACGTTTTGAAATTTTTCGTGAGTATTCAGCGACGTATTCACGGAGGGACCGACGATTTCGCAATTTCGAAATTTTGCAAAAAAATTTTTTTGCAGAGTTAAAAAATTTTTCAAAATTTCGAAATTCTCAAATCGTCAGTCTAGGCTATATCGCTAAATACTCACGACGAATTTCAAACCGATCCGATTTATAGAGTTTTCCGGAGAATTTTTCCAAGCTTCGATCTACGGATGTAACACATCGCCTTAAGGTCTAAGGCTCACATGGGGGAATACCCCCCCCCCCCCTCCCCCTTGGAAATTTAGAAAAATTCTCAGGCAAAATCTGTAAATCAGGACGATTTGAAATGTTTCGTGAGTATTTAGCGACGCAACACGGAGGGACCGACGATTTCGCAATTTCGAAATTTTGCAAAAAAATGTTTTTGCAGAGTGAAAAAATTTTTCAAAATTTCGCAATTCTAAAATCGTCGGTCCCTCCGGGCTATATCACTGAATACTCTACGATAAATTTCAAATCGATGCGATTTATAGAGTTTTCCGGAGAATTTTTCCAAGCTTCGATCTACGGATGTAAAACATCGCCTTAAGGCCATGGGGGATCCCCCCTCCCCCTTGGAAATTTAGAAAAATTCTCAGGCAAAATCTATAAATCGGGACGATTTGAAATGTTTCGTGAGTATTTAGCGACGCAACACGGAGGGACCGACGATTTCGCAATTTCGAAATTTTGCAAAAAAATGTTTTTGCAGAGTGAAAAAATTTTTCAAAATTTCGCAATTCTAAAATCGTCGGTCCCTCCGGGCTATATCACTGAATACTCTACGATAAATTTCAAATCGATGCGATTTATAGAGTTTTCCGGAGAATTTTTCCAAGCTTCGATCTACGGATGTAAAACATCGCCTTAAGGCCATGGGGGATCCCCCCTCCCCCTTGGAAATTTAGAAAAATTCTCAGGCAAAATCTATAAATCGGGACGTTTTGAAATTTTTCGTGAGTATTCAGCGACGTATTCACGGAGGGACCGACGATTTCGCAATTTCGAAATTTTGCAAAAAAATTTTTTTGCAGAGTTAAAAAATTTCGAAATTCTAAAATCGTCGGTCCGGGCTATATTACTGAATACTCTACGATAAATTTCAAATCGATGCGATTTATAGAGTTTTCCGGAGACTTTTTCCAAGCTTCGATTTACGGATGTAAAACATCGCCTTAAATTGTGCGATATCGTTGACGAGCAGAGTGAGAACGATTCCGATTCCGGAGGAGATGCATCCGACGCATCGTCTGATGAAAGCGGCCGACGTCGATCACCGAAATTTGATAAGCCTGACCGGAAGCCCGGCGAACAACGCGTCCAACGCGAGCGAGACCGTCGACAGCCGTCCGAGCAACAACAACAATTTGTGGACGAGCGCCGATCAGAATTATCGGTATCAAACATTTTCAACAGACCATATTCATCATTTTTCAACCTTTTTCCCCGTCTTCTCGTTGTTTTCTTTTTCACATTCGAGTTTTAACAACAATTCCCGCGAAACATTGCCAAAATTCGACACGGCGAGACGAGTAACTTCGCGAACCCGAAATTTCGCGAAACCCGCAGGATTTGTCAAATATTTCTCAAAATTCCGCTAAAATAACTTTCGAAAAAGCTCGCGAGGAGGAGTGGTTTCACGATGTATGAAATTTCGTAGAAAAACCGAGGAAAATCGGTCGTCTAATTTCCGAAATGAGTAAAAAATTGAAAAAGCGCGAAGCAGGGTGGAACGCCGGCGGGTTTTCGTCGATTTTCGCGAAATTCTCAGGGAACTCTTTCGAGCGAACGCTCGTTTCATTGTCATTTTTCATTTTCAAAAATGTTCATTCCCGCAGACGACAACAGGGTGACATAGTGGAGAGCGTCGACATGGAGATGTCGGACGAGGAGGCGGACGGGAAGCCGAAAAGTCGCGTCCTCGTCGAAGTTCGTTCCCAGCAGCAGCAGCAGCAGCAGCAGCAGCAGCAGGATCGCGATATGCGGTGCCTGATAGGGCCTCCGCAGACGCTGCAGCTCTCGCAACCGTCGCAACATCGTCAACAGGATCTCGACATGCGAATGATACCGCTTCCGGGTATACCGGGGCCGCGCGGTGGGGGGGTCTCTCAGGGAGTGCGTTTACCACCGCCACCCCCGCTGCCGAGCTCTCACCAATTTCATCGGGGGGTTCAGCCGGACTTCCACGGGATTCCGACCAACTTTCGCCAGGATTACCCGCAAATCCGTCAGACTCAGCAAGGCCCGATTTTCGTGCAAACCCGACAGCACGATTTTCACTCGGCGCCGCCGGATTTTCATCGAAATATCCCACAGCAGCAGCAGCAGCAGCAGCAGCAGCAGTCCCAGCAGGATTTCCACATGTCCCGCCAGCAGCAGCAGCAGGATTACGATTTTCCGGAAACGTCGCATCAGCACCCTCGAGTCCCAACGGACTTTATCGGCGAATCTCTGCTTCAAGGTCGATATCCGGAAGTGAATCAACTTCCGGAGCACCACGTGCATCATCAGCAGCAGCAGCACGCGCAGCATCACCGGGAAGCGGCGATGTTTCAGAGAAACGAGCGCGGAGGTCGAGGTCGCGGCGGTTTTCCCCGTCGCGGACACCCGAGATTCAACGAGGATCATCACCAGATGCGAAACTTGCCGAGTCGCCGTCTGAGGAGCGCGGACGGGAATCCGCCGACGCCGGAAGCGCCGCTCAGCGGTCGTCAGACGCAGCAGCAGCAGGATTCGCTTCTTCAACCGCCGGACACGTGCGTCGTCCTCGACGACGACGGACAACCGGTGACGCGTCCTGACCTCGACGAGACGTTCCGCGACGTGGCGATATCGGCGATGGACAGCGTCGCCGAGGAGATGAAGAAATTCGCCACCGAGGCTAGCTCGGAGGTGGTGGTGGTGGTGGCCACGGCGAATTCACGGGGAGACTCGAGGACTCCGGGGTGCGAAGGTACGCGCGAGGAGGACGCCCCGAGATTGGACGACCCGGGTGTCGACAGGATCGTCTCTGCTCCAGGAGACGACGAGGACGACGACGACGACGTCAAGGACGACGGCGGCGACGACGGCGACGTCACTTCCGGCAATGCGGAGGAGGCTCGACGAGTCGCCAAGAGCGAGGAACGCCCGCGGGAACCCACCGGCGTCGTCGGCGCCCGACGCGCCGACGAACCTCCCCGTCAGCTCTCCGAGCATCTCGAGGCGCTCATGAATTCCGGGAAAACGACGAGCGCCAACGAGCCCAAGAGGCAAGAGTCGTCGAACGGTAATTTCAACGAGCCGCGACAGCAAACGGACGAGGAATCCTCGAGAGAGACGAAAAAGCCTCATCAGACGGCCAACGGGCCGGCGCTGCTTCCCTCACCGACGACAAACGATCTACATCCGGTCGTCGTTTACGAATACGACAATCACAACGCCCTCGGGAACTATCGACCGAGGATGCCGGTCATGGGAACACCGATCGCCCCGACTTCCGGTCCTTTCCCGATGTGGCGTGGAGGCGGCGGCGGCGGCGGCGGCGGCGGTTGTCCGGGAGTCGGACCACCCGCGCCGCGAGGACGGGGAGGTTTTCGCGGTGCGCCCCGACTACCCTGGATCGATCGAGGTCCCAGGGGACCTCCCATGGGAAACTTTATCCCCCGCGGGAACAAAACTCGCCCTGGACAATTCCGCGGTGGTTTCCGCGGCAGAGGACGAGGTGGCGCTAGTTGGTAAAGAAAAAACACTACACGAACACACACCCACTCGCGGAAGAACCAAGGTAGAGGTAAAAACGGCTTACTGATTCAGTAACGAAGAAAAAACGAGAGAAATACCCGCACTTCCGGTTTCACGCTCGATGAAAACACGAAAGATCCACCGTCGATCGAGGTTCGACGCGCGCGCCCTCTTCCGGTTACAGATTTATCCACGAGAGAGAGGCACTCGAGCGAAAAGCCGAGAGGAGCGAGATTCGCACTTCCGGTTTACACTCGAGCTCCTCCCGATCATCGAACGTCACGAGAAACCAAGCGGTGAAAACCACCGCGAGATCCGGTTGTCCGCGACCGAGGGGAGGCGATAAAGATACCGGGGACGGTGAGAATCGAGAGTCTCGAGAGGCTTCCGGTTTTCCCCGAGCTTGTCCAGTGAAAGATCGAACGAAGCGAAAAAAAAAACGAGGGAAAAGTTTGGAGAAAACGAGAGGGAGCGAAAAAAACGGGAGAGCAAAACTGTAGAATAAAAAACGAGTAGGAAGACGCATTGCGATCGAAAACTGATATTCATGTCGTGTTTCCCCGTTCGCTTTTTGCAGATTATCTCCGGGTGATAAATGCGTTCATTATTATTATTACGACTATTATTATTGTACTGTAAATTTGTTTAGGATTTACGTTGAAAAATTCACTGATCCAAGGGGAAAGTGATCTTTCGTCGGAAAGATATTCCGATCGGAGTTTCCGGGCGGCAGCGACGATATAATAATAAAAATAACGAACATGGGAATGAGACTGAGGTGGCTTTTTGGCGCGACGACGAGCGCGCGTTGCTGCGAAAATTCGATACGACGTTTCTCATCTCTTTTTTTTTTTTTTCGTCACGAATCGGTTGGGCGTTTCGCGAAAGCTCGTGATTCTTTGGTGGACTTTTTTCGTCGCGATCTTTTTACGGAAAAGTTTTTCGTTAATCCCCCCCCCCCCCCCCCCTGAAATTTCCTTTTTTTCGGACGATTCGTCCGAATTCGTCCGTTCGGACGGATATAATAATAAATATAACGAACATGGGAATGAGACTGAGGTGGCTTTTTGGCGCGACGACGAGCGCGCGTTGCTGCGAAAATTCGATACGACGTTTCTCATCTCTTTTTTTCTTTCTCTTTTTTTTTTTTTCGTCACGAATCGGTTGGGCGTTTCGCGAAAGCTCGTGTCGATGATTCTTTGGTGGACTTTTTTCGTCGCGATCTTTTTACGGAAAAGTTTTTCGTTAATCCCCCCCCCCCCCCCCTGAAATTTCCTTTTTTTCGGACGATTCAGCGGAAAACCGAAGAATCTTTCCGCTTGCTTTTTTTTTTTTCTGTTTCTCAATTCGCCTTCTTTGAAAAATTCGAAAATGCCTCTCTGACGGTTTTTGAGCTTGCTGAGGTCGAGAGCGATTGGTTTTTTTTTTTTTTGTTTTTTTGAAAAAATGTTTCCTCCGTCGTATCGCCATCGCCTCATCGATATCGCGCGCGACTTTTCGAATTTTTCGCTGTCCGTTGTTTTGAAATTTTGGAAATGCGGGGCTGGATGAGATTTCGAATTCGGCGATCTCGAAAATCGCAGACCGCGATTTCTTCGCGGATCGGCAATTTGGGGGTTTTTCCGAGAAATTTTTCAAAATTTTCGGCTGCAAAATGCACGAGGGAATTTGGAAAAAAGTTTGCGCGCATTTCGGGGAAATTTGAAGGGATTTGTTTTCGACGGATTTGTCGGTGATTTTTACATGTTTTTGACGTCCGAAATCAACGCGAGTGTATTTCTCATTGCAGATTTTCGCACCGTCGTCAAATTCGCGTTTTATTTCGCTCTCGTTCGGGATTTAACCTCCGAAACGTCCTTGACGATATTTTTTCAAATTATTCTTGCGCCAAAAATCGAGCCCCCCACCCGAAGACGATCTTTCGATCGTCGAAATCTTCAGCGTTTCCAAAAACCATGGAATTTGCTTTTATTTTTTCGAAAATAACGTTGAACGTCAAATCCAAAAAACGAGCAATCGCCGAACGTCCAAAGACGAGCGCGAATTCGCCGAATGTTTTATTTACCATCGATAAAACGTAAATCTTCGAAAAATCAACGACACGAGCTGTACACGATTTTTTATTGAACAATTGAGCGTGAAATACGACGCCGAAAATTGGACAAAAACTGGTAAACACCAACACTCGTTCGTATCGAATTTTTTCGCTCCGCTCGTCGCGCTGTAATCCCGCGCAAAAGTTCACTTCCGGTCCAGCGCGTAGAGCGAGAAATCAGGGTAAAAACGACGTTTAGATTCGACGTCTATTTTATCGAAATGCGAGATTCATGTTTTTCTCGTTTTTTCAAAAGAAAATAACAAAAAATGTTTGCAAACAACGATACAGCGCGAAGAACAACGAGCGCTCGTCGCCTCTGAAATCGCGCGTGAAAAAGTCACGAAAAAGCAATTAAAATCCCTCGACTTTTCATTGGAATCTCGAGTCTGACGATTTTAAGCGGATTCGAGAAGAAAAAACACATTTTCCCGTCGGAGACGACGTAAAAAAGATTTTCCGTCGTTTTCCTCGATATTTCAATGAATTCCAAATTCAAAAATATAACGATCAACATCCTCTTCGTCGACGAACGCAAAACATTTTGCGGATGTTCGTCGAAGGCACCGAAATTCTTCAATTTTTCGTTGGAATCGCAAAAAAACAAAGAAAGAAAACATTGTCCCATCGTTTCGATAAAAGTATCTCTGATCTTCGATCGAGGAATCTCAGCAGCCGACGAAAAAAAAAAACCGGAAAGGTCGAAAAAGATTTTCCATCGATTTCCCCGATATTTCAACCAACTTTGAGTGCAAAAAAAACATCCTGTTTTTTTTTTCATTGAATGAACGCAAACGAAAAAGCGAGCATTTTTTTAGAGACCAAACCGAGCCGCTTTCGGATTTTCCAGACGAGACGAGAAGCCTCCGAGCAACTCGCCGACTCTGTAAATATCGGAAAGACGAAAGAAGAGAAAAAAGAAAACTCGCCTTCACGTCCCTGGTAATATCCGGTGAGAATGAAAAAACAGAGAGAGGAAAAACTTGGAAAACGACATTTTCCCTTCTCTTTTGCCTTTGCTTTATCGTTTCGTTCGAGTTTTCACGATTTTTCTCGCTCCTCTTTAGAAGGGAAAGAAAAAGAAGGAACGAGCGAAAGCGAAAAATCGTCGATGTATTGTATTACAAATGAATTATATCGATTGTGAATGATACGAAATTTGTCCAAGTAGGATTGTTCCCTGCTTGTTGGAGGCTTTGAAAAAAAAAAAAAAACAAAACAAAAGGCAACGAAAACTCCAAAATTCCCGGAAGAAAAAAAAAAAGAAAAATCAGCAAAGAAGAAAGCGAACGACGAACTTTTTTTCGCGTTTGAATTTCTCCAGGAGCAAAGACAAATTTGCAAATTCGACGAAACAAAGAATGACACGAGAAAGAAGGGTCGAGACTGGCCTCTCTGAGGGAAATAACGAGGAGGATGGGAGGAAATGAGGGAGGGGGAAAATAGAGGAAGGAAAAAAAAAGTGTATTAATAAAATACAAATGTTTATGTTCTGCTCCACGTTCGTGCACTTTCCCCGTATGCAATGCCGCCCCAGAGGCTCTTCACAATCATCGCGGAAAATTAGGGTATTATTGATACTCGAAAAATGGTCAAATTTGCAAAATGAAAAATGTCGAATATACGAAATCGAGTAATCGATTTTTCCTCGTCGGTCTTCGACTTTTGGCCGGCATTGTACATACATATATATAAAATATATGCATATAATATTATATTAATATTATATACTGTATATATATATATATATATATTAAAAAAAATTCCTCAACGCCGAATCTTTCGTTTTTCGATTTTTACACGAAAAACTCGCGATTCTCACAGGGTGAAGAAAAGACGGAAAAATATTCGCGACATTGTACATAAAAAAAAAAGGGCTCAAAACGTCGATTTGCGCATTTTTCGTCGCGAATTATCGAGATGTTTGGTTTTTCCACTAAAATGGCTGTGATGCATGAGATTGAGGGTGCGTGAGGGGCGCCATTTCCAGCAACGAGCCGATGGAATGAGAATTTTCAAATTCGTTAAGGGGTTACAGCCGCTTGAGAAGAAAAAAAGTGTTTTTTCATTTTTTTCCATACTCGATCAAAGGGGTGGGGGTTGAAATCGAGCGTGTTTCAACGATTTCTTTCGTGTTCAAAGACGTATGAAAAAAAAAACACCGAAGAAACACGCCCTCGCAGCGATCCGAACTAAAATTCGGAATCACTCGATTTTTCGAAGCGAAAAAAATTATGAGAATAAATCCGCTGGCCAAACTATCGAATTTGACGTGGAAAAAAACGCGGGGTGCTTTTTTACATCTTCCGGACGACTCCGCGTTCCCTCCTTTCCGCTTTTTTTTACGTCAAAGTCGCAATTGTTCGCTCAAAAATTTTGTTCTTATTTTTTTGCCCTTCGTTCCATAAATTCCGCGGTTTTTCCGCTTTTCCGTTCGCGCTGCTGCCAGAGCGTGTATTTTAGTCTCAAGGACGCGAAAACGTCACTTTTTTTCAGGGCCTTTGGTAGAGCCACGTGGTAACAAAAAACGAAAAAAAAAAAAAAAGAAAAATAATTTTTTTTCCTTCGATCGAAAATAGCGGATTCACGAGAGGATCCGTCGCGGCGTTCGCTCAGCCGTAATTTCCATGAGAAACGGTCCAACGAGAATATTTACGTTGAAAAAAATCGCGAAATGCGGATTCAGCCGGAAGAATCGAGAAGAAAAAATAAAGATTCGTTGATCGGCGGGAAATTTTTCCGAAAAAGTCAAAAATTTCACGAAATTCGCTAAAATTTGGAAAACTTTGAAAGCTGCAGTCCCATTGCGCGAATTAATTTCGCGCCGAAGGGAGAACGAGCTTTCCGCGCATTTTCGCTCTTGTCTTTCGACAATTTCTTCACAACTTTTTCGTCCTTCAAAAATCAAAGTTTCCCGTTCTCCCACGGTAATTTTCGATAATGGGAGATATTCGAAAGTAAACAAATGCGAAAAATTCTTATTTCGTTCGATCACTGCTGGAACGAGTCTTCTCACGCGCTCGAAAATTGAAAATTCTCATTGTAGATATTACATTAACGTAAATCACACATTTACGTTAGGATTAAGGTAAAAAAAGAGGGGCAGGGGGGGAGGGGTCTCTTTCGGGTCTCGAAGAATCGGTGGGGAAAAAATGAAAAGACGAAAAAACGTTCTTTTCGTGAACAAAACGTATCTCGCCAGCGGACGTCGAAAATCTCGTGAAAATTGTCTAATTTTTTTTAACCCAAAAAATCCTCGCTCCCTCCTTCAATTTCCATTCCCCCGATGGTCCCGTGACGAATTTACGAATCCTTATCTACGAATTTAGCTTATCGACGACGAAAAAACCTACAAAAAAAAAAACAATTCCGCAATTTGGAAAAATCGAAGGAGACGAGAAATGCTTTTTTTTCTCAATTCTAATGTCACTCTGACAAATTTTTTTCCCATCGATATTCAAATACTTTTACTTGAAAGTGACGCAGGTGGTTTTTTTCAGGGAAAAATTGCATTTTTTTATTTTTAAATAAGTCACTTTTCCAAAAAAAAACAAAAAAAAGAGTTTTTACGGACGAGAGATTCGTTTTTTGTTCCACGGTAATTTCGGGATGGATTTGTCGATTTTTTTAATTCATTTTTTTCAACGCGAAAGTTGACAACGCAACGATTCATTTATTCACTTATTTCGTGCTCATTGGATCGAAGATGGAACATTTTTTATTTTCACTTCCGACATTTTTCATCATAGTTTTTATGAAAAATGCGAAAAAAAAAAAACGTTCAATTCACCCATTTGACGCTATTTATCACCGAGAGGAGTTTCGCATTTCCGGCAAAAAAGTAAAATCATTGAACAATTGTTTTTCGTGCCCGTTCCACCGAAGGATACATTTTTTTTTCAATTTTTCGCGATCCCGATAAATTCCTTCTGTCGAACGCTCACGAAACGGTCGAATAATCGAATCGACAAATGGAAAGTTCAATATTATCATCTATTTCAGCGGAGGCGGAATTTTTCATTCATTTCGTCAAAGAAAACTTTGCATTTTCGATAAATCGTAGAAAAAAAAACCAAAATTTCCATGCGCATCGGGATGAAGGTTTTTCTAACGCACGCGCTCCGTAATTCGCATCAAAGGCGTCAAAAAAAAAAGACAACAAAAAAGTAATCAAATCCCACGAGAAAATCCGATCGAAAATGAAAAAAAAAAAAAAAAATCGCCGCTTTTTTCCCGTGCCATCAACGCAATGCCGAATTCAAAGCTTTGGTCAAATCGTATAATAACAACAACAAAAAAACGCAAGCAAAAAAACAGACAAACAATTTCTACCCCCACGCGATGAAAGCTGGAATAATTTTTCAATCCGGAAATGAAAATTTTGACGTTCGAAGGGAAAAAAAAAACAAAAGAGAAACGCTACAAGCTGGTAATCGTGAAGCTTTTTCGATAAGAGGAAAGCTCGCGCACGCGCGTTTCCGCTCTTCTCCATCCCCTTTCTTCCCCCCCCCCGCCCCAACCCCCGCCGCTCCTGCCGTAGCGCTTCCCCTTCCAGCCCTCACCTCCCTCCCGCCATTCCATCGCGAAAGACCGTCGCGTTTCGACGATGGACATGGTCGGATCGCAGCATCATTGCTGGTACAAGCTGCGGGATGAGCGGAGGATACGAGAAAAAAAAAAACGATTAATTTATCGGAAAAAAATTGATCGTACAATTATCATACGAATTTTAAACGATAATTCCAATTTCCGGTTCGTCGATGCGCGATGTCCATTTTTTTTTGAACGAATTAACGCGCCGGAGGAACGAGCCGCAGCGATGAGCTCGTCGTTCATGACTCGAATCGATTTTAAATAATCATTACCCCCCCCCCCCCCCCCCACTCCCTATCACCCCCTTAAGGCGCAGTATATGGTAGAACGCGTGAGAGATCGTTGAAGATACGAGGAGGGCAAAACCATGACACTCGTTTGGTTGTTAAATATTTATCCCAGTGCGGTATGATCTCCGTCCGGCCTCGTCTGTTTATGTATGTAATCGGGGTGTTGGTTCTTTCCCAATTTGACTTTTTTTTCCCTCGCCCATGTCCCGAATTATCGATCGGCCGTCTGAAAACAATGTTGGAAAGGAAAAACTGGTTCTCGAACGCCCTTATACGCTTGCCCGAATGTCGATACCTTTTCCATTCAATTAACGTGGGATTTTCGAACTTTGTGCATTTTAATGATTTTTCTCGCTCCTGTATCTTTTCGGATGAACGATAAATTTGTGAAATATTTTCAAAATTCAATTTGTGAAAAATAAAATGATAAATAAAATTATTTGGGTCGTGTTTGACATGCCGAAATTGTTTGAAACAATTTTCGTCATCGATATGAAAATTTGTTCATCCGAAAGAATCATCGTCGAAGCGGATTCGGCGGATTACGATCGAAGAAGCGTGAAAATCACACGTTGATCTTTTTTCAGCCGAAAAACTGGCGATTTGGGGCACAGGCGCGTGCAAAAAAGTCAACTTGGCAAATAGCGAACACTCCGACGTGTATATATGTATAAATATGTATTGATAAAGCAGGAATATTGCGTACCGTGTATGCCATAAAGATTTTGTACATTAATCGACGAAGAAACGGAAGAATACGATACGTTGTGAAATACGAACGAAAAAACGTATGTTAATTATTAATAAAAAAATTGTATCATTGTATAAAAAAAAAAAAAGGAAAGCGAATGAAACTTTGATGAAAAAAAAGAATTGACTTCGACGAGTTATTTATTTATCGCGCTGCCGATGCATGAGAAAAATCGTCCGAATAAAATTGTCCCGATTCTTGACATGACATTTGGGGAAAATTACACCACCTCGAGGCTCGACGATTGAAACTCATATTCGTTTTTTTGACACATCTAGTTTGCAGATTGAGAGAACCATCGAACGCTCGGGTGGCTAAATATACTTCGAAGGGATCGAAGATCGTTAAAAAGTCGAACACTCGGCTGACTTTTAAATTGAATATACAGGGTGACGAAAAAGTATGGAAACACTTGAAAATTTCTCTGGAAATGTCTATTTTTGAAAATGAATGAAAAATGTAGCAGAGTAATTCTCAGCGAGGAAACTATCGGTGACCTTGGATTTGACCTTGAACCTGCGCTTCAAGGTCATTTGAAGGTCAAGTTGTTTTTTTTAATGGAACTCTTTATTCGTGACTCCGGCGTCGGAAGGGGCGAAAAATGTTGCATTGGGATCGAAAAATTTTACGCAATTCGTTAACTTTAACCTGACGAATAATCGTAGTTGCCGTTCTTGCCGATTAATTCGTTAATCAACCAAGTAATAACTCTCGGATCCCTGCCTGTTATTTCAGCACACCTTTGCGTCGTGATAACCGGCACCCCTTAATTACGTCGTGTTACCATGGTTTTTTAAGTATATTACGTGCAATTTGGGTCTCCTCGTTGCCATACAGCGAAACATCGTATTTTCTCTCAGATTTCTATCGCATCGGAATATTTAAATTGCCACTCGAATCTCGTCCAATTAGTGGTGAAAAATTCAGCGTAGTCTCACGTCGGATTGACGCATTTTAATTCGATTTTTATTCGAAATTCTCATTTCATTTCGGTTTGGTTCAGACTGTGCCATGCCTCCTTAAATGATTTTTTCAGACGCCTAACTTTCTTCTAAAAATTGTGGACTTTGCCATAATCCGATTTTTCAATAAATTTCTCAGATTCCTGTCATTTTTGAAAATACCAAAATTCGAACATGCTTAAACCGGTTTGTTTACATACTTCTATTCTGTCGTAAAAAACCAAAATTGTAATTGAATTTTTATCAAAATAACGCTGCCAATTAATGCGAAAGTTTCTGCACGAGGCTCACTTTGGAGTAAACTCATTTTAATCCGTTTTAATTACGTGTAAACACACATGGTTGATGAGTAAATTGCGTGTTGGCGCGATCGTGCTTTCATCCCTTGAGATATTCGTCCAGCTGTGAAAGAAAAAAAAAAAAAGGTCATCAGCAAAGTAGAAACAGCCGAGTCCATGGGTGCTGCTGTGTACCAGCGTTGCTTGGCTACCGCAAATTCATAGAGAAAGGCAGCACGTGCTGCAGCTTTTCAGGAAAAAGTGAGAAAAATTTCTGTATGTTCCTTGTGCACAAGACGAAACTGCAGAGGTCACTGAACAGAGTCGTGCCGGCGGTTGTCACCGCGGATTAGGGTGTTTTCTTCTTCGAGATTTGACCTTTTTCACTTGGCTATGCCACGAATCATTTCTTTTTGACATAAAAACAATTAAAAAAAGAATTTCGAAATCCAACTGCACTTTCTCTTTTTGCACTTTTCAGATTTTAATTATCTTCTATCTTCTCGCTTATTGTACTCGTTGAATAATGATGGAAACGTTTTTTACGTCATCTCTGACGGAATTGGAATTGGTAAAAAAAAAATCCTGAAATAAAAATATTTGCAAAAAAAATGTTGGCTGTAATGGCATTTGAAATATTTTTTTTTCCAACATTGTTTTTTTCAGGCTACAAACTAATGCTTCGGAGCGTACCCGAGTGAAAAAAGTCGACTCGGACAGGGGCACCCCGCTGCACATAAAAGCAACTTTTTTCCATATCCTGGTACGAGGGTATCGCTCTCCAGGACTCGATCGCGTGTTGCGTTTTTTTCCCCCCGCGAGTCAGCAAAGATCCTACCCTAACGTGGCGTCTTACACTTCCTCGTCGATACACCAACGACCGCTCGAACGTCGCAGCTCGCGACACGCAAATTCACTTTAATAACACACGAGAGTAATGGCCAAAAGGACTTTTTTCTCTTCGTTACAGAGATTTTTTAGACCGCCTGTGCGTGGTGGCCATCGTGAAAAACGCTGCCCTCGGAATCTCCCGAGGAAGGCACCGAATTATCGGATATGAATTTTTCACTTTTTTTTTCATCACTAATGGAGCGAAGACAAGAAATATTCCGTTATCCGGAGAGATGGATTTATTAAAAGCGGATATTTCGAACTTGAGAAGAATTCGCTTAGAATATCGAAAAATTCGATTTTTCCGAAAATTGTTTTGAATTATTCGAAAAAAACTCGAGCTCTCGAGTTTTTGTATTACTCGTAAAGTCTTTTTTGAGAAACATCAAAATCCCTGAAATTCATCGACTTAAGGAATTCCTTTTGTCCAGGTGAAAGCTCGGTATTTCTTTTTTGTCTTTTTTTCAAAATCTTGAGACGGCATCGATGATTGACCCGCGAACTTTGCACGGGGATGAAGGGCAGAGTCGTTATAAAAAATGAGACTCGAATAAAATAATGTATAGCAGCGAAGAGGTCGAGTGCGGCGGCGAGGATGAGCAAGCGCAAACTTTAATCGAATATCGATGTAGTGCCGGCTGTATACATGATATACAGGGTGTCCTGAAACTAGATGTTAATTTATTCGAAATGAAATTCAGGACGAAATTCCAAGTCAAAATGTCCTTTAGCATTTTTTTGTACGATCAGAACCTAGCGAGTTATTAATTATCAAACTTTCAGCCACTCGGACGCGCGCTCTCCCTTCTCCAGCGGCGAGCGAGCGCGTCCTATTGGCGCGGACTATATTAATTAATAACTCGACGGGGATTGGTCGCATCGAAAAGTGCTCAAGGACTTTTCGCCTCGAAATTTCGTCCCGGATGTAGCGGTAAATTATCAGCATTGAGTTTCGAGACACCACGTGTATGTCATGGACTTTGTCCTTCGATAAAAAGTGTCAAACGTCCATATATAGATCATTAAGGTCGGGGTCATACGTCGCTCGCAAACACACGTACACACACGCGCGTGCATACGCAAACACAGCGGTGGGAAAGGATAAAATTTGCAGGATCGCGAATGGTAAAACACGGAACGACGTCGCGAGTGATAATTAAGAGATAATTAGAGGTGCTTTTCCACCACCAGAAGACCTATTGTTGGCGCAACAATGCGCGTGTGTGAATACATGAACAAAGAAACGATAAGACTTTTCTGTATTGGATCATTTTCGAGGGGCGAGTGTCATCAACAATGCCGATACTCCAGCAGCTCTACGATGCCAATTGGGGTGACATTGTTTGGGTTGTGTTTGGAGTACAATCGAGGAGTGTAAAAGCTCCTAGAGGGCGTGCAATTGGCACTTTGTTATCGTGGCAAAATGCTGTTTGCTTTCTAATGCGCGCGTGTATTTTGTTTTTCCCTTGAATTTGAAAGTAAATGACGCTTGATGAATTTGAAATTCGAATCGAAATCTTGGAATTTATTCATCACGAGTCTTTTCAATTATTCTAGCGTTAGAAATTTTTTGATTTTCTCATTTTTTCAAATCCTCTACGTTTTTCGAACGTTTCGCTAGTTTTTTCAATGAAATCATCATTCCAGTAAAATCTGATGGCATGTACAATCGAGGAGTGTAAAAGCTCCTAGAGGGCGTGCAATTGGCACTTTGTTATCGTGGCAAAATGCTGTTTGCTTTCTAATGCGCGCGTGTATTTTGTTTTTCCCTTGAATTTGAAAGTAAATGACGCTTTATGAATTTGAAATTCGAATCGAAATCTTGGAATTTATTCATCACGAGTCTTTTCAATTATTCTAGCGTTAGAAATTTTTTGATTTTCTCATTTTTTCAAATCCTCTACGTTTTTCGAACGTTTCGCTAGTTTTTTCAATGAAATCATCATTCCAATAAAATCCGATGACAATTGTGACTGGAAATCTTTATATATATATTTCTTCTGTGCGTGTGTTTGTCACTGAACTCCTCCTAAACGGCTGAACCGATTTTAATGAAATTTGTTGTGTGTGTTCAAGGGGATTCGAGAATGGTTTAGATTTACAATTCGGTCCAATTCAAATTGTTTATTCAATTAATTTTCGAATCATAAAGACGTGTGTACGGGACAACGTCCGACGGGTCCACTCGTTGATCTATAAATTTAAACGTTATTATTATTATCGACGTAACGGAATACGATAGTTATATGGTGTTTTCGCAAGCTTCAAATTGTGTCCGATTTTCATCGCCGGTCTGCCGGAGGCTCCTCGAGTCTCTTCATCAGGAATATCAGTCTTCCTTTGCCACGGTAGTCAAATTTCCATACTATGGAACAGAAAGATGCCGACGCTGTTTCACCATCGTTTCATCCATGCCGCACAAGGCTCGGATGGCTCGCCAAATTATACGCGGACATCTGATTTATGAATTCAAGAGCGAAAGATGGTTCAGTTTCCTCAGATATACAGGGCGTCCCAAAACTTGATGTGAACACTTTGGGGTTGACTTCAGGACGAAACTCCGGAACGTACCCTAGTCTTTTTTTTCTAGTAGAATAACCTTTTTTTTCACCCAATTCTTGATTGAAGAGCCACGTCCACAGCCACCTCGACCCTGGACAATAATCCACGGACTTGTCGGTACAGATAAGAAAAATATATTTTCATGGGTGAATTTTACAAATGGTCCGTTTTTTCTGCATCCCTGGCAGGAAAGGAAATCGAGGGGCTTGTTTGTATCTCAATATCATTCGATTATAAAAACTAACTTCAAGCTTTTATTAATAAAAATTAGATCGCAGCTGTCGATCTCCAGCTTCGGAAAAATCATAATAATCTCTGCGTAAAAGTCAGTGAGGGCAGGCGCAAAAAAAAGAAAATCTTTTCAAAGGAAGCGATAATCGCTCTTTGCCATGAAATTTTTGTTTTTTCTTTTTTTTTTTGAACGCGTGCGTTACTTTTTTTTTCGAAATTCTCTCGCTTTTTAACTCAAGCTCAATTATCGAATATTCGCGTTTAAAAAATCCTCTTCCGCGCCAATATCTCTCGGAATTTGCAGTGCCTGAAAAAATCGAAATGTCAATGCCGAAATGTACCTGGGTTTATTTGAATGAATTAGTTAATTAATTTTTATCAAGCCAGCGATAAAATACGCCATATTCGTTCGTGGCAATTCGCAGTAACGTGGGGGTTGAACGCGTGGCCGATCGCACGTGAGAATCGTAGGGTACAAATAGGGTAGGTAGGGCGTTATATCGGCGCTTCGGGTCGATAGCGCGGACTTATACACACCCCTTGTGTATTCTCTGGTGCTGCCGGGATAATTTCCCTCCTCGATGTTGCAAAACGTTAAAACCCTCGTTAAAGCCCTCGTCCGCAAAATTTCACGAAATTTGGTTTTTGGCTTGACCCTTGACCCCTCATTTTACAGCGGAAACATGTCGCGACCATTTTACTTGCGATCCACCTTGTGGAAACGTTTTTTAACGAAAAGAAACAGAATTTCGTCGGAAATCAGCGAAATTCGTATTTTCGCTCTCGTCCAGAATGAGGATCATGAGTGAACGTAAGGAAAATGTATTTTTTCGTGAATTTATTCCGTTTGAATTAAAGGGGTTGAAAAATGGTAACATTTTTTATTTTCAAGGCTATTATTCGGAAATGCACGATATTCGAAATTCGAGAAGAAAATTTCGAATTGCTCGTAGTGTTTTCGAATTATTCGAATTTTACGAATAATGGAATATTAAAATTCGAGTTTAATTCGAAAGAATCATAATTCGGGCATGTCAGAATTCTGTAGCGTTTCCGGTAGCTTGATTATCGTGACGGAACCCAATTTTTTAATCCGCCCTTGTCCGCCCAATTAGCAGCGGAAAGGATCTCCATTATTCGCCGGATTATTCCTGTCGAGTGGAATTTAGCATTCTATTCGTAGCCCGTACTGAATATTTTTGCACCATCCGAAAAAAAAAAAACGAAAAATTCCAAAAATCTCCAAGTATTTCCAATCCGCATCAAAGCAATTTTTCAGCGAGCTGGGTGTTTTATTTATTTTTTTTCACGAGAGAAACGCGTGAACATGGAAAACAAATTGGAATAACAAGAGCTGAAAATTCGAGTTTCGTTTGAAAAAAAAATGATCACGTGACTTCCTCTCTTCTGATCATGTTAATTACCGTTGCAAAAAAATTCCGTTTCCAAAATTTCGTCCGTCCTCATCTTCCGCCGGAATCAGCAGCCTAAAGATTGCCCGTTACTTATGGAACACCCTGTATAAACGCGATACTTGAGTTTCGTTCTACGACGACGCGGTCTTGCGCGGTTTATCCGTCGGGCTGTCATTCGGTGGTTAAGGGGGTTGGCGGGTGCTCCTCGGCACCCGCGCATACTTGCAACTCCATCGTCGAGACGGAGAACGGCGAATACGTCAGACTTCTGTCAGTGGCCTCTCGGACGTTCGAGAGTGTACATGAATATACATAAATATTATACAAACACACAAATCGTAAATTGGGACTGAAAATCACTGAAGAATTCGCAGTACTTCCTCGTGATCGCGTTTCCCTTTCTCCCCCGTTCTTCCTTCCTCTTTTTTCATCCCTCGTTCAACAAGTTCCTCATTTTCTTTCGATTTTCAACCCAAATGCGATCGTCGCACAATTTTCCTCCTCGGCGTTTTTTGCGAGCGAGAAAAAAAACCGATTGACGAGTGAATCCAGGCAGGACGAATGTTTTTTTCGATTGCTACATTCGCTGTCGAGCCGGAAGTGAAAATTCAATATTAAAAAAAATTGTCACGACCGTCAGCGCCGAAGAGGAACAACAATTTTGCCAATCGATGTTGATTAACGCTCCGCTGCTGCTCACCCTGGCGAATTTCCTCCCGGGAATACGAGTGTGCCGCGTGTTAACGTCTTCCTCGTCGTACGCTGCTTCGATTACGACCGCAAGATGAATAGACAGGAAAAACAGTCGCTTCGCGCATTCCATCCGCGTAATTTTCATTTTTACTTCGATTTTTTCCAAATTTTTTCCACGAGTTAATCACGGGTTGTCGCGAATTCGCGTTACGGAAGCGTTAAAAGTGGTAAAAAATCAGCATCGATGATGTCATCGATGATTTTCACCGTCGAAAGTGTGCCTCGTGGCGTCAAAGTGGTCTGAATCGATCGAGCAGCGTCGTTTGTTTATTTATTTTTTTAAACTTATTTTCAAAATACCAAACGGTTTGCTTACGATCGTCGTCCGTTGCGCGATTTGAGGAATCTTCGAACGAATCATCGTTGTGTCCCGGATTGATTCGACGACGTCGTCAAACGATCGCGAAAATTAGTGGAAATTTATATTGGAATCTTTCCAATGAGTGTGGTACAAATCGCCGGTTCCATCGATGATTTTCAACGATAATGAACAAGTTTCTCGTGGTATCAAAGTTGTCACAGGATCCATTAGCGATTCCGCATTTTGGGATCATTTTTTCATTCGTTTTTTTCCTTTTGCGACATTTCGGCGATCTTAAACAAACGACGATCGCTCGTCGTTGTTACGAGATCGGTCGAAAGGAGACACTGCGAGCTTCCACAGATTTATGATGAATAAATTCCGACAATTACCATCATTACGATCATTTTAATCGTCGATTTATTCTCGACACGAGTAACTCTCGATTTCTACTCTCGTCGCAATCGTTTTCGATTGTCATTTTTGCTTTTTAAATCGAGGAATTTTAGGCTATTCTCCCCTCAACGATTACTTCGAAAATTTCCATGATTACGATCATTTTAATCGTCAATTTATTCTCGACACGAGTAACTCTCGATTTCTACTCTCATCGCAATCGTTTTCGATTGTCATTTTCGCTTTTTAAATCGAGGAATATTAGGCTATTCTCCGCTCAACGATTACTTCGAAAATTACCATGATTACGATCATTTTAATCGTCAATTTATTCTCGACACGACTAACTCTCGATTTCTACTCTCGTCGCAATCGCTTTCGATTGTCATTTTTGCTTTTTAAATCGAGGAATTTTAGGCTATTCTCCCCTCAACGATTACTTCGAAAATTACCATGATTACGATCATTTTAATCGTCAATTTATTCTCGACACGACTAACTCTCGATTTCTACTCTTATCTCAATCGTTTTCGATTGTCATTTTTGCTTTTTAAATCGAGGAATATTAGGCTATTCTCCTCTCAACGATTACTTCGAAAATTTCCATGATTACGATCATTTTAATCGTCAATTTATTCTCGACACGACTAACCCTCGATTTCTACTCTCATCTCAATCGTTTTCGATTGTCATTTTTGCTTTTTAAATCGAGAAATTTTAGGTTTTTCTCCGCTCAACGATTACTTCGTGGATCGGAGGAAACCGTTTTTTTTTCGCTCGTCGAGAAACGGATAATTTTTTCTTTCGAATCGTTCGGGGGATGCTCGAGCCCGGAACAATGAGGGAGCAACACGTGGTGCAAATTCCGAGTGTCGCATTATGAGACGTCTCGAAAGAAATCCCTGTGCTCGTAATTATTTCATTCAGTTTTTTTTTTTTTTTTTTTTTTCTCGAGATAATTAGAAACTCACGAGCCCCGAAGTGCATTTTTGTCAACGAATTCGTTGTCGTTGTTGGAATTTCACATCCAACAGCTTTAAACTCGCGCTCCATCGTGCACAAAAGGATACTCTTTCAACCCTCTTGCGATAAATATTTTCCATTGATTTTCAATCGAACTCATACGCGATTAAAATCTGCTCGAACCTCTTTAACGTCATCCCGCGTCTCCCTCGTGAGCAACACACGCCGTTCGCGTCATCGCAGTGCCTCCTTTTGTACCGCAGCGTGTTCGCGATGTGTTGTGACACGCGTGACAAACTTTTCAACCCTTCGCACGGCTTATCCCTCGTCATTTCACTTTTTTCTCTCTCCGTGCCGCGGCCATATAATAAAATACATCGATCGGTCTGAACATATCGTCGTACGATTATATCGCGCTGTTTTGCGATCAAAATCGAGTCTCCAATTTTTTGTGCGCATTTTTTTTTTTGCGAACCATCGGCGCGTGGGGTCGTTCGGTTATTCTCGTTACGGGTTTTTTTTTCGAATTTTCTTTTTCGAACGATTCGAAAAATTCTGCTATCGTAATTCGAAAAACCTTGTGACTCGACGGGACTTTTTTCATTGTCGTTTTAGAACGTGTGCGAGGGGCAAACTTCATTTCGGCTTGTATCGAGCACGCTTTATCGTTTCGCGCGTCGCCGATCGCATGATTTTCTCGATGCTTCGCGCCGCAATCGCCATTTCACGAAACACCCGCGGGAATCCGCTTCCTCGATCGGAGGTTGACGTTCGAAGGAGAAACTTCACGATCGATCGAACGACGTAAAAATAACAGAGAATCAGCCGAAATCATGTTACCCGGGCGAGCACGTGCGGCTCGTTTCAAAAAACGTTTGAAGGACTCGCGCTTCTTTACGACGTTAATTGTCGCGATTGAGGGAGACCCGAAAAATCGCTCCTCACCGTCCTCGCAGCCTCAGTTGGACGAAAGATGAGCAAGAGCGTCGAACTCCTCGCTGGATCGGAGGACGGCGAGGCTGTGCCCGGTGAGAACAATTTTCGAACGAAAATATCAAAAAAAAAATCCAAAAATCTCTCGAATTCCTCGTGAAGCTCCTCCTCATTCGTCAAAACGTTCGCGAATATTCAGATCTCCTCTGTTCTTTCAAAATCATTAGAGTTTTAAATAAAAAAAATGAGAGGAAAAAAATCTCGTCGAGTGTCTGAAAAAAAAATCATTTTCCGTCCAAATTTTGTTTCCCAAGTTTCGGCTACTTTTTGCTATGTTTTATTTCATAAATTCCATTCCGAGACGCTCCAGTCTCGGTTTCCTTATTTTTCTTAATATCATTGCATTTTTTTCTCACGTCGAAGAGTGTTTCGTGAAACATCCCCGAGTGTTTTGGGACTTTTGTCGGAGGTTTCTCTCGAATTTCTCGAATTTATTTCGACTTTTTGTTTTCTCGTTTGAATTTCAGATCAATCACGTTCGGAATCGAGATCGGGATTGAATCTCAACGGTAGCAGGCCGTTGTCGAGAAGCGCGACGGAGCTGAGAGTGAACAAACGCGGCGATTCGCCGACACTCGGGGGTCGCGCGTCTCAGCCGTCCGGCGATAACGACAATCGCGATTCCCCGCATCATCATCATCATCAGCATCCTCATCACAGTCATCCCCATCATCATTATCATCATCTTCGTTATTCGTCGGTTGCTCAGCGTACTCAAACTTTTTTTGCAACCCTCAAGAGTCGATGGGTAAGGGGCAGAAGCAAAGAGAGAAGAAAAATCAAAGACGGAGCGGGAAACGCGACGAACGAATCGCCGAACAGAAACGTGGGCGTCGAGTCTGATTATGCGGCCGATTATTCGTCCGAGCACAGTCGGAGCTCGTCCGCCACCCAGAGTCCAGCCCGACATTGTCTCAATCATCCCGGTAAGTTTTTCCAGAGTTACTCGTCGGACGTTTTTTTTTCAGGCTGCTTGCAAAAAAAAAAAACGAAAAAAAACCGAACAGACCCTTGAGATCGAGCAGGGGAGGCAGCTTCACTCCAACGACGGAGTTAAAAAGCTATCCGCAAATTTTTTAAGAAGAAAAACTCGTTAGTTTGCTGTCTTTTAATAATTTTCAAAATCAAAAAGGGACAGAGAGAAGGAATTTCGAGAAATGTATACGTATCGAAGAGTTTCAGGTTTCTGTATATTTCGAAAATAGATTTTCCCAGAAAAAATATTTTTTAATCTCGAAAAAAATTTTAAAAAAGAACGAAAGATACATTCGCGAAACGAACTTTGGCAATTTGCGCGTAGAATCTCCGCTGGCCAGGGGTAACAGAGAGAAAGCCAGGAGCAGCAGGGAGAACAGTCCCGGGAGATGCAGCGACGGCTCGTCAAAGGGTTTGTCCAATTATCAGCGTTACGCGAGAGATGGAATAATGCATAACGATAATCAGGAAGATCAAGTAACTGCCGGAGAGTCCGCCGTAACTTGTCAGGATGAAACAACCCGAAGGCGAGAATTGGCGCTGCGTCAGCACGCCTTCTTTCAATTACGGCTGCATATCAGAAGAGGAGCTAATCTGGTCGCGATGGATCGATGTGGTAAGAGTTCACGGTTTTTTTTCTTTCTCTTTTTTTCATCTTCCTTTTTTCCCCTCTCTCTCTCTCTCTCTGTATTCCTTCATCTCCGATCATCTTCTCCCTCCTCCTCCGTCGATACGACCTGTTTCTCGTTGACGCTCTCGTTTCTCGCTCGTCTGTGACAATAATTGATGACAATCGATAGATACGATTATTTCTTTTGCCACTGTTGCCGGATTTTTTGCTCCTCTCTCCGATAATCTCTCAAGGATCACTGGTACAGGCGTTATTTCAGCCAAAAAACGATTGGAATGAGAATTTCGAGTACTCGACAATGCTATCAAAATCAGAATGTGAAGATATTAAAAATTATTAGCAAATTGCTGAAGAGAACATTATTCGAAAGGCTTCTTTTACTTTCCTATTGAATTAATTCGTTGACTTTGTTGGTTGATGTTCTTGAGCTTTCTTCAAAATTCATTCTTTTTTTTTGTAAATTGATTTTTTCCCAATTTTTGTTATTGTTTTCGAAAAAGGATCGTTGGTTTATCAACGTTAGCGCGAAGTCGGTTTCGTATCGAATTCATTTTTCCACATTTTGAATTTGAATTTGAAAGAAAATATTGATATCAGCGTGAAATGATGAAAACAGGAGCGAGCGATCCTTACGTGAAGATCAAGTGTTCCGGTCGTCTTCTTCACAAATCTCGCACGGTCCATCGGGATTTGAATCCTGTTTGGGACGAGAGCATCACTCTGCCGATCGAGGATCCGTTTCAACCGTTAAACATCAAGGTATGACCTTGAATTATTTTATTTTGCCAATTATGGAAATTTCCTTCAATTCCATCGAAACGCACTTTTTCATTCTTTGCGCCGTTTTTATTTTAATTAAGACGTTATATTCATAAATTTATTCTCCGATAAATTATATCACTATTGAGATTGTAAAATATAATTTTCTGTTATATTTGTTGCTGAAAAATTTTGGCATAATATTGCACATTTTATGTGAATTATCGGCTAATTTTATTTCGATTTGTATTTCAAATATAAAGTATGATTAATATCAAATTACGATTGCCACAGAATACTGACTTTCTATTGCTTTTATACGACTGTCTTTTACGATAAGTCGTAACCGTTTGCAATATCGTATGTCCGTAGAGGAATTCCCGCGTACCGGAAAGAATCTTGTAGATATGATAAGTTGAAAAACAAAAGAATTTCCAGTATGAAACCTGCGCGAAGCTTCTGCAAGACGTTATTACCTACTCCTATTTTCAAATGCATAAAACGATGCTGATAAGACGACATAAAATCTCGTAGAATTCGTAAAATTCTCGTATCAGTTTACAGAATTTTCCTCCAGACTATCTTTATCGTCTTTCATGTTCATGATACGCGGGATGAAGAATGGGGTGCAATTTTTGTGCGTAATATACCGACGGAATAAAATGATATGGGAACGATGTTTTTCCACAGAGAAGATCGTAAACGGGCGATTTTCCGCCAGGGAATATTCGTCGTAAGAAAATTCAACAGGCTCGGATGTTTGAAATTTATTCTCTTTCAGGTCTTCGATTACGACTGGGGCCTTCAGGATGATTTTATGGGAGCCGCGCAATTGGACCTCGTTCAGCTTGACCTTGGTCATCCGCAGGATATTGTCCTGGAGCTTAAGGATCCCGCGAGACCTCGTCAACATCTCGGCGAGCTGTATCTGTCGGCGACTCTTTGGCCGAGAAATCAGCAAGAGAAAGAGCAGGTACATCCGTTATTAATCCGTTTTGTTACGAATAATGAGAACATTACAAACGAATGACGCCAATTTAGAGGTGGATTCTTCACAAAATTGCGAGACGAAAAGTCCTTTACCGTTTTTCGATATTGCGCATCATTGCAAAGTTATTAATTATCAAAGTTGAGTCGATGAGCAACGAGCTGTGACTCGGAGCGCGCGCTGCGCGCGCACCGCAGCGCTCCGAGCGGAGCTGCGCGAGAAGACTGCGCGTCACCTTTGACAATGAATAACTTTACAGGGATTCGTAATATCGAAAAACGGTAAAGGACGGTTCGATTCCAAATTTCAAGCGGAATTTAAATTCAAATGATTGACGATTCTATGGAAAGATGGCCTATTTAGGCTGATCGCTCGATTCAGGTCGATTTACACGCGTGACGCGCTCAGCACGAGTGCATGCGTATGTAAATATGCATTTGGCATCGACATTTTAAAATTGCCCACAAGATACATGTACGTCATTGCATTCGTTGAGGAATAATCGTCGGACGCTAATTCTTTCCTTGTTCATCCCATTCACTTTTCTTCCTCTCTTCCTCCTCCCTCCGTTGGTACAAACATTCGTGGTATGTTTACTCGTTACACAGAGCTGTTTGCAGTGTATACAGCTTGTTTCAGAACTGGCTGCTCAACAGCGCACGGTTAAATATGGTTTAACATAGTACATGCCTGAACTTTCATTCAATGAATAATCAACGGGCCTCAATTCAAAGAATTAATAACGCATTGAAGAATCAAAAAATTGCCGGATTTTTTCATTTGTGAGCACTCATTTTCCGGACACCCGGTGTACTCTTCAAGAAATTGAGATTTTACGTAGTTATTTGCATCATAAAGTCTCACGCGACGGGATAACCATGAAATAAATAATAACAATATTGACAATACGTCAACATGACGGAACTACTCGACTCCTTCTTATACCGGGTGCACAAAAAATAAAGGATCAGAGAGTATTAGTTCAATCGACATTTTACGAAATTTTCCAAAACTTTTACCATCACGTCCGACAAAACCATGGAACTTTGGATCTATTCCTACAGCACGTGCGTTTGAGACTACCGAAAATTGATAATAAGCTGATAAATAAGTTGATAAACAGACGGATGAGTGCCATGTAGAATTAAATTCACTATCTTCTCGTTCGAAAGTCATGTGCTCTAGTTTGCTGTGCTTCCGTGCGTGTTTGCGTATATTCAATGGTCATTGAACGAATGGAAATGTAGGTGAGTCGGTGGCCGAATGGCCGCAGCATACGTGACAATTTTCTCATGACGTAATTCCAGCATTGCTCTCAACATATGTTTGATAACTCAACCGCTATTTATATATACGTCAACTATTAAAGTATATGCGAGCAGTTCGTCAATAATATGTTGCAAATCTTTGTACATGTATGTACGTGTGTGCTTAATAGGTTAAGCGAGAGAGAGAGAAAGAGACAGAGAGAGAGAAGGGGAATTGTCTGCTGCTCTCAGGAGACTAATCAAAACTTCTTATCAAATTTCGTTGGAGTAGTTCCCTCCGTACTCGAAGCAACTTCTTCTTATCACTCTCTTGATTGCAGGCGATTGAACACTTTCATACAATTTTATCTCCTCGGTAAAGCATCGCTCTTCCCACAATATTTGTCACGTTTTTATTTCCTTTGTCTTGCCGCGAGCCGCGGTTTATTTTTTCACTCTCCTTCAACCCGGAAATTCTGATCGTGATGAATCAAACTCGTGTGGCGAAATTCGCATATCCGTTTCGTGCGCGTTTTCCTCGATTCTCATGCAGAAATTTTCCCATCGATTTTGAGCCTCCAGGGACAACAAAATAAAATGATAACTTTTGCAGAAACGAGCGCGACGAAAGAAGGAAATTTTTATTTTGAAATTATTATGAAAATTCCTGATTTCAAGGGTAATTCAGAATTGTAAAATCATCCAAAAGTTATTAACAAATTGGAGAAAATAATGGTAGAAATATTCGAGAGACTTTGTTTCTTTTCTTATCAAATAAATTCGGTCTTTTCTGTGCAAAAGAGTTTTTTTTTCGAAAAGACGTGGAATAAATTAGAATTCTGTCTCACGAGCTGCAACATTTTTTTTGCTCTCTCGCGAGTGATGTATCTCATTCATGGGAGATTATAAGCGGTAAAAGACGAATAGTATCTGACTCATCGCGAGGTTTACTCAGCTGGTACGTTTGGAAGATTTCACGAAATATTTTTTCCTCCCTCAAACTCAGTCCGATAATTTTTGGCTCGAGTTCAAGATATTTTGCTCGCGAATTTTTTCCACTCACCCAAAACCTCGCGAACCAACGAGACTCGGATTTTCGAAAAATTTCGGCGCATTCATTCGCGCGACAACAGTACAAAAAAATGGTTAAAAGCAAATCGTTCGAAGAAAAATTCGTAAAATAAATATTTACAAAACCATTTTTTTTCCATATCGATTTAAAATTCGAGTTGAATTAAATTTTGGAACACCCGTGAGTTTTCAAATTCTCATTCTCGAAAAAAAAAGAACTCGAGTCTCATTTTTGTATGAACGAAGCTGTTTAATACGAAGAAAAACAAAGTGCATTCGCTATTTTCATTTTTCGTTCGTTTCAAAAATTGTGTTTGATAAACTCTTGATATTCGTTTTATTTGTGCAAATCGATGATCCTGACCATCCGAACGTGTCCATTTGTGTTTATTCCAACTTTTTTTTCTCGTCTCTCTCTCAGTGACGATCGAATCACCTGTTGATCAGGAAACGACCGAAATCACGACGGAATCCGTTCAGATATTAACAGAAACGACGATCCTGACCTTCTGAAACGTATTTGTTCTTTTTTTCTCTCTCCCTCTCCACGCTCTGTCACGGCGAGAGGCAGAGTGAGTCTCGGTATCTTATCGAAATGGGACGGTAATATTATTCTCAGTCGGACTCGGCGCTCGACGTCGCGTGTCTCGAGTCATCGCGAGACGACTCTCGGATCATCAGAAAACAAAAAAAAATCGAAAAATAATAATACTCCGAGGTAACCGCGTCGGCTCGTCGCGATTCGACGATTCCAAGTGGGCACGAGAGTATCGCGGCGATTTTCCGAAATTGACGGAGCGACGATCGTTCGAATCTTCGTTGCGCGTAAAATTCCAAGGTGCGAGGGCAAATTTCGATGAATTTACGCGGCGTCAGAACGCCATATGGAGTGAAAATTACAGACGAAACGCGAGGATGAGAGACACTACGAAAGAAAAAGATTGCCATCATTTTGAATGATGACGCGAGTCGTCGATTCGCTTAATTGCCTCTTTAGCTCGATTTATCCATCGAAAGGCTGTTTTGCTACCTGATGTTTTTGTGAGACGCGAAAATCAAGGAATATTCCGCCGCGATGATTCGTCGGACTTTGTAGATGTCGCTGTGCGCGTCGCCGGTGACTGTTTTTATTTTTATTTTATACTTACTGATTACCGAAAGAATTTCATCGAGTTTTAATCGGAAAAAAAGAAGAAACTCTCCGAGAACTTTGGTCGAATGCAAACGAGCCGTAGCAGCGATAGCAGCGAGCACACGTCGTTGTCAAGAGACTAATTAGTCGGTCAGCTGATTATTATTATCCGCGTGTACATTTACGCGCGTTTAAACGTCGCTGCAGTCGGCGCTGGCTTTTAATTTCTTTCGTCCGTTCATGCCCGCATAGGCGACCGGTTTTATTCACTTATTTACGACCGCGCACCCCCAGCGTCACCCGCATGTGATTGATTCGTTTTTTATCTTTCTTCCGCGATTTTATTATCGACGAAGAAAAACAAACGGCGAGAGAAATCATCAGCGGATAAATAAAAAGAGAATCGTCGAGAAAAGACCGACGGACGGCCGATCGGATCGAAAGACGCAACGGAGATGCTGGATTTTGGCTAGAGTGAGAACCGGAAGTGGTGTTTCTTTTTTTTACCTGAGAAAAACGTGAATAATGTCGGATGACACTGGTACCGACGGGGCTGGAGAAGAAATTTCGAAAAATGCCGCACGGGGGAGATCCGAGAGGACGATTCCGGACAAAATGGCGGTCAGATACGTGAAAATGCGGAGGAAGAAATCCGCGGACGCGGAAAAGTCGCCGGAGGACGATGAGGAAACGCGGAAGGCGCGGCGAGCCATGGAGATCGGTGAGAAAGAGTTGGAGGAGGTTTTGGGGGTCAAAGCCGAGAGGAACTTTGGCGAGAGATGGGTAAAGTTGAGCGAGAGCGAAATCGGCGATGAAGCGGCGACGGGGGAGGCGTCGAAGGACGTCGAGGGGAAAGAGGAACGACCGGGGACCGGTAGGGACCACGGAAATATCGATTATCGGTGCGAAACAAAGGAGATCGAAAGAGGAGAGGGGGGAGCGGCGAGAGTGGTAGCGGAACGATCAATCAGCGAGAAAGTCAGCGCGAAATTGACGTCGAAAGCGCGAAATTTCGCGAAGAAAGACTGCGTGGCGGTCGCCCGGGAGATACGAGCGCGAAGAAAGTCGAAAAGTTCGGCGCTCAAGTTCTCGCTGGAGAGAAGAGTCGGAAGCATGGAGAGGGTGCTGGAGGACCAAATTGAGAAGCTGCTGGGTGACAGCGCGGACAAACATCCTTGGCTTCAGCCGATCGAAACTTGGCTGCTCGATCGTTACAAATCGGCGAGATCATCCGCCAGGAGAGGAAAGACCGACGAGGAGGCGATCACGAATTCCGAGAGCGAGGAGGAAAAGTTCGAAGGTCCCATGATCATCGCCGACGGTGAAAAGAGCCACGAGGAAACGGAGAGCGGTGAAATAATCATCGAAAGAGTCGACGCGCCCGACAAAGACGATGATAAAAAGAGGAAAAACGCGAGTTTTCTTCACTCGGGTCGGGCGAAGGATCCGGTGGAATCGTCGCTGGAATTCTTCAAGGTCGGCGGTTGTCCGAAAAACGCGGAGGATAACAAGGAGGAACGAGCGAAAAGTGGCAAAATCGAGAAACACCACACTTGCGAATTGCTGGACAAAATTCGCGATGGATTTATGGAGAAGGTCGAAGACGTTCAGAGGGTATTATACGACATTGCTAGAGAAACTTCTCTTCCTCGTGTGTCAAAATGTTCAATTTTTCGGTATTTTGAAGAACTTTATTGAAACAACTCACGTATACCGTCGGGATTTTGAACGCCATTTTGTAAAATCGTAAAAATTTATTACGCTAATACGAAAAGTTTATTTGCAAACTGTCTACTCACCGACCGCTGTTGGTTCTCCAGCGGTTATCTCCGGAAGAACATAAATTGGTGAATTTTTTGTGACAGCTCAACACCACTTTTTTTCCAACCCGTCTTTTGCCCGTTCTGCTTCTTTCGTTACTATAGACTCTGTTCCTATTCTTGGGCTTTCTTCTTTTTGTGCGATGGTTTTTGAATGTTTTTTTTTGGTTACCAAGGTGGGAAAGAACGGGGGTTGCACCAACTGCCAATTTTAGCGAATATGCCGCCGATGTACCTGAAAAAAAATGGAAAAAAGCTGATAAAATCGGTATTGATATTGAAGAGTAGAAGTGCGGACCGAAATTAGAAAAAAAAGTTACTGATAAAATATTTTTTAGTAGAGTTTGCGCTTTTTATCGCTGACGCAATATTGTTACTTCTCAAGTTAATTGGCGGTGTTACCTGCGCAGTATTTTCAGCGAACGAGTCGTCTGGCGGACGTTAATCGAAAGCTCAAGTCGCAGATATGGAGTTCGGTCGTGACGATCGTCTTGGTCGAAGCGAAGAACCTGTTACCGATGGATATCGATGGTCTTTCAGATCCTTACGTTAAATTTAGGTTCGTTTGCGTTACTCATCTACTCGAATTTAATATCGGAGTACAAAATAATTACTAATTACACACAATTCAAATGTCGACATCGCTAACGTCGTTTCATCACACCGGAAGACACTTTTCAGCCCGAAATTCTGTCCTCGTCGATGATGAAATTAAAAACTGTGACAACTCCAATTTTTAATGATTGACTATTAATTGCAATCTTAATTGTCTTTTCATATCCGTTTTTCGGTACGATTTATTAATTGCTTCACACAAAAGAGTTCGCAATCACAATTCTTGTGCAATCAATGTCACGTTCGTCGTTGAAATAATGATGCAACCCGATGCGGTTAATTATTCTATTGAAAATTATAATAGTCGTGCACATTTTCAATTTTTATTTTCGTTATCCACGTTCCGAAGAATATTGTTACTCCTATTTTTAAGCGACAGTTGTTAATTTGAACCTTAATTAAACTCGTTTCTTTGTGTGAATAATTTTTCGTTTTTTATTCGCAACTTTATTGATTCGCAAAGGCTGGGCACGGAAAAGTACAAATCAAAAGTGATCAACAAGACTCTGAGTCCCGTCTGGCTCGAGCAATTTGACTTGCATCTCTACGAGGATCCTTATCTGGGCCAGGAGCTCGAAGTTACAGTCTGGGACCGCGACAAGAGTCATCAGGACGACCTAATGGGTAGAACAACGATAAATCTGGCGAGTTTGGAGCGCGAAACGACGCATCGATTATGGCGAGATCTCGAGGACGGTGCTGGCAATATATTTCTACTTTTAACGATCAGCGGAACAACAGCCAGCGAGACGATAAGCGATCTGGCCGCTCACGAGGAAACACCCCAGGAACGGGAACGTCTTTTACTAAAATACTCGTTCATGAACACTCTCAAAAGACCAAAGGACGTCGGTCACCTCACAGTCAAGGTAGGCCTAAATTTGTCAAGTCCTATATCGCAATATTCATTCTAATTGAACGCGCAAAAATAAGTGATTTGATAAAGACGCGTGAACCGACGATTCCGTCAATTAGGATCAAGACGGGGTAACTTGATTCCCTTTTTGAAAATTAAAAACAAAAAGTAAGTCATATTTCATGGTTTAAAGGTATACAGAGCGCAGGGTCTGGCAGCCGCTGATCTCGGTGGCAAAAGTGATCCCTTCTGCGTTCTCGAGCTGGTAAACTCGAGACTTCAGACTCAAACGGAGTACAAGACACTCGCGCCAAATTGGCAAAAGATTTTCACGTTGTAAGTTGATTGATATTTATGGAAAAATAATATACCATTGGGATATATTATTATCTATTGATCATCAAAGTTCTGCCGAAGGATTTCAGTTTTGTGTTGATCAATTTTTTTTCTAGTAACGTGAAGGACGTAAATTCGGTGCTGGAAGTGACTGTGTACGATGAGGATCGTGATCACAAGGTCGAATTTTTGGGACGCGTTGCAATCCCCTTGTTGCGGATACGAAACGCTGAGAAGCGCTGGTACGCCCTTAAAGACAAGAAATTACGCGGCCGAGCAAAGGGAAATTCACCACAGATAATGCTGGAGCTCAGCGTAGTCTGGAATGTGCTCAGAGCTTGCGCTAGAACTTTGAATCCCAAGGAGACCAAGTACATGGAACCGGAAGTGAAGTTCAAGCGCCAAGTTTTTCTGAGAAACGTTCTGAGGCTCAAGGCTGTTATCGTTTATTTCATCGACATGGGAAAATACATACAGAGCTGTTGGGAATGGGAAAACAAGGCGCGCAGCGTCGTTGCCCTTATCCTCTTCGTCCTTGGATGTTATTATTTCGAGCCTTGGATGATCCCCACCGCAGCGTTGATTATTCTATTCAAATACTGCATGGTGAGCAATTCAATGGATTTAAATTGCGTCCTGTATTTTCAAGAATGATACTATTGACAACTTTACACGAGGCATGAAATTCCGAGTCGAAAAGTCTTTTACCGTTTTTCGATACGACGATTTCCCGCGGAGTTATGAACTATCGAAGGTGGAGCAATTTGGCGCGCGGAGTGCGCGGCGGTCGCGTCACGTGCCACGCTTACCGCCGGTCGCGCGGTCGCAGCGCACCTCTAATCGGGCTCACCTTTGACGATTGATAACTCCGCAGGTAATGGTCGTATCGAAAAGTGGTAAAAGACTTTTCTCCTCGAAATTTCATCACGAATCTAACTTTATTATGAATAATGAGTTTTGCGACATCCTCATGGTTTATTCAACGTAAAAAACATCAGGTGACCTTACTAACGGGAGGATCGCTCTCCACTAACTATTATCGAAGTCCATCGGTCGGCCTGCTTCATGACTCGGGTGATCAAGCGTCCGACGAGGGTCCCGCGACTCCCGGAGACGATGACGACGACGAGGACGACAAAGATAAAGTAAATCGAGGTCTCCCGCTTATCCGATCTGTTGAAAGTGTACTCTGCAATGAAAAAAATGATCATCGATTGTTTTTCCGCTCTAGGAGGAGAAGAAAAGCCTCAAGGAACGCCTACAGACGATTCAAGAAGTCACGCAGACCGTACAAAATTCCATCGGCTACATAGCCAGTCTCTGCGAAAGAATAAAGAATCTTTTCAACTTCACCGTACCCTATCTGAGCTATCTCGCGATTGCTCTAACGATACTCGCTATAATAGTCCTTTACTTCATTCCAATGAGGTATCTCATACTCGCGTGGGGTGTCAACAAATTTTTGAGAAAGCTCCTCAGGCCTCATTCCATTCCCAACAACGAGGTTCTCGATCTCATATCGAGGGTTCCCGATGACGAGGATCTTTTGAGTTACAGGTAAGACGAAAATCGGCTCATTTTTCTTCATCGCTGGCGGAATGAAAAAATTCATAAACCACGGTAATTTTTTCGTTAATTCACGTTACGACATCGCGAATTACCAATGATATTCGCAATGTCAATGTTTGGAAAATTCGATGTTTTTCAAATTCAATACATTCATCGGTGTTTTTTTTAATAATTCAGAGAGTTAAAACCCGTTCCAACGGCGGATTGCGAACGCGGTGGGACTGCATCAACGATCGCTTCGAGTGGAATACCGAATACACGCAGGGATCAAAGAAAAAAGCACAAGGCCGCGTAGCAGCTTTTACCGCGGCCAGCCGATATTTCGGCAGGTCCGCCACCCTCGTCCCTTCTCTCCAGCAATATTTTCAAGTCGATACTGCTGAAGGGAAAGCATTCTTTGGCTTCCATCAGGCGCAAGGAATCCACGGAGGCTCGAGACGAGGGCGTCAAAGACTGAGTAAAACAAAATATAATTAGAAACAAAGAAAAAAAAACCAAAACACGAAGCTTCGATCCTGGCGGGATGGGTTCTCGGGTTAGGAACGTCACGCGAATTCTCGACGAAACTGAAATCGAACTTATTCATAAGATTCCCGATACGATCGATTTTCCATTGAAAAAACTGTGTGAAAAATTCGCAACCTTGAAAACGACGCAAAAATTTAACGAGAATCCGCGTTCGACGATTTCGAGTGTTTCGTTTCGCTGAAATTTGAGCGACACGAGGATGGTGCGTCGAATGACGATGAAATTAATCGTCAAAATCAGAAAAAATGTTCCAGAATAAAAATGATAGAAAAAAAAACAAAAAGAAAATCGCAAAGAGCGATCTTACCGTGCACCGAGAAAAATTTTCTAGTCTCCGTAGTCGTCAGGGTAAAGACAACCGAAGTGAGTATGAATTGTGATGGACCGATTTTGAAGATTGAGGCACGGTCGGAAGTTGTTACGAAGAAACGCAGAATTAGAATTTAAAAAAATATATATTCCACGAAAATCACTGTCAGATCGTGAAACAATAAGGATTTTTGACGTTATTTTTGTGTGATTGTTCGAAAAGAGTTGAAAAAAAAACATTTCCGAAAACGACGGGTTAAGCACGTACGAGGGCCACTGTTCCAGCAAGAACAGAATAGAAAAGCCATTTCGGGTACAATAATTTTAAGCAATATTAACAAAACCTCATCGGCAAATTGTTGAGAAAAAAAGATTTGGGAAAATATTGAATCAGCGTATTTTTTTCCACGTCGAATTATTATCATTTCTTGTTCCGATATACTGGAATTTTCTGATAATTTTCTGTCCTCTGGTGTTCGCGTCAATTTTTTTTACTTGCATTCGAATTTTCGTTTTTCTTCAAATTTTTGTTTTTCCAGCGGCGGCTGTTTTCACACTCGAAGCAAAAGATATCTCGTCCAGCCTTGTTACTCCGCGAGATTAAAAATTCTTGGGCGACCTTCGAATATACATATTTTGAGTCAAAATTTGTAGGATTTCTAATCCTTCGGGAGTGAAAACGATCGCCGCTGGAAGAAACGAAATTCGGAAAGGAACGAAAATTCGAATTTTGCCCATTTTCGAAATTTTTAAAATTCTTCATAATGAAATACATCTTTACAATTACTGTTATGATTATAACACGCGACTTGGAATAAAAAAGTTGTCGAATTTTTACCGAATTTCGGGTACGAGCGATTTAAATGGCACGAAAAAAGAGGGAGAAGGGAAACAGTAAAAAAAAACGTTTAGAAATTGCGTCCATCGTTATCGTAGGCCTCGCGTGTCTCGTCTTGACAAAGAAATAAACAGCAACAAAGTTAAATTATACAAATATCGACGGAGGGGTGAAAACATTTTTTTAAAAGCTAGCTAATGTAAATTTCAGCGCGAAATTTCGCGTATAAATGTTTAAGAGAGTGAATACGGATTGAGGAAAAAATTAAAAAAAAAAGATCGTTGTTAAATTAATTGCAAATCATATATATATATATATTTACACGCTCATCAGTCGTACGTTGGCGGTGCAAACTATTCGCGATATATTGTGACATTTTTTCAATTGTTGATATCATTATTATTGATATTATTATTGATATTATTATTATTATCGTTATTGCTACTGTGCATCAAAGGTTTTATATTAATCGACATTCGTCTTTGTACCTTCCGGGATTTTGTGGAAGTGATTATTTTTTTTACGCTTCTAATAGGATATAGACATTTTTCGGACGAAGAGAAACTCACTCTTCGTCCGTTCTTCTTCCTTAATGGGGCGGTAAGTGCATCTCACAGCTGAAAAAGAGGATTTTCTTCAGGACTTTTTTTCAGTCCCCGTTTGTATGTTTCAAAAGGGAAAAGAAAGTTTTTACTCGTCGAAGAATATATTTTTTTGAAAAGTTATTTCGAAACTTCCAAAAGGAAATATTAATGTGGTTAATCATTTTATCGGTTAATCTTGTCTCTGATCGATGGAGACATTTTTTTTCGAAATTTTACGAATTTTTGAAAAATTGTGAAAAATTTAATTTTTATTTGGAAAAAAAGTGTCTTAGATTTCGAAATTGTTACTACTAGCTGGCCGAACTAGGTGGCCCTTCTCTGAAAAAAATCCTCGTACATCAAAAGCTGCTGGCCAGAGATGGACTTTGAAATTATCTGCGAAATGTCATTTTTCTGAAAAAATCCGAAAAAATTGATTTTTTCAAAATTTGAAATGCACATACCCCCCCAAGTGCTTTCGCTACCAGCTTCCTTATAATATTCAACGAATATTTCATCAACTATAACTATTGTACCACTTAAGACTATGATGTGCAAAAAAAAACCTATTTTTTATTTCAAAAACGTCGTTGGGTGCGTCGATCCGCAATTGGGCTCGAGATCGACATTTATTTCGTCACGAAAATAATTCCCCTTTAAGTTAAATTGACAATTACTTTTATTCAATATTCCAAAGCGGGGTTTTACGCAAACTGGAAGTAGCCAAATTAAACAAGTCCGTTCGTTGAAAATGAATCAGCGAGTCAAAGACAAGACCGAAGAGAGAAAACGTTGACCGCAATTGTTGTTGCCTGAAAAAAAAATCGATTTTGCAAAAAAAATTAATATGATTCGCATGAGATTTAAATGAATATTATTAATCCGTTTATCGTTATGAAAATATGTAAATACCAGAAAATTATAAGAATCTTAAAGAGGGTTATTTATTGTTGAAAAAAAAACAAAAAAAAAACGAACGTAGCTCTTTTATCACGAAAATCAATCAAATCAAATTCGTGTGAAAGAAACGCCATCTTTGATCGATGCTCCAAATGATATTCTTCATGCGAATCCATGTCTTAAAAATGAATTGCGAATACACGTTGGATATCGACGAAATATTAGAACGTCGCAATATTTGTACAAAAATTCTCGTCATATCCAGCTGAATCCTACTTTTTTTTTCTACACACACACATTTACTCAGCGGATGATTGGACAGTAGCGCGATTCTCGAGTTTTATTTCGTTGGAATATGAGATGAAATAAAAAATGACAAGCAATCGAACAACTCTAAACTCGATCAAATTAATTTGCAATTTTTCCTCGTTCTACGAGACAGATTACAACGCGATTATTCATCGTGCAACTTTATTCTCGTAATAAGATCATGCACCGCTGGTTAATTTTAACGTTAATTTAAAAAAAAACATTGTCCTCGTTGTTGGAAATATTTTTTCGATTTTTACTTCTCGCTTCCCTCGTTTATCAATTTTTCTAAAAATTTTATTAACAGCATCAAACCCGATCAATTTCGTTGATTCGGAATCGATGAAATGTATAGAAACGATGGTGAAATGCAGTGAATTTTAATAATTGAAAAAAAATATTAATCATTCAGCGAACGACAGATTTATAGACTGTGTATATGAAAATAACTGATTTATCGTCCATGAGACTGCGCCGTATCGATTATCTTTTTTCTACGTCCTTTTCTACTCTTCCATGTTTGTAAATCCCTTCTGATCTCGAAAAAACTCCTCGCTCATCTTTCCTCGACGATCTCGAGGCGTTTTGTCGAATTTTCGCGAATTCGTTGAGCTTTCTTCCGATAAATATAATATTTATAACTTTTTTAACGAACGAGTCTCATCGATTTATCGTATAACAATGAATTTCTCCGGTTGTTTCCAACGATTCTGCAATTCTTTGAATTATCAACGATCAAACGTACAAATGACTCAATTCGTATGAAAATCAATGTTCATATCGTCTTCGATGAAAAAGAGCTCGAAATCCAGCGTATATTATATCATGTCCTCATGCATTGTCAAATGATATATCAAATTAAAATGATTCGCGGAGGATCATTTATTCTTGTTACGCGAATATTCGTTGGCTGAAAAAAAAAATCAACAATGGAGAACAATTTTTTTTTCTTCTCAAACAATAATGTCGTTGCACGATGAACTTTGACACACATACACACACACAAAAACGAAACTTTACCCAATTCATCGATACTTTAACGATAATGAACAACGCAGCTTTAAAAAAAACTATTACCAATATTACTAATTGATCGACTCTATTATTAATTACCAAGGGATTTAATGGACCATCCCGATTCGGACGTCTGAAAAGTGAGGTATTTTTCGCAATTTTTTTTTATGGTTCCTACGAGAGATGTCGATGTCAATAATTTCGGGCCTGATAAAATGAATCTCGAAATGTATGAAAAACAAAAATTTCCGAAACAGAAAAACGAAAAAAACTGGCAAAATTGCGGCTGCTAAAAATGTCTAGCCGGCGAGGGAAAAAGTTGAGTGATATTTCGATTTAAAAAATTACTCAAAATTGCAGTTTTCTAATAATTCTAAATCGGACGGTGGCATAGTGAACTCGAATGTTTTTGATTTTTGACTTTCGGATAAATGTACTCGGAAATAACATCAGCGAGTTTTTTTTTCAAGGGACTGTACGCATTCCGTGCTACCAGAAATAAATATATAACGTTGAATTAACTTGAAGAAAAATGTCATACATTTCAGACGGTATTTTATCAAGCTCAAAGATATTCATGAGTGAATACATGAATATTTTTTATAGAAACCATACGAAAAATATCTCATTTTCCAGTTGCCTAAAGTGGGATGACCCCTCGAGATCATATCGCACCTACACTCTCAAGAAAATCGAAATAGGAGATGTCAATTTTCAGCACAGTCATTTTCAATCACAATGGTATCAAAAAGTTTTTTTCAAATGATCGAAAAGAAAAAATCTCTGCAAATATCGAGAACTTTTTTCAAAAGTGCGTCGCTACTTTGAAATTCCATTTTTCCGAATTTTTCTCATGACTGTGCAGAGAAGAAGCTCATTTTTTGTCATTCATTGTTTCAAAATTTTTCAAAAAGGAAAAAATTTTGGCAGCAATTGAAGTGTTTAAAAAATAATGATCCGATTCATTTAGTATGAAAAGCAAAAGAGTTTTTCATTTGTTTCAACGTTTTTTAGCAGATTTTTATTGCGAAATTCTCACTCTGTTTTGGTTTTGAGGAGACTGTACGTACCGTACGTCCTAAAAGATTCTGCAAATACGCATAATAATGAATAAATGAAAAAAAAGAGCGCAAATGAATAAATAGTCTACGATCTTATATATCTTGTTTTCGAGTACGTCTATTATATGTGTGTTATTAATTAAAATAAACGAAAAGACAAAAGTTAACAACGAGTCGTTTGTTGTGTATTAAATAACGATTCTTTAACCTCCGCTTTCACATTCTTCGTGTTTCGCTCGTTCGTGACTACGGTTTTTTTTGACGATGACGACACGTGAAAAAAAAACTCACGAAAGAAATTACAATCAGTGAAACATTTGATTGTTTTAAATTAAATAAACAAAAAAATATGCTCTCGAAGATCAATGGGAGATTCGGCGCATCATTTTGCAGGAAATTCACACACTCCTCTTGTGATAAAATCTTCATTTAAAAAACTCAAATTCTTGTCTCGAAGTGTTTAAACAAAAAATGTTATCCCACGAAAAATTACATGGCAAAAAGTGTCTCTTTCTTCATGAAATTTCGATCTGTGAAATATTTCATACTATCCTTCCAAAATTCCATGGAGAATTCATCGTATTATTTTTCAAAAATTCGACATATTTGTGTTAAAGTATTGAAAAAAAATACTCTGTCGTATTTTCATAAAAATACATCGATCGACAAAATACTCGAGTCAAAGTATCGAACGTCAAGTCGTCGTATTATTTTATACAAAACTTGCCAATTTCGAGCGAACCTGACATTTTTTTACAAAAATCCACCTCTTTTTGAAATATTTCAAAAACCTTTTTCGCGTCAATTTCTGTTGAATCATTCGTCATCCGCGTAAAACCCAGCGATATGGCGAGTCACTCAAGCCATTGAGAAGAACCTTCTTAAGCGTTCTCACACCTACGAGATTTTCTCTCGCGCGCTTCATGATTTTTTCCCTTCGCATGTCTGTGGACGAATCGCTTCTGTGATTACGCGTATTACATTAACTCCTTTGCTCTTTCTCCGGGTCCTTCAAATCGCGATAATTCACGTACGCGTACAGAGGACTCCTCTCGTTACCGCTGCTTTTTCGTGAGAAGAAAAAACGTGTGAGAAAAAAGGATCGATTGTTCGCGCCTTTTAATTGTCTATGGTCGTTCTCATTAGAGATTCAACGCTGTCTTCCGATGAATCTCTTTAAGACAGTCGTCTCGCGACGTAGACGCGGTAACTTACCAGCTATAATGCACGAAAACTTTACATGATCATCATATTATTATTTATATATATTGAACAATGTGTATAATTTATTATCATTATTGTATATATCATAGAAATTAAAACGTTAAAAATATAAGACCAGTAATAAAAGAACTATAGTTTTCTTTGAACGGTATATATTTAAAGAACAATATAAAAAAAACAACATTATACAAAAAAATTAAATCACCAAGTTTCGGAGCCTCAAAATCGATGCTTTTTTTTATTTTGCACAAAAGACGTCACGATTAACATATTTCAATACAAAATTGGCGCTCTCTATGGTTCGCGAGAAGGAATTGTGTTAAGGCATCAAAATGCACATTTTTTTTTGTTTTGCGGAATCCACGAAATTTTGGAATTTCGGCGGGCAAGTTTTGCCTCGTTCTATCAATCGGGACAAGAAAAAGAAAGTACCCTGAAACAATGATCTTGTACTTTCACTCTGGACCCCGTGTATACATTCGTTTCTTACGGTATTTTCGGTTCAATGCCACAGATTCTTCACGAAAACCGCGAAAATAAATGCGCACAGAAATCGCGGTAATCTCTCGGCGTAAAGACAAACGCCGACATTTTTTTACCAATTTTCGCGACCTCTCAATAGACTCTCTTCTCTCCCACAGAATCCGTACAGCCAAGGCCGAACTTTTGGCTCGATTTTTCTCGCTGATTTGTTCATTTTGCGATGGACTTTTCGAAAGAGTCGGAGAAGCTGTCGGACGAAAAAGATCCACGATTCGTCCGGATGTGTTAAAATCGTAATACCTCGATCGAAGCGTTACTAAAAACACAAAAGGAGAAAAAAGAAAAGAAAAAACTAACCCGTCGGTTTTCCAACATTCAAAAACAGGACTAATCGAAAAAAAACTCTTTTTCAATACGAGAGAAAAATAAAACCACTAATAAAATATGCACAAATTGATGATAAATCATCTCTGAAGTAGCTTCGTAAATTATAATAAAATCACGTCACGTTTGATCTCCACAATTAATTTTCCCGAAACACAGCATCCGGTAAACGAGATAAAATCTCATCCAGCGCGGTTTTCCCCGAGTTTGAATAAAATTCAAATAATCGGGAAGAGAGAAAAAGAAACTCGAATAAAAATGCTGAAATTGCTGGATGATGATGGACGTGAAAGAAAACTGGCTCAACCAGATTTTTCAAAGCCTCTGAGAGCGGGTATACGACTGTTCGACGATACAATACACATGTTCGGGATGACTTTCGAAATTTTTAAGACACCGACGCGATCTTACGGATGCTGATCTCCCGCGCGGAGAAAATACTTCAAATACTTTGGCTGTCGAGTGACAAATTTCATGTGACAGAGTCGACACAGAATCGTTTGACAAGTGTACGTGTAATAGGGAGAAAAAAAAACAAATTGTACATCATCGTTGATGATATTGGGAAGGAATTTACGGATTAGTTCGGTCCTTCATCTGCCGCGGAGAATACCAGACCGGAGGCTGCGATTGACACGACCATGCACTTTCACCGTCGAGCCTCGTGACAAGGTCTAGGACGCTGCAGCGAGAGCAGCTCAGCATCTCCGGAGCTTCAGTTTTTTTCTCCAGCTTTTTCAATTTTCATCTTCTCCTGTCTGTCTGTCTCTCTTTTTTTTCGGCAAAAAGAAACGGACGAAAAAAAATGTTCATTTCTGTCTCCCGATGGCCATTGCATAGGCGCAAACTCTGCTGAATTTCCGGTCAAACGCTAGCAAAAAATAATACGAAAACGATCGATGCGAATTTTTTCAAGGGGAAGATGAGAAGAAAGGTAGATTTTCTTTACTCGTTAGATTGTTGTTTGGATTTAAAAATGAGAATGAACGTTTTTTTTTCAATCGCCTTCGTGTTTTGTCCCGTGAGAAATTGCCGGTTGGAATTATTCAAAGTTGTGCGAATAAACACGTTTACGGTATAAACCAGTGGAATTCGCGAGTCTGAAATAATCGACTCGGAGAATTACGAGATTTTCGATTTTTACGCTCGCTCTCCATTAACGGACCGAGAAAATCATCGGTTTTTCACTACGACGAACGCGGTCGCTGGCTTCTTGTAATTCGCGATCCGCTCGAGCTTACGTAACCGCGAAAAAATTGCAATAAATATACATATATATGAATCAAAGAGAAAAATCGTGACATCGAAATAAAAAACCATTGTGTTGTACGAGAGTGCTCGAAAAAAAACCAAGACGGTTTAACTCAACTCGAAGGATCTTTTTCACGTTTGGGGAAAAACAAAATCATCGGATACGATTGTATGCAAATTTAAACCTTCTTTCGAGTCTCTCTTTTTTGGGTTTTCAAAAAAAATCGTTCTGGCGATGGCGACCGCACGCTTTCTATTGGCCCAACTGTATATCGATTAATAACTCGGCAGGAATTCGTCGGATCAAAAAGAGCTCAAAGACTTTTCGACTTGGAATTTGGTCCACAATGTGACATTAAATCATCAGCATCCACTTTTCGGACACCCTGTATACGTCGAGCGAGTTGTAGAGCGCAATTTTGCTTCATGGGCGAGTCGCTTTCTCTCGATCTGGCAAAAGATTCGAGTCTATGGCTAACTCTGTCACTTGCATGCCTCCGCTCGTATATCAATTCTGCATCAACAAAAGCGAAAACAGCAACTCGAATTTTTTGTTCAATTCTTCATTGCAAACACCGAAAACGCTTAAAATCACGCAAAATTACGTCTCACGAATCCTCCGGCGGCATTTACGATCAGACGCGATCGAACGACGATTTAAATATATCTTCGAGCAATTTTTCGTCTCCAAAATTTAAAGAAAATATTCTCCCCCGAACTCTCCAACGAAACCTCGACGAAGATTTTTCGACGAGAGAACCCAGTTGATTATTCATTTTTTGCAGACCGATTGGCAAAGAAAAAACGGATTCCCGACGGGGAAAGAAAGGATTTTCTCGAAACTTGACGTTGCGAGAGGAGAAGGCGTCGATGAAGAAAGATATATCGCGAAAAGATCGAATCGGATCTTGCCAGTCAAGATCGGATGTAAATTTTAAGTGGAGAAGAAAAATAATTAAAATTCTGGGAGGAGGAAAAAGGAGGAAACGCGAAACGGATTGTTGATTCCTCACGCGGTGCGGCACCTCTCGGACCAATTATGCAATTGCGAAATGCGATACCCTGTACACGAGTCGAAAGGTTTTTGCGATACGCGTGAATATATCGATGGACAATGAAAGGAGGAGTCTCGAGGGAGAAGCGACTCGTACAAAAGTCTCTGATACGAAGCAGCGACGGTCGTTGTAACTTTTATTGTCTCTCGTCATTAAGGTGGTTGCGGGAAGGTGCGGGAACGTCGAATTCAATGCCCGGAAACACGCCGCTCTGACGAGAGTCGGTGCCCCCATTTTCCGACCCGTCTGCGTAATCTCGTGATGGAAAATAAACACTAATCGAAAGAGCGTCTTCAAATCGGTGTGAGGAGGAAGGAGTCGGTGGAGAACATCGATCGATTCAATTTCGATCTTGAGCCCGAAGTTTCGGGGAAATGTCATTCGAATTTGTTTGCTTTCTTCCGGTCGCAACTTTGAGTCGTTCACAAAAATCCTTCATTTCGAAAATAAGCGCGGAAATACGTCAGAACTGGTACAAGCAGGTGTCTGTCAATTGGAGCAGCGAAACAGTATGGGGGACTTTAGGAAAGATACTCGATGGTTTTGTGTTTAAAATTCTGCCTTGCGTCTAAAATAAATTAGAAAATTTCTTCGAAAAAAAGTAATCAACGGAATTCGTGCCTGTCGAAAATAGTAGAAAAATGTTCAAACGATTCGAAGCTCGTTGATTTTTGACCGCAGGCTCAAACCGTACAAAAAAAATCTAGGTGAGATTTTCATCCTTGCGAAATCTAGAATTTTTTTTAGAGTTCCTTTTCGTCAAATTAACCAACAGTACTCCCATTTGTTGATGGAATAATGGAAACTTTAGAAACAATTGAAAGCACGTTGAATTTTTTTATCGCAGGCTCAAACCACGCGAGGGCAAAGCTATGAGAGATTTTCGAGAAAGAAAAAACTCGTTGGTTTTGTATCTAGGCCTCATACCTCCGTGACCACGCCGAGCGTATATGAAGTGGTTTGATACAGGATAATATGTACGTGCTTCCCTTTCACTGCCGAACAGTACCAGAAACGCAACAGACGCCAACAGTCTGAAACCTCATAATTTCAACCGGCCGTGGACCGTCCGTTGCCTCCCGTTTCCCCCTCCATCGTTCCGCGCGGCGAGGATCTATCGCGCACGCGCATCGATGCTCTTTGAGCACGTGACGAGGTAGGAGACACCGGCGCCCAAGAGCCTCTCCAAATTCGTTGATAAAAATGGATTCAATATTTTTTAACGACTTTTTTAATTAAACAATCAACCGTGTCAACTTAAATACTAAATATTTCGAGGTAACGTGGAGTTTTCGAAGAGTAAACGAACGAAAAATAACATATTGAATGAAAATTCGCTCCTTAAACGTATTGAATAATGATCATATCATTATTCATACTTTATTGACGCATTTAATGAATAATTCACTAAATTAATTTACGTTTAAATTCGAAAATTGATTTTTCCCTCACGAGGGTGCAAATTTGATTACCAAAAATATTTTCTCTGAATAGTAAGATGGAAATAAGAGAGCTTGGACTGTACGAATCGAGCGTAATACAGCCGATATAACAGAATCAGAAAAATATAACTGCATACGTGTATATGCTGCAGAAAGCACCGAGGTAAAAATTAGCACAGCACAAGTTGTGTTTATACGTGTGTGTTGGTGCGTACCGAGATCCATTAGACCGAAACGTGTCCTAGTACACACATGCACACACGGGCATGTTTCTTACAAATATTCGCACTCGAGATTTTTCGAAAAAAAAAAAAAATTCTTTCCCGTCAAACCACTTCTGGTTCAACGCGAGCCCTGAATTATATAATTTTGCATCCTCTCAATCGCGACGGTTCTCTCATACACCGAGGATTTTCTTTATGAATTTTTCTCCATTTTCATTTTATCGAATCAACAGTCACAGCTGTTTTGTCCGCTTTGAATTATCTTTGAAACAAATGAGTTTCCTCTTAATCCAAAATTCTTGGCTGCTCGAGCACGATCGACCGTGTGATCAATTTTCTCTCAAGAACTTCAGTTCCAAAGCCAATTTATTTTCCACCACGACTGCGGACAATCACACTTTTTGTGGCTTCCCTCAATCTCCCGAATGAATTCCGTCTTTGCGTGCTTAAAATTTATTCACTTTATCGTAGTAAATGTTGTTAAAAACAAATGCAAACAATTGGAATCCATGAAAAAAATGCGTCGTACATATTCGCTTGAAATAAAAATATGTATCAGATTTAAAAAAATCAAAAAATTCAAACGCTAAGAGATCGGTAATTTCCTGAGATTTCTTTGACTACAAAAATGTGTGTCTCAAAGGGAAACAAGTCGTTTGAGTTATGCTCGATTTTGGCCTCTTCAATCGTACCGCTCCCCTCAAAGGTTTTTCCCCACGAGTTTGCATTACGCACCTTCATTAATTTCATCTCGCCCTGACCACTCCATCATTCTTTTTTTTTTTTCATCTCGACGGTGCAGCATCAAGAACCACGATGCGGTACAAAGATCGCCTTTCTCGCGTGTGTTCTTTCTGCCTCCTTCGAATATCTCTCATAGGATTTTCGTGCATGGTGGGGAAGTCTATATAGGCTTCCGAGTTCCTCGAACCCCCTTCAATGTGTCGGTGATACCTTAAGCATACGGAGTGCACGAACCAGCGGGAGCATCGCGGCTTTACGCTTTAATTCGACGGGAACTGTTGTCCCGCGGCAACGTCCGCGAGTTAACTTCCGGTTCTTCGGCAAAAAGCAGCAGGAGCTTTGAATTTCTGAGCTTTGCTTCGTTACCAATTTTTTTTTTCCAAATTAATTATAATTGATCGACTTCCGGTGTGAATTGTACGACATCAATTGTGATCTGCTGGGAGTGTAATCGTGAAAAGAAAAAAGCAATTTGCAAACCTTTTTTTGTTTATTTTTCTCTACACCGCATTTTTTTTTTATTTTCCTCAAATTTGTAACGGTAGAGGCTGAGGAGTTGTTCGATCTTCGGTGAAGGGATATTCGTTCGCCACCACGGTGAGTGAATAATTCGAAACTCGAGAAGGTGCAAGAATTTTTTGTTGTTTTTTTTTATCTCTTTATCGCATCGGAATGTCAACTTTTTTTTCCTTCAATAACGTTCTCAAAATTGATAATTGATTTTTCAAAGAAAACTCAAAATCGTGGACCAACGAAAATCGACTCGATAAATTTATGATCGATCGACGAAGGCTCTCGAAAAATGACTTTTATCGAAATAAATTTTCGATAATTCTCTCGAAAAACTCGTCGATCTTTTTCGCGAATTCTTTCGTCGTCGGGAAATAAAACATCCCGTTTGGGCGATTTCTCTAAATGGTAAAAAAAAAATGTACAAAATTAATTCAAGCGATTTTACGATAAAAAAACGTTAGAATCCGCGTTCCTTTTTTCAAATCTCTTTGGAATTTCATCTGACGTTTCCTCGGTTCAAAATGAACGGATGAAAAAAAAATGTCAATACCCACTCTATAAAGAAAAGAGAAAAATAGTCATTGACTCTCCGTTTTTTGGGTCACCCGAATTTCGGAACTCTCTCAAGGTAGATCGTTGCTCCACTCGAGCAACATCCTCTTTCGATACCTCTGTATTTATTAATCCGCCACCTGTGAATCGTGCATCGTGTTTTACGCAGCGCATCTCGGAGGATGAGAGAAGAGCGAGAATGGAGGTTAGTGTGTGAGCAGCTTCGACTCGATTATTCTCATTGACGGAGAGTTCATCGACCGGTGACCCACGATGTTCTTTTACCGGTCAGCGTCTCTTCCGTTTCGTGACGATTTTCTCGCGTCTTTTTCCTTTTCCTTTCGACGTCCGACGAAAAATGACATTTTTTTCTCAATGCTTTCGACGATGAAATGATTAAACTTTTTTTTTCTCGAAAATTCCAAATTTCGACCGGCAATTCGAACTCCATTTTATCGCTGCTTTGAGAATACCAAAAATACAATATAAAAACAAAAAACATAGTTTCTCGTTAGCGATTCGACGAGCATCGTTTCGGACCCCCGAAACTATTACTCCAGCTCAAACGTGCTTTCCAAAATTCCCACGTTTGAAGGCTCCTTAATCGCTTTGTTGAGCACGAAATTTCACGACCCACGGTTCGAGCGAAATCGCCGGATCAGATTTTATCGCTCGAATGATATCCTAAAAAGAAGAGAAAAAAAATGAAACAAGATTTCGTTACCGCATGAACTATTAACACACTTGCATGCAATTCGTCTCATTAAATTCTACATTTCGTATCGTTGTTATCGAATTAAAAATTGTTAGATTTGGCGATGCTACAAAAATCCTGAAAAAATCATCAATAAATTCGGGAAATATCGAATAAATTTCTTTGTTTTTGTTTTTATCAACAAACTCAAATTTTTCCAAAAAGTGTTCGTACAGGCGTGTCTTTGCAGGTAGAAAGTAACATCCGTGTAGGAATTCTCGCATAAAAGCCAAAGAGTTTTTGTGAAAAATGAATAAAAATATTTATGGAGATTCCGATGGGAGGATAAGTGCCTCGTTGGTTTTTTTTTCATTAAAACTCTCTCGCGTTACGCAAAATGAAGATCACACGTTGTAAACGTTCGTCTCGCGCAAATAACCCGCAATAATATTGAATCAAGGACTTCCGGTTTTCCCACGAATTACCACATACGCCCGTTTGTACGAACCCGGAAATTGCCGAGAGAACATGGTCGGGGTGAAAAAAAAAACGTTGCGTACCACAAATGTAAAAAATCGAGCTTGAGCAACGAACGGGAAATGAGGAAGTGTACACCGTACAGAAACGATGACGCGGGCCTTTTTTGTGCCAACAATTGTATCAGCCGTGACAATTAAATTCAGCGTTGAATTAAAATACAGACAGCACGATCCTGCCTCACGTCGAACATTTTTATATTCTCGTCCGCGAGGTTCTCCGCGTTTTAAGGTGGTCGCCTCGCGAAACTCGCTCACCAAAGTTGCTTCACCAGCCAACGTGCGAAAACTCGCACATCTTGCGATGTGTTCGAAACCCCCATAGGTCGTTTAATGCCATGTCTCCTGCAACTTATTATTTATTCATAATTCACATATTTTTTATTATCCATACAAACAAAAAATGGATTATTTAATTTTCTGCATTTATATTTGATGAATTCATTGAAATTGCGAATTTTTTTACATTTTTTTTTCGAATGGAATATAATCAAGCAGCGGCAGATTTCGCCGCGACGGAAATTGCGGAAACTCGATAAATCCGATGATTGAAATTGGCATTATTGAGATGCAACCGCGAATAAATATACGAATAAAACTCGTTGGAGATGCAGGGACCGAATGAAAGCTTTGAAAATGACAGGGAAGAAGGAAAAAAGGAGAGAAAATAAATTGTGCTCGAAGTCGTCTCGTCGTCTTCCTCGTCGATGTTTAATCAAAATTTGCGGTTTTGCGCTTTCGTTCGGCAATATCGTTTAAACGGTTTTTTTTCCTCATCTACGCTCGTGCTAAATTGCGTGCTCCGAGACTCGTTGGCGAACGTGAGGGAAGGTGATATCGTCACAGCAGCACCCGGGAGAGACCTCGAAGAAAGTTATACCCGCTGATAAACAGCACCTTCCTTCAGTCAGGAACGAGCCACGCCTGCAAATCTGGTGGCACACGGTGTTCACCGCGTCGATATCCGGGGGAGAGAAACGAGTATCGCGGTGAATGTCTGCGCGAAACGATCGCGACCGATCGAGATACATTTAGAATGTGAAAATCACAGGCAACCTTACCGGAGTCCGTTCGCACGATTTCATCATTGAACGTGACGGTAAATTGTCTTTAAACATCACTTTGGAGTCGTTAAAAACCGAGATGAGAAATTCGGGCAGAGCCAGAATTTTTCATCATTTTCCGACGAGAGCAATCCCCTGAAAGGTTCATTTTGACGTTTTCCAGGTATGCAACGATCGAAAACGTACATTTTGACCTGTTTGAGGTATTCACCATGTTCCAGAGCCGCAAAATCGACGCTGTTTTTTTTTATTCTGCACAAAAAGGTGTGACAACTAACATATTTCGAAAGAAAAATGGCGTTTTTCTTCGTTCGCGAGACAGAATTGTTTCAAGGCTCCAAAACGTACATTTTGACGTTTTTGAAGTATTCAGCGGTCGAAAAAACCAAGTTCCGGAGCTTCTGAATCGTTGCTGATCTTTTGAGAGAGGAAAAGAAATGCAATGACGATACATCGAATGACGATTCAATTTTTTTTGTTTAATCATCGTCGAAGGACGGGAAAAAGGTGGCTTCTTCTGAAACGACGAATAACTCGCTTATTTCGAACTTTTCACAAAAAGTGATGATAATCGAACTTGTAGCGAATTCAATTCTCCACAAATTTGGTCATTAGCGTTCCTTATCCGCGACCGATATTCCTCGACTTAATCGCGAAAGAAGAATACCGCGGTGACATTTTTCGGTTCGAACGTGAAAAGAGTCGCGTCTGCCGCATCATTCGAGCTTTCCGACGTGAATGAACCGGGCATCGAGAGAAAAACATTACGTCTAACCAACGCGTAACGCACAAACTGCATTGTGCCTTGGTTACGAGCCAACATGACTGCACCTCGTGCGGTTTCTTCCCACGATATTATTCACTGATATCAGCGGCATCCGACGTATTAGCTTCATCCTCGAATCTCTCGTGCGTTTTGAAAAAAATGGCTCATCTTCGAAAGTCCGCTTCGAAAAAATGCCCAGATCTCTCAAACGTGACTTCCGTAAATGGCCAGTGTGTGGCTTTTGTCCCTGGCAATGGCTCGACAAACTCGTTCTCGTCTTCTCGTCTCGCAGCTTGCCTTCTGGACCAACGGATGCAAAAAGAACCAACGAAAAGTTGCTAACGTAAAAATGTCATTTCATCTCGATTTCGTAAAAATTCGTGCGTCGTGCTGTAGCCAATAAAAATGGAGAAAATAGCGATAATAATGAAAGAAAACAAACGAAGAGCTAATAAAAGTAATAACCATCATCCTGGGTACGCGTTCAGTCCAGGATGGAACATGGAACTCGTATATACGTGCGCACGAAACAGGTGAAGCTTCGTTCGAGCAGAAATCATCCAAAGGAGGCATAGCGGTTATGACGATGAAAGAAACTCGGCCAAGTAGAGAGGCGTTTGTGGACCTGACATCGTACAATGAAGAGAAAGTAATTTCTCTGGTTGGGATGGGCGTTTGACGTCTTCGTGTGTATTTAAGTGGTCTGCGGCGCGTTTCGAGAATTCCTACGATCATCTTGGCGATATTATAGCGAAGGTAGACTGAAAACGGTGGAGTTACGAAGAATCATCAAGGTTCGTCATCGAACGTTAGAAAGTAGAATGAGGAATCTTGATGGTTTTTTCATTTATCCACCATAACGAGAGAAAACTTCGGGATTCCTTGATTCGTACCATTTTTTCGAATCACCCTTTGTGGTCGAATGGTACTCGAAATTCTTGACTCTACAAATATTGGACCTCCTTTTTTAAAAAAAATGAGAATAATTCGTGACTTTTTCGAATAATCTCTAATAATTCGACTCGACGAGAAAATACCTCGCAAGTTCCCTCTGAAAGTGCACCCTCGGTTACTGTTTCGTCGTTCAGCACGAGCTGCCGATAATCGCAATGAAAAATCCTGTGGTCCAGAGTCCGAGCACAGCCTTGAGAACAGTCGATGGATTTTATGGCTCGCATTTTTTTTTCTCCGCGAGTGAAATACTACTTTTTCTTTATTTTATTCATTTTAACAAAGTGCGAATTTATTTGATCCATCGAGGACACGTTCGAGGATAAAATGATTGAAAAATAAACGCCCAATCGCGGAAACGTGCGAATCTCGAGCGGGATGGAAAATCGGAAATTAATCGAAGAAAGCAGAAAAAAAGAATATCGCATGTGGCGTGACGTGCCTCGTCAAGCACACACTCGATGTTTATAATAAAAATAACGTTTCAGGGATGGCCGACGTCTCGGCACGTAATCCCACAAAGGATGTTAGTGGAGTAAGAGCTCTCACTGTTTGCACCACTTTTTTCATCCAGATGCTGTTCTCAAACGTAATAACAACGCAAATGCATCGTCCTCCGAAGCATGGACCAGCAAATCCCGATTGGGAGATTGAAAAAAGAAAACATCCCCGATAATCTTTAGCTCTCGCGAGATTAATAAAATTTTCGCAGCATCCTTCGAAATATACCTCCAGCATCCGGAAAATCATAAGCGAGATGACGAATTTGAAAAACAAAACGATGATTACCGGTGCGTTTATTAGAAAGGTGCGCGCGTCTGTTACGAGAAAAGCCGCCAACATCGAAAATACATCCCGTTGAAAGCCATGGGATTTGTACAGGATCCGATTTACAGTTCGTTAGGCCTCACGGTCTCACTCCAGATCTTTCACGAGAGCTGCTCGCTTTTACCGCTTCGCGGGATAAGGCCTTGACGTGATTATCTCAAATTACCTATTATCTACGCATTATCTGTATACACATTCCATGTACGTATATATATTTACGGACATACACAGTTTGGCGTGTATCATCGGTTATGACACGCCATAAAAACAGCACGTTCATCATCTCGCGTTACAGGCGATTTAGCATTTTTGCCAATTACAACCGCCTTCCGGACGTAAGATTTTACCTAGCTCCGGTTTTTCTCGTCTATTTCGGCTCGTCGAAGCCGCAGAAAAATGGTCGAACACCGAGAGGTGGTCGAACGTCAAACATCGAGAGATCCCCTTAAAATAGGCGATTTAATATTCCACGGGGGATGAAAATGGCGAGTAGATCGAATAATCGAGTTCGAGTCCATTCTGGTGATTGGGGAATTCGATTCCGAGTCAATTATGAGAATTAATCAAATTCGTTATCTTTTTGAAAAAGATAACAAACGAACGATTTTTTTTCACCCAGAAAATAGAAAAGCTCCTTGTACTCTGATTTTTGAAATTGGACAAAAATATCGGACAAAAAATAGTCGAACGTTCGTTTTGATCGGACCTTCGCAGGACGGATGGATTTTGCATGTTCGACGCACATAAGAAGTTGTACTTTCCACTTGGAAGTCGCGCGTAAGCGAGCCAGAAGGTCGACTACATTCACCGTGTCTCATAATCCAGAAGCAACGAACTTGCGGAACTCGCAAAACCGCGAAAATTAACACGCATTTTCGTTCTATTATCACTGAACCGGTTAGTTGTTGAAAAAAATCTGAGATTCGGTGCTAAAAAAATTATAGAAAGGGTATAATAATGATCGTCCAATCGAGATAATTATTCCGTAAAAATATAGATCTGATACGAAAAATTAGTCCAAACTAAGTTCGGACTTTTAAGCCTGAAAATCGGATTTCTTCTCCTTTTTTTCATCGATGTTTTTGCCAAGACACGCATTTTTGCTGTATTACCGTTTAATCGATAGTAAAAATTATTTGAAATTTTCGTACTAATGTGACAATAAAAAAAACGTATAAAAATTATCCTGCTATAAAAATAATGATTCCGTACCAATATGGAGTTGATAAAAATGGGAATTTAATTATTTCATTATTTTTATGAACGGAGAAAGCTCTAATGATACCTCTCTTGTATCTCTTCTCGCTCAAGTCGACAAAAGTTTTCCGGAATAACGATAATTATTCCGTAGGAATAAAGTGCTAATTAAAACAGTAATTCCGAGGCTCACACGAATTATGACTCGTGTTCATCGAATGTTTTCACCTGGTATACAGTCGGTTGTAAAAATGATGGCAGTCTGAAATTTTTGAACCAATAAAACAATGAAAGAGAATAAAAATCATCTTGAAAGAAAAATAATTATTCCGTACGAATATTAGTTCCGAAGAAGAGGGTGGTTTTTGCATTCAATTGGAAAAACGATGAGGCCCTAAAATTTCGGAACAAAAAAGATCGTAAAAAATTAATTTATCGTAAAAATAAATATTCCGCGCGTATATAGCTCTAGAAAAAATATTATTTTCTCGAGTCCGAGGCGAATTACGACTCGTGTTTATCGACATGTGTCTTGCGAATGGGAAAAGCTCGAATATCTCTCCGATATGCAGTTTTACGAGTTCTAGGATTTTTTTCTCTCTCAAGTCGATGAAAGTCCGTTGTTTTTTATTCCCTCGACGAAAGTATATGAATACATCGGTTCTGGAATAGGAGACAAAGTGCCGAAAAACCAGTTGTGCGATTCTTGCATCCAGTCTCTGTGATGACCGATTTTACACGCTTTGGTATACAGTTGACGAGGGGAAACGCGATCGCTTTCCTTTCGCCGTCAGCGCACGAAGCACACACTGCTTGTCCCCCGCAATTATTACATCGCGAATGGGTCACGCTTTTTTTTTACTTCACGGACGGACGACTACCGTCCTCTACCGCATAAGCTACTTTGCTGTCTCATAATTGTCGATAAAAACAAATGACGTTCGTAGATTAGTTTTTGAGCAATTTTTCAATTTTATTTAGACTCTATGCGACGATTGCTTGAAGGAGATTTTAATTAAAAAATTGAAATTACCGTTTGAAAGTTGAAAAAAACAAATTAAATGTATTTAAAGCTAAGGAGGCCTTGGAAAATATTACCTTTCCCGTCACTGACCGATTCGCGGAGGAATAAAAATCAAAGACGAAAAAACGTGCTACCCGCGAGGATTGAAGATTGAAAAAAATTTTTTAGATGGGTCGAGCGAATTTCCCGCTCATCTTTTCGATATCCCTCGTCGTCCTCGCGAACGTCGAGCTGATTGCTGCTGAAAGATGGTCCCGCCAAGTCGCTAGCAGCGATTGGATCCCTCTGGCTGATCCGCGAAATCAGCAGCAGCACAGCCAAAATATCGCACCCCCTCAGCACGCTCAGCTTCATCAGCCACTCGTCCCTGCTTCTTTGCCACCCGAGTTGCGTCAAGAGTATCAGCAGCAATTGCTGCAACTTCAGAAAACGCAGGAGAGCATCCAGAGACTTTTGCTGCTGCAGCAGCAGCTTAAGACACAACAGCAATTGTTGCAGGTAAGCGAGTCTAGGAAGTAGGAATCAAGAGAGTGCGATAACGAGGTATTTTCGTCTTGACAGCATTTAAACGTAGCAAATTAAACATAAAATGTTTAAAGAGTAAATGATGTTAAAAAAATGGGATATTAAGCGAAAACGGTAATTGAGGGATTTTACGGATGGTCCAGAAGAGCGGAATCTTTATTCTCGAAAGACGATCATGAAATATCGCGATAATAATTAAATTTTCGGTTATTATTCGCAGGGTCAGGCTTTCTCGCCCAGCGGAATTTCCGAGAGCGAAGAGAAGCAAGCTTTTCACCAAAGCCCTGGGGCGAATGCGCAAACCCTTCCCGATCTGTCTCCGGAGGTTTTGCTATCGCCACAGCTGTCGAATCAGCCGGAACCGCCGTTGTACAACTCTCAGAATTTTCATGACCCACAACGCGGTGGTGCTACGAGACAAGAGCAATACGAGGATTACAATGATCGGCAAATTTCGGATTTTAAAAATGGCGAAAGACAGCAGGGGGAGGGTGGAGAGAAGAACAGATACGTGCCCGAAACCCCCACGGGTCCGGGCAATGACGGTGAAGGCAGCGACGATGGGGAAGAAGAGGTAGGCTCTAATTTTCGTTGTTCGAAATTTACGACTTTTTCCAGAAGATTTTTGTCACTTGCAGACGAATAACTCGTTGTATCGTTCGGAAAGTCAATGAATTATTATACAAATTGTAATACCGTGTATGACATGCTCAAGGTTTTTTCTTTTTTTTTCAAAGATCCAGGTGGTCTACGTGCCGGCAGAAACTCTAGCGCAAAGGGGCCAGTCAAAGAGCCAGCAGGCTGAGCGCGAGAGAAAGCAGTTTGGTAATCAAGATGTTCGCCATCATCAGCACCGTCCTCATGGCAGCCAGCATCCATCAGCGGAGGGTGCTGGTCGTCAGCGCGAAAATGTACAGCCAACGGGTCCACCGAAGGACGACGCTTACGCGCGTGAATTCCTCCAACAGCTGCAGCGAGAACACGAAGGTACCGACCGTTTGCTTCAAGAAGCGCGGGAGAAGGAGTTTGAGCGTTTGCGCGAGGAGCGAAAGGAGATTCAGAGGCGAGCCAAACTGCAGCAAGCTGCGATAGAGCGGGAGCAGGAGGTTCAACGTCAGCGAGAGGCTGAAAAGACGCGTAAGGAGCTGGCCAAGCTCGAAGAGGCGGCGAAGCAACGGGAACTCGAGAGACTCCGTGGTTCGAGGGAGAGACAGAGACTGGAGGACATCGAGAGGAAGGCACAGACTGCGCGTGCCAATGAGGAAAAAAGACTGCAGGAAGAGGCTAGACGCGCGGAGATCGAGCATCTAGCGGAGCTGGAGAGACAAAAGAACGCGGAGATCGAGGCGAGCATCGTGGCACAGAAAAATTTGGAAATGGAAGCTGAGAGGAGCCAATTGGCCCACCGTAACAGAGAAATGTCGAAAATTCGCCACGGCGAGGGCGAAACTTCGCCTCAAGCCGAGCCGCTTGTCAGAAACCACCAGACTCATCAGCAACTCGCGCAATCAGGAAAATACAACAGACACGGTAGAATCCGTAACAAGCCGCGACAGCGTCAGCACAGCCAGAACGTTGAACAGCCGGAAAAGAGTCCCGAGGAGCCGACGACGATGGCACCGCCGTCGCCCAATCAACCTCCGTTAGCTGTATACATGAGTACTCTGGTCGGCGATACGAGGAACGTCAAGGTCATCGACGTTTTGAGAACCCTCAAAGGCGCCAAGAGCATCGACGTATTAGACACCGTGGGCCAAAACGCTCCGCACGTTTTCGTCGGGCCGTCGAATCTCCAAGTGCCCGGAGCTTACGCGAAATTCGACCTTCCCTACTTGTCGGCCATTGAAAGTAACAGAGTGGAACGTCGAGTGGATAAATTGCCGTTTTTCGTTGCACCTTTGAGCTTCAACCCTCCCGCTGGGTATTCGAAAATCCCATTCCCCTCGCCGCACATTGGTTCCGTCGTCATAAACAACCTGGATTCCAACGTGTCTATCGATCAACCCGGCGATACTCCGGAGCAAGTGAAAAAACCTCATTTGAATCCTCTCATCGAGCCAAATTCCTTCAGAGAGGACTCTAGTCAGGTCGCTACGCATTCGACGACGTACGATTCGTCAACGCCGACCACTCGGGTGAGCTCGCGACAGGAAGAGCCTTCTAGCACGCCGGTGTATCAGTCGAGTCCGTCGTACTCCAACGTCGAGACGAGCGGGCCAGGAACGAGTTTTAGATTTCGTCAAACTTTTGATAGACAGCCTCCGAGTGGGTCTGCCTCCCGGGAACAGTCAAAACTGAGTCATCATCAACAATTGCCGGTCCATCAGGCTTACCAGGAGGAATCTGGAGTGCCTCTGGCGGAGAACGTTTCCTCGAGATACAGTGAAGATTCCGCGAGATCAACTCTGCATCACGGACAACCGAACGTAGTTACGTCCTTTGCTTATCAAGAGAGCCCGACGCCGGTTCCGTCCAGCACGCCGATCTACGAAAATGCTTATTCCAACGTGCGCGATGATTTCTCCAACGGACCTGGTCAATTCCAGCATCCCACTAGCACCCATGACACATCGCATCATGGAGAAGTCGCACATCGTCACCAGTCGTCCGATCAACGTAAGAACCAACATGGTTACGGTCCCGTTGATTCCGGATCCAGCGGCTATGAAGATTCCCCCACGGGTCCGACTCAGTATAACCTTCCCGCTGAACTGCCGCCGATTCATCCCCAGCTGCCCGGACTCGTGAATTCTCTCCTGGAGGAGGACCAACAACCGAGCTTGCCAACGACGACGGTACCGACGACTACGAAAGCATACACAACTACCCGACATCCCGGCACGACCCAGCGGACAAGAGGCCGACACCGGGGAAGAGTGGTTGCTACGAGACCAACGACCACCACCACCACGACCTTGAGTCCTCCTTTAAGGACACGTGATACCGACAGGACGAGACGACCGTTCGGCAGAACGAGGTCGAGATTCACAACGACCACGGAGGAATATCGCGAGACTTACGAACCAACGAAAGCAAAAGCTACGGTAACGACTCCTCGTTATAGTCCGGATAATTATCGTCGAGCAACGAAATACAAGAGTCGGGGTTCCGAGCCTAATCTTCATGGTTCAAGGAATCAAGTGCAGGGCATTCAGGGTCAGGAGGCGGTGGATTCTAGATATTCCTCGTTGGATTCAAATCCTCAACGGGGTGAGCCCAGTGAAGGAGATTCCAACGACCCAATTTACGCGCGGTACGACTACGCCTCCGCGACGACCAGTAGAGAAAATTATCCAGTCCAGCACACCGGAAGCGAGCTGAATTACTCAAACAACTTGAATCCCTCGCAAACGATTGCCCCGGCGTTTGACGGCTCGCGGAACCAAGAGAATCCGGATTCTCAACGGTTTCAGGAACGTTATCCAACCTCGGATTTTGTCCAACCGAACATCGATGACGCGCCGATTAACGGGTTCAATTATCAGATCAGGAACGAACAAGTGACTACCCAACTAATTCCACCAGCTTCGGGAGACTATCCTTATTATCAGGATAAGCAGGAGGCTCCAGAGAGTTCCCAAATTCCTTCGACTCCAACGAGTAAACCGTTCAAATCGCAGGTCAATGAGTACCAGCGTCCCGAGCTCTACGAGGATTCGGATCGGCCGAGGCCTCAATCTCACTTTCCGACCAAGGACGATAAGGCTTCCGGTTTTGGCGAGACCGGCGATGGTCTTTACGACTACTCGCGTGACAACGACAATGGCTTTAGATCCACCGGATCACTTCAGAAACAAACGCCGATCGAGGTAAACGGCTCTTAGCTCTTAGGGTGTAAAGTAAAGGACGGTTATCACGGGTGTATGGCATGCACTGGTCCAGCAACGATAAAATGCAATGGCCGTTTTCGGCATCGAGCAATGACATAAAAATCTGAGAAGATCCATCATATTTTAAATTCTGAAGGATAACGACATTAAAGAGTTATTAAAAAATCGTCCAAGAAAAAAATACCGAAAACACTCGAAAAAAATTATTATCTCTGCAATCAAATTGATCCGTTCTTTTGTTTAAATACACGAGCATTATTTATATAATGTACGATTAGTATCGTTATAATTTTTTGTAAAAACTCTTCTGTATCTCATGTAAGATTGATTTTGTTTCCCATTTTTTCCGACTACTCGATGTTTTCATGGTATTTCATTGCTGCTGGAATAATACCTGTCGTAAATCTTCCGTAAATTGTAAAATATAACATGAAATAAAATAAATCGCGGAATTAGCTTCACAAAGTAAATTCAAACGTTCCGGCAATTGGGGCGAGATGTCAACAAATATTTTGCCGCCAGCTCGTGACGGAAGCGGAAGCGGCGACTACGACAACGGAGGCTGCGCCTCTGATTATTCGCCAGAGAGTCCGAGCGAGATTGGGAGGTCGAGGTCGTCCCGATTCTCCTGTTCAGACAAAGCCGAGAGGTCCGCAGGACGAGTACGTGCGTTTCAGCGCAATAAACAACAATCCGACGAGCGAACGTTCAACAAATCGCAATCGGGAGAGCCAACGTGCGAAGCCGAAGACTCGCCAGCAAAGTTCCGGACTTCAGCCGCAAACGGAGGGCAACGATTACGTCAGGATTCAAGCGCCGATCCGTACTTATCAAAAAACGATCGTCACTCCACCTTCGACGACTCAGAGGACAACTACGGTTCAGAGCCCAGTGACCACACCGTTCGAGTACGAAACGCCGAATGACGAGCTCGAGTATGGCTTCATTCGAACGCCAAACTTTGCCCCGGTCTATCCGGTTGAAAAGAGATATCAGAATTCGTACAAACCCGCTGACAATCAGGTAAGAATTGACTTCGAATCGTATTATTCAAAAAGGAATCAAACTATCCAACTGTTTTGATTCTGAAAAACGTCGAGAATCTTTGATTTCACGTGTCATCAATCGCCTTCCTTTCGAATCATTTGGAGGTCCAGTTACAATCGATTCTTCCAACGGACGAAACAGCCGCGGATTCGATTCCAAGTCAGGTGTCGCGCAATCGGCCAAAGTACCAATCCCCGAATCGTCGTCCAACGGAGAAGGCCGTTTCGTCGACGACCCTGGCTTCGGACACTTCGAGGTACACCGAAAAACCGCGTAGCCGGGTCGAAGAGCCGAAGAACAATAGGATCCGCGTTCGCGGTAGGAAACCCGCAAGGAGGCGCACCACGACGACCACGACGACCACCACGGAATACATAGTCGAGGACAACAATGATCTGCCTATCGAGGAAAATTATCCTCGTCCTTTGGTTAACCTTGAAAATTCCGCAAGTGACGGAGCAGATTTTTACAACGAAAAATTCGTGGCTCTGCCACTGGCTTCGGGAGGATCGGCGGATTCGGCTGATCAACGCGACAGAGAAAATTCGGTGAGCGAAAACAACATTGCACCAAAATTCGCCAACTTTCGGGCCTCGTTAGGCAGCCTGTAATTCGTGTCTTCATCGTTTCATGGGGTCTCCGTTGATTCTTCTTTCACAAAGTTCGCGAGCCAAGGTTTCCTTCTGAACTTCGACCCCGAATCGGACCGCGTGTCCAATTCGGAGTTGGATCAGACTCAGTTGGCGAGTCAACCGTCGAGAAAATACGGCGGAACTCACGAGGGAGCTTTTCATCGGGAGGGAAGCCAGGATCGCGATATTTACGGCTCGGAGTCGCAATGGTCGACGAAATTGACGAGCGCGTCTTTCCAGCCGAGTCCAAACGCCAACGGACTGACGCACGACGATGGGAAACCGTTTGCGAGAAACAAAAGCCGACATGCGAACGACGAAACTGCGGGGGAAGTTCCTGACCTTGTAACCGCTCCACCGTCGTTGTCGGAAGAATCTTACGTCACCCTGATGGTGAGTTCGGATATTCTTTCGGGGAAAACAATGACGACCCAGCCGGAATCGTCGTCGGAAGCTTCGTCGATTCGGGAGGAAACGAAGTTTGGGATGAAGATGAGTTTCGAGGGAGAAAAACCGTCCTCGGAAGGCACGACTTCCGCTTCCGTTTCGCAGTCGACGAACTCGACGGGCAGCACGGGTGATAAGGAGAAGGAGAACAGCGATAAATTCGTTCGAGGGAATCAGAACGTGAAAAGGGTGAGTGTGATGCGAATTGAAATCAATTCTGCTGGTCCATCGCGATGTTCGTCCGTACGTGAGATATTATTCCACCGGGATTCTCGGAGGTGTCTTTGATCATTTCCATGATTGATCGTTTGAATTTACGTGCTGGAACAATTGTAACGTAAGAATCAAAGTAATTTCAACCTCTGTTCGAATAATCGACATTGAAATATTTTTACATCTAATTTTAATATTTTTCGGAAATTTCGAATTCATCGAGTTTTTCCGGAAAACTCGATATTTCAATGAGAAAAGAGTAATTCATTGATAAAGTTCGTATTATTGCATTTTTGGACTGAAATATAGGGTTTTCGATGAAATACCGGTGTGTTTTGTAATCAGTGGGGAAAAATACATCGATATAGACCATTAGAAAGCATTTTTGAAACCCAAAATTTTGCTCCATTTTTGCTCGATTGAGTTGGTTCATTAAAATGTTTGCAATTTTTCTCTTGTTTGCCATAGACACTCCAACTTGTGCTTATTTTCTTCGCAATTGTTTAGCCTTCAAAATGTCGTTTGGTTCATGTGGATATCTTGATTTTTCGATTTTTGGCAGATTTTTAAAACTGGACCACCGATTTTCGCCAATTTTCCCATACCCCTTTGCGTTTTTTTCGCCAATTTTCAACATCGATTTTGAGGGTGAAGCGATTTAGCTATCGACATTTAACTTTCACCGTTCTTTAAGTCTACTCGAGGGCTTTTCAAAACACCCCCAAAAAATCTACGTAGCGCGATTCAAAACGTAGTTATGGACTTTTGAAACTTCGGCTTTTCGACGATTCTGAAAAAGTAGCCAAAAATGACGAAAATTTTTCTATTCGAATTTTCGATAGTTCAACATCCTGTTCCATCGCAAATGTTCCGCCAGTCACGAAACTCATCTACTTTTTCGCGAAAACTCGAAATTTCTGTAAGAAAACGCAAAAAAACCGTCAAATTCAAGCAAAACCAAAACATACGCGCGCATCAGAAAACAATCGGAATTTCGCCGCGAAAATCATTCTTTCTTCAGCGATCAATCAGGGACGAACAAATCACGCAACAATCGCGCGATATTTTTTCGATTAACGATCAATTTCCAGCCGCGATCGACTTTTTATTTATATACTCGATCATGTCAGTGAATTTTTTTATCATAATCGAACGGAACCTCGTTTTTTCTTTTCTCTCGTCTTTTTAGGTAGGAGGACGGCGAAGGAGAGTCCGAGTTCGCGTGCGACCGGCAGCCTCGGACGACTTTGTAACCGCGGAATCTCAGCATTTCAATTCCGCGGTCAACAATTTATTCCGCGATCGTTACAAATATCGCAGCCGCGACGAAGCATCCGAAAGATCCACGACAACGACAACGACGACCGAATCGTACGACCGTTACCCGATCGGCGAAACCTCGGAGATAAATATGTTCCAAGATTTGCTGAAAGACGTGTTGAAAAACGTTGACGAAAAATCGACCACGAAAAGTGACCTTGAAACTTCGGTAAACTCCGAACCAACTCCAACGACGACTGACCCATACAACCCCGTTTCGAACGATTCCAAAATCCTTTCCGATCGCCACAGAAACATCGAAAACTCCTTCGAACCGATCGAGAATGATGCCGAAAATGCCGAAAATATTTCGGCTCCGTCGGAAAATGCGACGAGCCTCCGCGAGACCGTTTCGACGATAACGGATCGTTCGGATTCTTTCACGACACCGGAAATGGCCTTGACGAACGAAGAATCATTCAGCACCGAAAAAGTCATCGATTCCTCCGAGGACAATTCGAAATCGAGCGAAATTACGGCAGCCGACCTGATGACGACGACGGCGGGTGCGCCGATGGAATTTTCGGACCCGAAGAATTCGCACGAGGACCCGATCGCCTCCAACAGCGATGGATATTTTTCATACGCGAATGAAAATGCCGAAAACGCCGTTTTCGGCGACGGAAAAATCGGCCGAAATAACGAGGTGCTGGTGAATAGTTACACAGACGAAACGGGCGAGGAGGACTACAAAGCGTCCAAGGACACTGACGACGACCATCCGAAAAATCATCGCAGCGAATGGAGCGAAGTTCGGTACCCAACGACGTCGACGACGACGAGGAGGCCGGAAATGCCGGGAATAGCGACGACTTCCAACGGCGAAACGGGCGTGGGGTCTCTGTCGGATTACGTGAAAGCGATTTTTGACACGATGAAGAATTCCGACGAGGAGAAAGATCCGACGACCTTCTCGTCGACGGACTCCGCGTCGGGCGACGGAGAATCGGCAACGCCGATCGACACCTCGGGAGCCAACGAAATTTCGGAAAATTGGACGACGATTCTGCCGATTCCCGAGAGTCCCACGGGGGTTGCCGAAGCTTTGGAGCGCGCCTCGGACAATTCGGTTTCGTTGTCGGCGGAAGACGCTACGGGGAATGAAACGGTGGGGGGCGAGCGAGTGGACGTTGAAAATTCCGGAAACGAAGTTACGGAAAAGCCCGCGGAGATGACGGAAACAACGAGATTCCTCGCGGAAGCGAAGGAAGCTGCTACGGCGGCGAGTTTCATCGATTTCGGCGCGAATTCGGCGCCTCCGTCGATTTTCGACGCTGCCGAAACGATCGAGCCGAAGCTCGACGACGTCCCGACCGCGCCGATGGACAATTCGGCGCTGCCGAAAAATTCGGCGGAAACGAAACTCGGGGCTATACTTCGTACCTTGACCACGACGAGAGTCTCCCACATGACGGAAATCTGCTACAGAGGCAAGTGCGTTATGACGAGACCGAGGCAGGAAGTAAACGAGAGATGATCGCGGCGTCAAATCGCGACTTTTTTCTCGTGAGACAGTCATTTTTCCGCTGGCACTGCCTTTACGGATCTTTCTGATGAAAAAGACAACGATGAAAAAAAGAAAAACAAAATTGTACACCTCAAAGATCCTGCGGATGTCCCAAAAAAAACCGAAACTTACCGTACTTTTTCTACCTACCGATTTTGCAAAAATTTGAAAAAAGTTCGTCACGCCGAAAGTACCAAGCACGTGGTATTCAGATGATAACAAAAGTTGTTGAGAAATTGATGAGAAAAGAAATTTCTTCTGGAAAAATTTCAAGAATTTTTCCGAATAGATTTGAATTTTTCGATAATTTTTTTTCATCTTTTTCACGTTCCGTTTATTTAAACTTTTCGAAAAGCCTGCAAACACAGACGTTCATTCGATGGAACAGAAATTTTCTCGTAAAGTTTCTTCGTGTACTTTGGTCATTTTTTCAAATGCCGAAACAAAGTTTCTCGATAACTTTTTGATATCGTCAATATCGAAAATTAACGTACCGGATGTCTTCTCGCGTGACTGATTTTTTTCCAGATTTTTATAGCATCGCCAAGCCCCTTAATTCTCATTCTAATAAATTCTCGTTGGGATTATCCGTTCCATACACCCTTAATGGAGCAGGGATGAAAATGTATGCTGGTATACGGAATCGATTAACGTGCATTTTTGCGTGCGAAAATATGTCGTTCTTTTTCCATTTTTATTTCAAATAGACGTTAAATAAATGTGGTCGAAATAATTTATAACAAAAATTGCTCATGACGGGATGCACAGGGTCGGCAAAAAGTTTACCAAAAAAAAAAAACACTTTCGGAGGAAAGAAATGAGCGCGGAAGCATTTTTTCCGCTGACACTGCTGTTGAAGTTTTCCCGATGAAAAGAAAATAATGACAAAAAATAAAAAAATCAAAGCAGCAGCGATGAAAATTCGTCAAATCGATCGAGGCTTGTATAAGCGATCAATATCGGTAAATATACGATGTTTTATAAAAAAATGTATCGCAAATATAATATATTAAATAACAAACGACGAACGCGATCATTTGCAACAAACATCGTTCGCGATCATCGTTTTTTTTCCTCGGGAAATTGCACAGCTTTCGAGTCGAAAAAATTACGAAAATATCGCTGGTATTCGTGAAAAAATGTCGCGGGACTTTCGAAAAAATTCATCGAAAACATTATTTTATATTTTCATTTCGAGAATGATGAAAAAAAATGAAGGAGCAATTTACGAAAGCTTGTTTTATTTTCATCGTACGAAATCGTATGGAATTTTCTTTATTATTTATTCGACAATTGTGTACCGTGTAATCGTGCTGCGAAGCACGATGGAAACGACAAATTGCTTCCATTCATCGTAAAACGATCGATTGTGAATTTCATGAGCCAATTTGCATTCCATCGGTGTCGACGATGACGTCAAATTATCCAATCATCGTTTCTATTATATACTGTAAAAACGTGTTTAATTATTATCCGTTGAAGCGATTAAGGCGATTAATAAACGGCGGATAAATGACGCGTACGTTTGTCGACGACTGCCTTTTTTACCCGTTCTTCGGGAGCGTGTTGATTCAACGGTAATTTCCATTATTTTTACAACGAGGATATTTAAAGATTTATCATAATTATTATCGTATCATTCTTATTTAATAATCGTATTTGATTAATATTTTCATCATAAGCGTATCGTACATGTACATTAGGTCGTTCCTAAGTTCGATCCAGCGGATCTTTCAATAAATTTAATTCAGAAAAAAAATCATTCCATTATCGATATTTTTAATTGTATCAATAAATATACGCTGCTGAATTCCATTTTAAACTTCCCAAGTATTTATATCTCTGTCCCTTCGAATTCTTGATGATTATTTGGCGATCTAAAAAATGGCAATCAAGACGATCGGGAGAGCCAAAAATTCATGTGATTGCTTGAGTCACGAGTTTGAATCTCTTTGAAATAAAATTACTCAAAAATGATGGACGAAAAGATTTGACAATTTGTGCAAAGAGCAAGTTCGTTGAATGATTTTTCAACGATATTGAGAAGAGTGAAAAAATGTAAAAATACTCTCTCTCTCTCTCTCAAAGATCCACTCGCATCGGTGAATTTTTCATACTTGACGCGCACGTTAAGGTACTTCAAACACACATTTCTCAGCGGTTTTCACCCCTAATGATCCTACCCCTAACGACCTTCGCTCAACCTCCTCTCGGATGTCGTTTGCTTCCGATTTTCGTCAACGATTCCACGTTTTCTTTTTCTCCACCGTCATTTTAATCCTCGTTCGACGGGAAAAAGCCTGCTGCCCCATGCAGAATTACGGGGATTGCTCTGTTTTACCCTACCGATTTTCGTACTGTCGAAAGTCTGTCTTCAGCGTCAAAGTCATCGCTGCACGCGTTGATCACACGGCAGGGTTAAAAACGACGAGGGTGGAAAAGTAAAATGGAATTTTTCGTTGACGACGTCGTCACGAAGCAGCTGAAAAAATGGTGTCTACGTATATGGTTTGCCTACGTATATGTAGACACGTGTCTACCGATGCGAACACGAGAATTCCACCCCGTCGTGGGCAGTCATATTCAAGATGGTCGTGAGAGAGAGACGGACGTAGCGAGAAAGCACGACGACGAAGAGGGAGAGAAAAAGCCAGCAAAGTTCCGTTCATCGATCGTAACGGCGCATGCTTCGGGGCTTTCGTATCTGAGGGATGGCGCATGATCGTCGGGAAAAACACAGCGTGGCCGCCATTCTCCCGAAGGCTCGCTGTGGTCGGATGCTCGGCATTCGTCGACGTACGACTCGCTCGGAATCGTGAACGAAAGTGAGGTCAACCCCGTGGGTATACACCCGGAGAACACGAGGAAGAAAGACAGTCCGACGGGAGAGGGTGGCAAATTGGGTGGCCGGAGGTGTTTGCTCATAAATAACGTCCGAGAGGGTGAAGGGTTGACGGAGAGGGTGGAAAACGACGAGGCGACGACGGCAACGCCATGCGGCCGTCAGTATAAGCGCAGGGGTCCTCGGTTAAGGACGAGACGGGAAATTCCCTGCCCCGCGATCGAGTCACCCATTATGCCAGGCGGCGAGGGGTCGAATGACCCTACGATCGATTTTCATAACGATTTACGAAGTTTCGTTAACGAAGAAACGTGTTACGCGACGGACAAACGCGAGGCGAACAGCGGTGGCTCTCGCCCGTCGACATCATCGAATCCAACCACCGAAACAATGACATCGAACATGACGAACAGCTCGACGGACAATGATAACGATCCCGCGGTTTCGGCGATGACGGGCGACGGACTCAGACGGAGGAAGGTCATCCGGGCGGCCAAAGAGACTCTCGACAAGGGTAAGGATGCTTGAGATCAATGTTGCACCATTTTCTTTCAGACAATCTCGCACGGCCAACGACGACGACGACCAAGCGGTGTCATGACACCTTTCGACCTTGTGCCGCGTAAAAGTGACCAATCTGCCGAAACGTCGCTCGACCAGTCTCGGTAGATTTCCAAGGCCTTTCGGTCTCCCGTTCATGGTGTCTGGATCAGCATCCCTGAGGGTTCCTCGAGACGCGTTGACGGATTATCCGTCGGTCATCATCGAAACGCTCGTGTCCAAGCGCTCTTCTCCATGGCACTTTTCGATTTTGTGTTGTGTAAAAATGACGAATCCGCCGAAAAATCAACATGGCTGGAGGAATCTGACTACTTTCCCGGAGCTTTTCAACGTCGTGTTTCTGGTGTTTTTTTTTATTTCATCCTCCATGCAGAAGGTTGACACTCGCCCGGTGACACTTTTGAACCTTGCTGAAAATGACGAACGTGCCAAAAATCGACGTCGCTGGACGAGTTTGCTCTTCAAGCTCCTCGACGCCGAGTTCACGGTGGTTACTCGAATTCGCCGTATGGAAAAATAACCATCCGCAGTTTCCGTCAAAGATTAAACGTCGACGCAGCATTTTTCGGTCCGCGTCGAGACACTCTCCTCCAATGACGACGGTCGACCGTTTTGATGTCATTTTCCACTCGGTGTCGCGTGAAAATGACGAATCTACCATAAAAAACAGCGTTTCCGGACGAATTTCGAAAAATTTCCAAGGTGTTTTCATACTTTTTCGAAGACTGTGCGTTGTCGGAATTTTTCTCGGTTATCGTCGAGATGCTCTCGTCCGATGACGACGATCAAATGACCCAGCGACGTTTTTTCAATCCGTGCTGCGTAAAGACGACAAATCTACCCAAAACCATCATCACTGGGTGGACTTTTGTAAATTTCTCAAGCTTTCCAACGCTGTGTTTGTGGTGTGTAACTTTGCTGTTCCTGAAAATGTCATACCCGACTCGTCGTCAAAGTTTGCTCGATGACCAAATAATTCTGGGTTGTCTTCCATCTTCCATTCCTGTAACACGACTTTGCTGCGTTTCAGAGTGGCACTGATGGGCAAATCTCGCGATGGTTTCGCACGAGTGTGCGAGACACGTGGCGCACCACGGTTTTACCCGACTTTCCTCAAAAAAAAGCGGAAAAAAAATGTTTAATCACATTGAAAACACTCGAGAGACATTTTTCTCATCACCATCCAGACTCTTGGATTTCTCCAGCGAATTACGTCGTTTGCGAGCCTCGAGTGCCTTCAAAATATCGTCTTTTTTCAACTTTCGGGTTATTTTTTCGCTTCAACGGGCTAAGGTTTTTTCAGAAACGTTCCAACATCGATCTGCCATGAAAACCTTATTATACACGTTTCCGTTGGACGTTATCGCCATCGGACAATCGGATAATTATCTCGCTGCTTTGGGGAAATTCATGTTTCGTCGCTTTTCTCTCGTACACGCGAGCGAGTTCCATTGACTTACCCCTCACCCCACCAAAACCCTCTCTGATCACGTGGCATTTATCGAGTCGCCCCTTCGCAAAACCGCGTCGAGTGACGAACTTTTCCTCGACAGTCAATAAAATAGCTTTTGCGGCAGTTTCATGCGTCCATAATGCTTTTATCGTGTCATTTTCTGTCTGTCCGTATGATACGCTGGAAAGTTCGTTGGCGAAACGTCAGATTATTGGAAAATCGCATTGTCGTCGACGAGAAGACCTTCATCAATCTTAATTTCAAAAAAAAATTTTTTTCCTACATGGCACAATTTTTGTTGCAAAATTGGCGGTAAAAGTTCAATATTTCACAGGTAGTTGCTAATTATTCGAAGCCCCAAAGTGTGGCAGTCGTTCGTAAAATCTGAATTATTCAAAATTCGATCGAATAATTCAAAGTTTTAGAATGTTCGTTGAATATTGAATCGATTGCGAATTTGTTTTTGCATAATTGAAATAATTTATTCCAGTCATCTTGAATCTTCTTCTCTGGACTATTTCAAATACGTTCCATTGTTGGAATTTCCCATTGATTTTCTTCGTAATTTCTTGCGCTTTTTTTTCTCGCGCAATTTTTTCTCTCGCTCCCGTCGAAGCTTCTACGTCTTACATGCCTCGTCCATCTCTCCGAGTCTTTCGAATTGCCCACTCGAACGACCTACTCACGGACGGAGCGAGTTGGTTCAACAGAGCGAAAGAAGAGGGTGAAAGGAGAAAGGATAGGTGGGAAACTTGACACACAGCTGACGGTCGGCATACAGGGTGTCCCAAAACTCGATGTTGATCGTTTAAAGCCAGATTCAGGATGGAATTTCGAGTCGAAACGTCTTTGAGCATTTCTCGATACGAACGGAACCTGATGAGTTATCAAGCGCCAAAGTTTGAGCCAATCAGAGGCGCGCCTCCCTTCTCCAGCGGACGAGCGTACGCGTCCAATTGGTTAAACTTTATCAGTTAATAACTTCGCGAGGATTTGTCGGATCGAAAAGTGCTCAAAGGCTTTTCGACTTGAAATTTCATCCCCAATGCAGCATCAAATCATCAAACCCAAAAACGGCGATTTCCGAATTATTTTCTCAGCGAAATTGGTCACCGGTTCATCTCAATCTTTTTTTTCTTCAAACAGCTTCGCGTAGCCAGGCGCAACGAAAACTGATCAACGAGACGTTAAAAAAAACAGTATCAGGCGACTCATTTTTATTTCGCGTCGAATAAATTCATTCGTTTTTCCGAATACTGACGACCGCAAAAGAATGTTAATGCTATAATCACAGATCCGAAATCAAAAGAATCCGGCAGTTTTCCCCCCTCGGGAACATCCACAGGGTCATGAATTATTTAAGCACCAAAATCGATGCCAACGCGTGTTTCGGCAGGAAAAAAAACGTCGAGGAGCTTTCCGGAAGAGTTCAAGGTGTCGTTTTCGGGACACCTTGAGTTTATTTTTCATTTTTCAGAAAGAAAACCGTGACGAGTGAAGGGAGTAGATGATTACGGAGATAATGAGATGAACATGTTTCACGTACGACGGGAAATTTGAAAAAGTATGTACACGTTTTTTGTTGCTTTATTTTTCCAGCATCCCGCCTTCTGAGACGAAAAATACCGTGCACGGGCCATCTAATGACCCCCCGCCGCCTATGGATACAAAAGGTTCCGACTCAAGTACGTATTCCATGCACTCCTGCGAAATATCAACGTTGGCAAATGCAGGAGCAGCAGCAAAAGCGACATATTCAAAAATTCACGAGAAAAAGATAAAAAGAGACCCTCCTCGGGAGACGTTCAATTTTTTTTTTTTTTTTCCCCTCCATTTGGCTTCACGACCGTCGTTCTCGTTGTACGATTCATCTCGGCCGCACAACTTCATTTGCTTCCCCTCGTCTTTTCCTCGTTTATTGATTAGGCCTGATCGCTCGGCGGACCTTTTGTGCGCTACATTTGTACAGAAACAACTGTTTTACGCTTCGACAACACCCTTGTGAAATGCTCATTAACTTTGGCAATTTTATCGCAGCTGACGCGCTGCCATGATTTTTTTACGACGGCCAGAACGGACTTTTTGTCAAATACACTACCGGCCTGCTGATCGTCGGTATCGATAATTTTTTGTCGAAAACTCGGAAAGGGATAACCAGAAAATCTTCACCCGACATTAAAACTTCAAAGTCCCTAATTTCTTGCAAATTATCGAATACGATTTTTCAAGGTCAACAATACCTGACACTACCCCGTTATAAAAAGCTCGCTGCACTCGTGGTCATTTGAAAATTAAAAATAGTGTCTCTTGCCGATTTATCGTCGAGCACTGGACAACGATTTTTCATGAAACACCGGAAACTGGATCGTCATTGAATGCCTCGGTATTTGTGGAACTTTCAAAATAGCTGGTGTGGAGCATTCGTTTTTTGTCCGATACGAAAAATCGGTGTGGTACAAAGTGTTTATTATTTTTGCTATTTAAAAAATAACTGGTATTCTCCGCTAACCTTTTTTATCAAACACTTTATTGCTATTTGAATGACCTGTGGTAATACGACTCGCTCCTTCTCGGAGACTTTTTCAAAAATTTCAACATCTCCATCCATCTTTTAGAAACACCCTTAAAAAAAAATTGTCCAAAAGACGGTATAAGAATGAAAACAAAAATTCCAAAACCAAAATAACGTCAAGAGTCTGTGGATTCGCAAATTTCGTTTATAAAATAAATAAATAAATGAATAAATAAATAAATAAACAAACAAAATCTAGTCTCCGTCTGAGAACGACGTTTTCGTCACCTTCCTCAGCAGGAACGATGAAAAAAACGGGGGAGGAATTGGAACTCTGCTAACAAAACGTCGAAATCGAAAACGCAAAGATGAAAAGATCGGTCGGAACGTTCTGCTTGGTTTTTTTTTTATTTTCCGATTTTTGCATTCGGCGTTCGAGTATTCGTAATGGAATAGAAGAATATATATATACATTCGCATTTCTAGGGTAATTTGGGTTCATATATAAGGACGTATTCCCTCTCGTGACCTTAATCTCTGCCTCTCCGACTCCCTTAGCCGAGCCCAGCGCCGCATATTATCGGCTGAAAGCGAAATATCCGTCTTTCTGCGCCCAGGATCGATAATTTTCAATATTTTTTCAAGCCTTCGCCTCTCATCGCGTATTTTCGCATTTTTATTTCATTTTTTTTCCAATTTAATCCCGAGCAGTCATTTCCATTCGAAAAAAAAGTATAACTACGTACAGATGTCGTAAATATAGATCCAACGTTTATTTTTTTATTTTTTCCCGTTTGTTTTCGGCAAAAAAAAATGGAAAAAAAACCATCGATGTAAAACGTTTTATTCGTCACACGCGAAAATATGAATTTCGAGCGCCGATTTATCTGCTTTTTCGGTTCTTCGAATACAGTTTATTTCGTGCGTTTATTTTCAAAAGTGTGATTGTCGCCGTATTTTTCATGCGCGACGCGTGAATATTCCTTGCATTCTCATCAAAATTACGTTCGAAATCGGGTTTATTTCGTCTCGCGGTAATTCAAAAAACGCAGGAATGAAATTATGAAAGCTGGGCATTAAAAGTGTGTACATCTTTGAAAGAAACAGAGAGAGAGGGAGAGGAATTTGAGAAGAAATTTGATGAAACAACTTGGATCGAAGCCAAAATAACGCCAAGTCTCGTGCCAGAATATTCGGTGGGTGAAATCGAACCTGCGATCAAAAAAAAAAAAAAAAACACGACAGCTACTTTTCTTCGCCCTTATTTTTCTTATCGCGACCCTAGCCACTATTACTCAAGAAGTGGAGTTGCAAATAAAATGGTTTCACGAAATAGCCCGGAATTTCTCAGCGACTGAGACGTTTTCGTTTGAAGATCTTTTTTTTTTTTCTCCAACCTTCTTTTTCCCAGCGATATTTATTCCGAAAGTTTCGCATTAAAGAAATGTCGTATCGCATTTTATGATCCTGACGAGGATCGATCAGCCTCGCGGTCAAGGGAAAAAAAAAATTCCGGCAATACGAATTTTTCGATTTTCAGATAATTAAATCAAAGGCACTGAAAATTGCCATTCGCGATAACGTCATTGCGTGAGATTTACACACTACTCGTGTAGAAAATTGAAAAATAATTTAGCGTCATTTTAAACAGCATCGTGTTGATTTTCGTACGATTTTTTCGTTCTTTTTATTTCTTTGAAAAAAAAACATTATTTAGTCATTCGTTCGCCAATCTTTTTTCCAGCGATAATTAATAACAGTCAATAACAACAAATTTTACGATATTCCCGGGGATCGAGGATAACGAAAAATATAATTACCACCAAAAATATCGAAAAACTGCCGATAAATATGATATTTTCATAATTATATAAAATTCTAAATAAAATTGCGTTGATTTCTTCTTAAATGCATATAAAAATTTCGTAATAATTCTCTCGGCTCTTTGGCAAATTAACCGAATGAAGATTTTCGAAATTTCTCGCTTTTTTCGTACATCGATCGAATTGTCACCGTGACAAAAGTGTATTTAAAAAAAAACATATTTTCGCGAAAAAGCGTGGAATAAATGATTTAATTCATCGAATATATTCGAATCGCTCCTCCTCGTATCATACATTGTTTTTTTTTTGTAGCGTCTGTGAACCAGACGACCATCACCGGGCGCCTCGAGTTCACCGACACTCCAATAACGAATCGATGCTCTCGCCCCTGCGACCATCTTGCGCTTGTATCGTCGTGTCGCAACTTTGTCGTCCCTCTATAAATACAAAGCTTTTACCTCCCAGACGCACCACTTTCGATCTCTCTCATCCCAGATTAGTATTTTTCCTGTCAGCGTCGACGTTAATCGATAAAATTTCCAATCGTTCCAATTAATTCGAGCAACTTTAATCGGATTAAAGGAAACTCGATCAGCGCAAACTCGACGGAAAAAAATGAATCTCAATCGCCGATAAACAAAACGAATCGTCAATCCGATCGAACGAATTCCATTATTTGCATCGAAAAATCGTCTACGGATACGCGATTTTTCGCGATATTTTCGCATTTTTCTTTTCGATCGGCAAACTTGCGCCAAAATCGAAAATACGAAAAATGAAATTAAATAGCGAAAAAAGGACGAAATATAAAAGGGTGAATGATTTTTTTTATCTAGAAGCGCGTTTTCGGAAATATATCGTCGGAACGAAAATATAGATCTTTCGATAAATTCTTTCGATAAAATCGAAATTGTCGATGAATTCGTGAAAAATTCTGATGGAATTCCACGATTTGGACTAAGATTATTCATGTTTAAAAATGATTGTTACGAAGGATGATGCAATGAAATTAAAAGTGTGTTTTGCAAATCGTCCAAAAAACGGCATAAGAATGAGAACAAAAATTCCAAAACCAAAATAACATCAACGTCACCAAAATAACGTAATGTCTCTGGATTCACAAATGTCACTTATAAAATAAATACGAAAAATGAACTTAAATACCGAAAAAAGGACGAAATATAAAAGGGTGAATGTTTTTTTTTATCTAGAAGCGCGTTTTCGGAAATATATCGTCGGAACGAAAATATCGATCTTTCGATAAATTCTTTCGATAAAATCGAAATTGCCGATGAATTCGTGAAAAATTCTGATGGAATTCCACGATTTGGACTAAGATTATTCATGTTTAAAAATGATTGTTACGAAGGGTGATGCAATGAAATTAAAAGTGTATTTTGCAAATCAGGAATGCGACGTTGTCATGACGTTTCCGAGTGGCGCGAGCGACGAAACGTTAATGTGGCTCCTCGGGCGATTACGCGCTGGAACACCGGGCCTTGTGGTCCACGTGCGCCATCATGCATCCTCCGACAGTTACGGATTTTATCTCACAGCTCCTTTTCCCATGTGAGTCGCTTTGAATGAAAAATCACGTCATCGAAAGGGAACGACAATCTCCTCGAGCCAAACTATGCTATAAAAATTGAAAAAAAGTCAATTGAATCAAAAGTCAAAAGTCAAGTCAAAGTTTTTAAATTCTTTTTCAAAATTACGAGGAATCATCGATTTTCTGGGGTTTTTATTGACTAATTCTGTCAAAATTGAAAAATTAACGAAACCGTCGGTGTAAAAAGAGAACCGACCAGACAGGTTCTCCTGTTGTTTTCAATTTTTTTTTTTTTCAATTTCAAACGAAACGAAAATTCAATTTGCAGCAATTTTTATTTGACCAGTCTGTAGATAACTATTCGACATTGTTATTGTCGGAAATCGAAAAAAATGTTTTTTGTTTTTTTTCGCTTTTCGCAGTCTTTTGAAGGCAGCCGAAGAGGTTCACTTGCCGAAAGTTTTGCGCGAAGAATACGGCGGTGGACTGAAGGAATTCGTGGGCTCCGAAGCCACCTGCTTCGAAGGTAGCGACGACGAGACGACCTTCTTCACGACTCAGGAACGTCAGTCGCTGGTTCTGCATCTCCTTCACACACTACGAGCTACCTCTCACGATCTCTCCAGTCTTTCCGGCCTCAAGCTCGTCGAGGGCCAAGCGATCATTCCAAAGTGCATCTCAGCCGGTATAATATCACAGGTGAAAATTAATTTTTCCATCCCAAGAGCTTGCTTCGATGAAAAAAAAAAAAAAAACATAATCCAAGTTATGAAAACTTGAAAAAAAATCACTAGCAACGAGATTAAAGAGTTACACTTGTACAAATCATCATAAAAAATTTGAAATATTTCGAAAATATTCCGAAACTTTCCCGAGCTTTCGTGACGAATAGAAATTTGGTCATTTTTCTTTTTCAATACGTTTGAGTTTTTTCAAAAATTCTTCGTCGTCTCTCGTGAGAAATTTCCGATTTATTCGACGAGGGGTTTTGTTTTTTCGAAATTCTCAACGCGAGTTTGAAAAAAAGTCAACTGGAAAGTAAAAAGAGTTTTCTGAATATCTTTACAAGTCGACTGATTTTCCCTTTATCGCAGGTTTTTCCCCTGCACGAGCTGCCAGCTCTTGAGAAACTGCAGAGAAATTGGGTCCGTGCTTTTTTATCGCCTCAGCCTCTCGATGACATTTGTAATTATTTCGGTGTGAAGATCACCATGTATTTCGCTTGGCTGGGACACTACACCACCGCCCTCGTCGTTCCAGCGGTAGTTGGTGTCATATATTGGGTAACTGCCATATTTATTTTTTCCATTTTTCCGGCATTTTTGTTATCGTTGTTTTCTTCATTTTTTTCGTCGCGCTAAAGGTGACTTTTTTTTCATTCGAAATTGTATCGTCGAAATAATTGTATGTAATCGAATTGTCTTACTTCCAGCTCAGAATTGTAAATGAAGAATTTGCGGAGTTTTTGGAAAAATCTCTACAAATTTTCCTCACTTAGTTTCGAAGATGTAACAAATGATATTGATGAAATGTCAAGTTGAACGGTCTTTAAGCACCTCTTGGTCTCAACTTCGTCACGAATGTACATTTAAATTATCGGTATCCTGTTCTGGGACACTCTGTATATTATACAATTATATTATTATATTATTATATAATATAAGATAATATAATATAATTATATTATTATATTATATTATATTATATTATATTATATTATATTATATTATATATTATATGTTATATATTATAATATATTATATAATTATATAATAGTATTATCCACTTTGCGTATTACAGAATGAGTTTTCCCACATTTTCCAGCAAGGTTATTTTTTTACCGCGACCCTACCGAGACAACCGGCTTAATTAACGTAACAATTTGTGACGATCACCAGGTCGGCATCATTGGCAGGAACCAGGCGGTGGAGGATGTCGCCTACGTCCTTTTTTCCATCTTCAACGTCATCTGGGCCACTACTTATCTCGAGACTTGGAAACGAAGGGGAGCCGAACTCGCTTATCGATGGGGCACTCTTGATCAGAGAGACGATCTTTTGGTCGAACCACGTCCGCTCTTTGTCGTAAGACCCTTTTGCTCTCTGCTCACTGTTCAATGTGATTGTTTTTTGTTTTTTAATTGACGGATGTTGGTTTTCCAAAATTTTAGGGAACTCTGGAAATATCACCCGTAACTGGACGACTCGAGCCAACTTATCCAAACTGGGCACGAAACATCACTCGTTACTGCTTGACCGTACCCGTCATCGGAGTCTCGCTGTTTTTCGTCTTCGTCGTCATGATTCTCAGCTTCCAGATACAGGTCGGTCCTTTCGTCAATTTATTTGCATCCATAAAACGCGCGATCTTTTCGTAAAATCTTAGAAAAAAGTACTGGACGACGATTTTGAATAAAATTTTGAATAAAAATAATGACGCGAACACGTTGCCGCCAAATCGTTTCGAAAAATCTTGCGCCGAGAGTGGTTTTCGGAAAACTGTTAAACTTCAAATCAAAATTTTCAGGAATACCATTTTAAATTTGGTCCGCGTTCGAAAAAATCAGTTATTATTTTTCGTGACAATTTATTTACTTCGACAACTACAGAATTATTCTAGCAAAATGTTTGTTGATAATTTCCCAATGATTTCTCAAAATCAAAGACCGAATTTGAAACGTCGTTGAATTTTCGAAAGTATAGCTCCGAATTTTTCTTTTTGACAAACCGACATCGAGATTTATCGGCTTCCACCTCGAGTTTCCTCGAGAGAAATTTCGCTCGACAAATCCGATTCGTCTTAAAAATGACACGAGGGGTTTTTTGTGAAAAAAAAAACGATGGAAATCGCGCCAAACGAAAACAAGACGCACAAGACGTTATCATCGGTGGAATTGAATTTTTGCCAAAATACTTTATGCAGGATTGGTGGGACAGCCGTCTCGAAGCTGCCGGCTACGGTTTCTGGCTGAGTTACGTGCCAAAAGTTTTGCTCGCCGTTGTCATCGCACTCATGGACGAGGCGTACTTCAAAATAGCCGTTTGGTTGAACGACGCAGGTAACTCAAAAATCGCATAATCATTTCGTTTTTTTTTTCACCAAATACGAACAAGCCACAATTTTTCTCAACAAAACTGATCGATGGAGCACACGAGAACGAATCGAGGAGGTTCCTCGGACCTCCTTGACGAGTCAATCTCGCGAAAATCACTCGCTTCGAAAAAACAAGAGACGAGGAATTTTTATTGAGCTCGCCGTCAGGGTGGTTTTTATTCGGAAAAAAAAACCGATATTGAGGGTCGTCCGAAATCCGAAATTCCCATCGTCGACGTGGTCACCCGATTATTCATCGTTTTTTTTCCACTCACGGTGTTTTTTTTTAATTTCTATTTTATTTATTCAATTTGTTGTTCATAAATGTGGCAGCAATCGCAGCAAAAAAAAAATGAAAATTCTATGGCAACGTGAAAATGAGGGGCATCATTGTTCGTTCATTTTACGCAAATGCGATAATTGAGTTTTTCGAAAAACAATCATTGACGAACATTTTCATTTTTGTAGAAAAAAAACTCAATCATTTTCATGAAATTGACCGTAGGTTTTTTCTCTCTTGAGCCTTGTAGTCGAAGAAAATATATGCGACGTTCCAAATTTCGTGAATAATATTTTTAGTTGGACAACGGTTTTCAATTCACACTTGACATTTAGTGAAACTGTGATTTTCCTATTTGCAATTATTACCAACTTGTTCGAGCACTTTTGCACCTGATATAGATTAGAAAAATAGTAATCAATAGTTCGATTTTTCTAATTCGAAAAATCAATAACAGAGCATAAAGTTATAAAGACGTTGATTATATTTGTACTTATATTTATTATATTTCATTGTAAATTTGGTCGTACTTGGTCGTACCGTTAATCGCATTTGTTCCTCAGCAGCATTGATTGGTCCATTCGTTCCGCAAATTATGATCGAAATAGGTTGAAACGATCGAAAAATCGTGAATAAAAAATTTGACAATTCGAATAAACTTCGACGTCGAAAACAAATTGAATTATCATTTTTATCGATTTACAAACGGCAGATAATAATATCGACATTTTTTCGTACGAAAATCACGTATTTTGGTTGAAATTTTGATCGAAAAATAAATAGGACTCGAATGCCTGTGGGATGAAAAACAATGTTGTATTTCTACGAGTAATTTGATTGAACGCGGGCGTATACTTTGGATTTCTGTACAAATGCAGCGTATTTTAGAAAATTTATTTAAAAATTCATTAAGAATATTGTCTGTAAAAAGGAAAAGTTGTTCCCTCGTATTATTTTTTTTCTCTCTCTCTCTCTCTCCTGCTCTATTTTCTCTGTCCATCTTCTTTTCTTCATTTCCACGCAAAACATTGAAATCTACGAAATTCATAAATACACATACGTTTTTATTTGCATAAAAAATGTACGATTTCGTTTTGAAAATGAAAAAAAAAAAAATTCATACGTACTGATATTCACTGTTGGGAAAAATGTGTTTTTTTTCTTCGTTTTTTCATTCGAAACGCGTCATCATTGGAGAATCATACGGTTTATAGATATTAGAATCTATGATTTTGTTTATGTTGTGGACGCAGAAAACTATCGTCTTGACACCGAGTACGAGAACCATCTGATCTGCAAGGTGGCACTGGTAATGATGAAAACACACGCATAGAACCTCCGTTACATCCAGATCGAATATTCGAAACATTATTACAAAACAGTGAGACTCGCGGCAAAAGAGTTGCACACCGCTTGCCAAACGATAACGCTCTATTATTATTATTATTATTTTTCGCAAAGAAAAAGATGACATAAAGTAATAAGATCGTGAGATGGATACACGCGACCGGAAGTACATATATCGGATTCTTGGTTTTTCTTCCTTTTTTCGATTCGAATTCGTCAATTTCAATTAACTCAAAATAGTTCCGATAATTTTGTCAATAGCTGGCAACACCGGATACACTTGTGCAAAATGTCCCGGAAGTTGGTGTCGGCAATTTAAATTCAAACGCGGGGTGAAGAATCGAGTCGAAAAGTCCTTTGGCGTTTTTCGATCCGACGAAATCCCGACGAGTTATCAATCGTCAAAGTTGCGGCCAATCGGACGTGCGCGCGCCATCCCCTCTCCGCCGTACGCCGAGGCATCGCGCGTTCCCGATTGGCTCCGAGCTTTATTCACCGATAACTCGGCGGTGCTTCGTCGGATCGAAAAATATCCAAAGACTTTTCGATCCGAAATTTCATCGCGATTCCGATTTTTATTGAATTTCGGCGTTTAATTTCGGCGCATTCTGTACAAATACAAAAATATTACACACAAGCTCTGACATGTCTCTGTGCCTGCATGAACAATTCTTTTTTCTCTCTTCACCTCGATATTTCGTTCGTATTATCCTTGTATATTGTTCATTTTTTTTTCTTTTTCATGCCTGTTTCATAGCCGAGACGCCATTTCCGTGGGGATTTTTTTTTCCAGAATTCAGTCAAGAAATCGTCGGACGATTTGATTGAGAATGGAAATGATTTATTTGACAAAAAAAGGTTATTTCTCATTTCGAATATTCATCGATTCTCGAAAATGGCCTCTCGAATTTGTCGGGTCATCGTCATTCTTTTATTTAATCGATATTACGTAGGTTGAGTTAGTGTAGATATATTCGATTACAACAAAATACCGTATGAGTTATCTCCTTACGAGGCCGAATGTTTGCGTATAGCGTCTCTCCTTTTATCGACTTTTTTTTTCTTTTTAAACATTAGTACGAAAAATCAGCACGCGAATTACGAAAATTACGAAAATTATGTCACACCGTGGACGATTGCTTTCAGTTTCAGTTCGTCAACTCGTTCCTGTCGCTGTTCTACATTGCATTTTATCTTCAAGATCAGGAAAGACTCAAAGAGGTGAGCCCCCCCCCTTTTTTTCATTCTATAAATCCTGTAAAACAGTGATTTGAAACAGGATATTTGAAAAATTATCGAATCGTTCTAGAAAAATTTTATTATCGATATTCATGACACATTTTTATATACATTCATATAAAAATGAACAAAAACATGTTTTACGGGTTAAATATGCAACGATTAATGTCCTCCGAATTTTATGGCAAAACCAGCAACTGGCGGCGTTGCTGATAGCTCGTCAGGTGATAAGCAATCTGAAAGAGTCGGCGATACCGTATTTGATCGAACAATTGCGTCTGGCGAGGCTGAGCTTCGAGCTCTTCGGTGCTCTGAGTCCGAGCGAGGGGAGGCCGGCACCTGGTGAAGAGTCCTCCGGTCCAGGACCCTCCGGACGTCAGGCGGATCCGGTGATCAACGACGAAAATGGAAAAGAGGACGAGAAGGACGAAAACGGAACAGGAGGAGGGGGAGGAGGTGGAGGAGGAGGAGGAGGGACCGACGGCGCCAAGGGGATAAAACAACCCCGCAGCGTCAGCCAGGCTGAACTCGAGAGTTCACTCTACAGAGTAGGACACCCTGCTAATTCTCTACTTAGTGACGTTTCTTTCAAGGTTTGGTCTAGATTTCGCCGATCATCGTTTATTTTTTTCCACTAATATCGTTGTTGTTATTATTATTATTATTATCATCATGTATTAATTATATCAATTTTCATTTCATTTATTGAATTTTTTTTTTATCGTATCGTCATCACCATTATCGTCGTCATCCTTATTGTCGTCGTAAAAATATTCCGCGATCCGAGGGAACATCCGAAAGGGCGAATTGTCGCGTTATCCGCTCGCGGACACTTTGCGCGCTAACGGAGATAAATTCGAGAGTAGATCCGACGTCGCTGCGGATAAATACGCGATAGATCTCGTTGTTCACTCGTCAGGAAAGACTAATGACGAATTATAAGGAATTAAAAATATATAATTCGTAATTAATACGGTCGAAAAAGTATTATGATTTTTTGAAAGCGAATGTTTTTTTTTATTTAATATTAACTGAAAATTCTCAGTTTATTTCGTTCTTCGCTGGAATAATTACGGATGCCACCTGTAGCCCCCGAGTAATCAAAGACCAGCTGAAAATTTGTCGAAAAAAAAACGGTCGATTTCGAAAAACCCGCCCACTCCTCCCCTCGTTGATTCGTCCCTTCGATAAACGAGACATTGATCGTTGTGCCGTCTTCGGCGAGAAATTCGTTTTTTAATCATTTTTCGATCTTTTTTTTTTTTTCACATTATATTTCGCGTCCTCCACCAATTGGCAATCTTCGAAGCGCAGATACAGATGAAGAAGAAGGTAATGTCCTCAAAGATACGTCCACGAGAACGAAAAAAAAAAAAATAATAAAAAAAAAACACCTGTCAAAATTTTCGATAGTCCAATCGACGCTTTCCATCTTTCACGAAATAACGCGTAAAAGCACGTGATTTTTTTCACTCATTTCTTTCGCTTCTTCTTTGAAATATCAGTGTGTCTCGCTCTGTGTGTGTCCGTGTCTGTGTGTGATGTTCCCATACGTGTCCCCGTCGTGTCTCTCGTGTCTTTTGCGAGGAACGAATGAAAATTTCACGTTGAATTTTGTTTTTCCTTCCTCCTTCGTCAACCAACGCAGTACGACGGAGCTTTTTCGGAGCACCTCGAGATGCTCTCGCAGCTCGGCTACGTTTGTCTCTTCTCGTCGGCGTTTCCGCTCGCCGCGTTCGCCGCTCTGCTCGGCAATCTTCTCGAGCTCCGCGGCGACGCTTTCAAACTCTGTTTCGTGCTTCAACGGCCCTTTGGACGACGAGTTTCCAGCATCGGAACTTGGCAAGTACGGATCGGAATACATCTTTCATTAAGACTAAGATTGCCCAGCAAGGAAGTCGTTTTGGCTGCTTTTTAATTTCAATTAGAAAAACAATTATGCATATTATGACACAATTTCTTGGTCAATTTTTTTTATTGTTAATATTCACTGACAACTTGTTATATAACTGTAAGTAATATAAAAAATATTGAAATTTAATTTTGAATAAATTTCTTTACACATTAGTTATTTTTTCACGATGCAGTCATTTTGACTGCTTTTTAATTTCAATTAGAAAAACAATTATGCATATTATGACACAATTTCTTGGTCAATTTTTTTTATTGTTAAAATTCACTGACAACTTGTTATATAACTGTAAGTAATATAAAAAATATTGAAATTTAATTTTGAATAAATTTCTTTACACATTAGTTATTATTTCACGATGCAGTCATTTTGACTGCTTTTTAATTTCAATTAGAAAAACAATTATGCATATTATGACACAATTTCTTGGTCAATTTTTTTATTGTTAACATTCACTGACAACTTGTTATATAACTGTAAATAATATAAAAAATATTGAAATTTAATTTTTAATAAATTTCTTTACACATTAGTTATTTTTTCACGATGCAGTCATTTTGACTGCTTTTTAATTTCAATTAGAAAAACAATTATGCATATTATGACACAATTTCTTGGTCAATTTTTTTTATTGTTAATATTCACTGACAACTTGTTATATAACTGTAAGTAATATAAAAAATATTGAAATTTAATTTTGAATAAATTTCTTTACACATTAGTTATTTTTTCACGATGCAGTCATTTTGACTGCTTTTTAATTTCAATTAGAAAAACAATTATGCATATTATGACACAATTTCTTGGTCAATTTTTTTTATTGTTAAAATTCACTGACAACTTGTTATATAACTGTAAGTAATATAAAAAATATTGAAATTTAATTTTGAATAAATTTCTTTACACATTAGTTATTATTTCACGATGCAGTCATTTTGACTGCTTTTTAATTTCAATTAGAAAAACAATTATGCATATTATGACACAATTTCTTGGTCAATTTTTTTATTGTTAACATTCACTGACAACTTGTTATATAACTGTAAATAATATAAAAAATATTGAAATTTAATTTTTAATAAATTTCTTTACACATTAGTTATTTTTTCACGATGCAGTCATTTTGACTGCTTTTTAATTTCAATTAGAAAAACAATTATGCATATTATGACACAATTTCTTGGTCAATTTTTTTTATTGTTAATATTCACTGACAACTTGTTATAAAACTGTAAGTAATATAAAAAACATTGAAATTTAATTTTGAATAAATTTCTTTACACATTAGTTATTTTTTCACGATGCAGTCATTTTGACTGCTTTTTAATTTCAATTAGAAAAACAATTATGCATATTATGACACAATTTCTTGGTCAATTTTTTTTATTGTTAATATTTACTGATAACTTTATGTGAACACCCCTAAGGGGTATACTTGGAACAATAAATACTACTATTTACTAGTAACTTGTTATATAATTGTGAATAATATAAAAAATATTGAAAATAAATTCAAAACAAATTTCTTTACACATTAATTATTCTTTCACAATGCAGTCATTTTTACTGCTATATAGGTATATATGGGGCAATATAGGTATATACTAAGTTTCGATTATGATATACGAAAATTTATACCCATACCATAAATTTCAAGTAAATTTGCCTTTGAAAAATGATTATTATCGATTTTTGATAAAAATTAAGTCGAAATGAGATTCGAAAAAAGGTCGCCACGTCGCTTCCGGCGATCGCTGCATAAAACTTTTGTCCCGCTCAGAACGCCATGGAGGCGATGGGTCTCGTGGCGATACTCGTCAATTGCGGGCTGATTGCGCTCAGCGGGCAAGTGCAGCGCATGTTCCCGGAGATGTCGGCGACCCAGACGATCCTCCTGATCGTCGCTCTCGAGCACATTATGCTCGCGATACGCTTCGTCATAATATGCGCCATTCCCGACATACCGCACTGGGTGGCCACGGAAATGGCCAAGGTCGAGTTCCTCAGACGGGAGGCAGTGAGGAGGCTCTCCTCGACGCCTTCGCCGGAGCAGCAACCCCCCACGGTCATAGGTGAATCGTCGCTCCTCGTTTTTGCCAAATAAATATTCGACGATTTTCGAATTTCGTATTCTCCATTTTTTTTCCAAAAATACACACGATATAACAACGAAATTCGACGTTTTATCTCGATTTGCTACCCACTTTCGCACCTCAAACTGCGAAAATACCTGAAACTCGCGTTTTAAGGGGCTCGTCGGGGTGGTCCAGCCTTTGGGATGAAAAAAAAGAGGGGGGTGACGTTTTTTCGTTGTTCAGGGAGATTCGTGGTCCATCCGGCGGACGGTGAGGACGAGGAGGATCGGGAGAATGAGAGTGCCACGTCCCTGTCGGTCGTCGGGGTTTCCGGAGTCGATGGGAATGGCGTCGAAGTGACGACGACGATGAAAGTTCCCGGGATTGTTGGGAATTTGACCCTGGCGTCGAGGTCGCAGAGTCCGAGTGGTCCTCCGACGCCGAGCACGGTGATGGTACCGCGGATCGCCGAGACTCCACCGGCTGTCGAGACTCCCGGCAGCGTTGGCAGCGCCAACGAAAACGCCAGTCCGTTTCTGTCCGGCTACAACGGCGGTAGCGCGCGGGACATCCACAACAGCCCGCGATGTTCGATTCCCGGCGGGGAAAAAGGTTCGTTTTATTTATTCATTAATTTTCGAATTAATTACATCAAGGGTAAAAGATCCGCGGCAGAAGAAGGCATTTTTGCTGATAAACGATTTCGACGGAAAATCAACCGGTTTCGGAAAAATTCCGAACGATCTGCTGGCTATTTCGACGATCGAATCGATGCGAGGGTGGACAATTTGGCCAATAAATTGTTTCGTTTCGTTCGTTTTATTTATTCACCAATTTTCGGATTAATTACATCAAGGGTAAAAGATTCGCAGAAAAAGAAGGCATTTTTGCTGATAAACGATTTCGACGGAAAATCAACCGGTTTCTAAAAAATTCCGAACGATCTGCTGGCTATTTCAACGATCGCTTCGATGCGAGAGTGGACAATTTGGCCAATAAATTGTTTCGTTTCGTTCGTTTTATTTATTCACCAATTTTCGGATTAATTACATCAAGGATAAAAGATCCGCGGAAAAAGAAGGCATTTTTGCCGGTAAACGATTTCGACGGAAAATCAACCGGTTTCTAAAAAATTCCGAACGATCTGCTGGCTATTTCGACGATCGAATCGATGCGAGGGTGGACAATTTGGCCAATAAATTGTTTCGTTTCGTTCGTTTTATTTATTCACCAATTTTCGGATTAATTACATCAAGGATAAAAGATCCGCGGAAAAAGAAGACATTTTTGCCGATAAACGATTTCGACGGAAAATCAACCGGTTTCGGAAAAATTCCGAACGATCTGCTGGCTATTTCGACGATCGCTTCGATGCGAGAGTGGACAATTTGGCCAATAAATTGTTTCGTTTCGTTCGTTTTATTTATTCACCAATTTTCGGATTAATTACATCAAGGGTAAAAGATCCGCAGAAAAAGAAGGCATTTTTGCTGATAAACGATTTCGACGGAAAATCGACCGGTTTCGGAAAAATTCCGAACGATCTGCTGGCTATTTCGACGATCGCTTCGATGCGAGAGTGGACAATTTGGCCAATAAATTGTTTCGTTTCGTTCGTTTTATTTATTCACCAATTTTCGGATTAATTACATCAAGGGTAAAAGATCCGCAGAAAAAGAAGGCATTTTTGCTGATAAACGATTTCGACGGAAAATCGACCGGTTTCGGAAAAATTCCGAACGATCTGCTGGCTATTTCGACGATCGCTTCGATGCGAGAGTGGACAATTTGGCCAATAAATTGTTTCGTTTCGTTCGTTTTATTTATTCACCAATTTTCGGATTAATTACATCAAGGGTAAAAGATTCGCAGAAAAAGAAGGCATTTTTGCTGATAAACGATTTCGACGGAAAATCAACCGGTTTCGGAAAAATTCCGAACGATCTGCTGGCTATTTCGACGATCGCTTCGATGCGAGAGTGGACAATTTGGCCAATAAATTGTTTCGTTTCGTTCGTTTTATTTATTCACCAATTTTCGGATTAATTACATCAAGGGTAAAAGTTCCGCGGAAAAAGAAGGCATTTTTGCTGATAAACGATTTTGACGGAAAATCAGCCGGTTTCTAAAAAATTCCGAACGATCTGCTGGCTATTTCGACGATCGAATCGATGCGAGGGTGGACAATTTGGCCAATAAATTGTTTCGTTTCGTTCGTTTTATTTATTCACCAATTTTCGGATTAATTACATCAAGGATAAAAGATCCGCGGAAAAAGAAGACATTTTTGCCGATAAACGATTTCGACGGAAAATCAACCGGTTTCGGAAAAATTCCGAACGATCTGCTGGCTATTTCGACGATCGCTTCGATGCGAGAGTGGACAATTTGGCCAATAAATTGTTTCGTTTCGTTCGTTTTATTTATTCACCAATTTTCGGATTAATTACATCAAGGATAAAAGATCCGCGGAAAAAGAAGGCATTTTTGCCGGTAAACGATTTCGACGGAAAATCAACCGGTTTCTAAAAAATTCCGAACGATCTGCTGGCTATTTCGACGATCGAATCGATGCGAGGGTGGACAATTTAGCCAATGAATTATTTCGAACTTTCGATGTAAATTTGTCGCGCTTGTCATTGATCAGATCCACCGGAAATTGAGCAATCTTCGTCTGTGAACGATTCTAATCGATCGATAAGTCGATGAGATCGATTGTGGGTAAAAACGCCAATTGTGTTTGAAAACAAAATTGGCGCCGACAAAATTGGCATCTCGATCGAGTTGATTCTGTCCAACGATCGGATGGACGTGAGACGATGAATTGTTGACGCAGGAAGAAGATCGAGAGACTGGTTGACGAGCGAGCACGAGTCATCTCCGGGTAGCGTGGACCATTACAGTCATCATCTGACGATTGGACCGCACGGTGGTGTCGATTGGGTGAGGAAGCTGGGTCTGGACGGCAGCGGGCGGAAGTCGAGCGACTCTGAGATCGCGGGAGCCGGCACCGGAAGTAGCAGCGGTGACGAGCTCGCCCTGCACCGTTCGACCGACTGTATCGCCTCCAAGGACCTCGCCTCATCCTCCGACAGCGATTTACTTCGGTACAAACACTCGATAAAAGCGAAAAGTCCCCAAGGTCAAAGGTCGCAGCGAAAAAAACCAGCTTCTTCTTTCTTTCCGCCCGTTTTACAGTTCCGCTCCACCCTGGACGATCGCCCACAAGAATCAAAAGTTCCGATTTTCGCCGGAGAAGGAGAGAGCCCGGGAGCGAGAGAAGGAAAAGGAGAAACAGCAGCAGCAGCAGCAGCATCTTCATCTTCAGCAGAGAGAACATCAGGATCGACGTTCGTCGGGCCTGGAGGCGACCGGAGGTGGTGGCGGCGGCGGCGGCGGCGTCGGAGGTGCTCTCTCGGACTCCAGCAGAACGGTGTCCAGTCAGGACGACGAAAAATCCATCAAGGAAGAACGGGAGGCCAAAAAGACGAGGGTGAAGCAGAGCCTGATGAAGAGGGCTCGTTCGGTCGCCATTTTTTCGCTCAAACTCAAGGAGAAACGCGCCCGGGACGCGGAACTCAAGGCCAAAGAGGCTGAGAGAGAAGCCAGATGGCAGCAGCCCCAATCTTGCGTCGGGGGTGAACTCTCTTGTATTCCGATCGAAAAGCTCATTTCGGTGGACGATATCGCCGCCATGGAAAGCCGCAGTAGAATGAATCATTGAATTTCCGGCGTCTTTTGTTTTCTCCTTTTTTTTCCTTCCTTTCCTCCACAACCCGAGATCGATCCGCTTTTGTTCCTTCCCGAGCCAAGCGAAAGTTGCCTCTCTGGCTTCTGACGGTCGTGTGAGATATTCGAGTAAATTAAAAAAAAAAAAAAGCCCCACACTCATCGGGAAAAAAAATCGCGAAACCCCGAAAATCGTTATTTCACCCGGTTATTTTACGATGTCTTTGACGCCCGGGTCTTTCCGTCCGGAAGGGAGAAACATCGGGAGGGCGAGTTCATCATCGGGAAAGCTCGGTTTTTTCTTTTTTCGCCGAGTTGTCGCGACGCACAATGTTGAAAAAAAAAATGATAAAAAAGATGAGGAGGAAAAAGAGGAACATTGGCGAAGAGGGGGAGAAAAAAAATCGCGTCGAAGGAAGCCTCGAGGAACGTCAATTTTCTGATTGACCGATTTGTGCAGATTGACGAGAAATTGAAAAGATTCATTGATTCAAAAGCTGAAGCGATGATTTTTTTTTTTTTGTGTAGAAAAAATGAAAAAATGTAGCGAGCGAGTATGGGGGAAAAAACGAATTTTCTCGAGAGTCAGATACGCATAGATCGTTGATTCGATTATTAGCCGCGATAATTGGCTTTGAAACGTACAAAGGATACTAAATATACACTTAACTTCATCAATTAGATTCGATATCTCGATGATTTCGAGTTGTTTGTCGATGAGGATATATCAGTAAAATAAAATCGACCGTTGCGGTCCAGCAGTCGGATGATTTTCATTGTTTTCCGTATAGAAAGATGCTAGAAAGATCCGTGTGGAATGATGAAGAAGAAGAATCGAAAATGAGGGAAAAAGTTGCCAACGAATGAGAAAAGTAGCGTTACGTCAATGAAGAATGTACGAGGCATTTTCGAGAAAGAAAAAGAGTCTCTGAATCAGTCGCTCGTCGTCGAGAATCTCGCGTTTGGACGATCTCTCGGATGGCACTGAAATTACGTTTTTTTTTTTTGCGATGTCGAATGATTTCGAAGGGAGAGGGGGGGGGGCGAAGCATAGATTCTAAAAAATAAATACGAGTTCGAAATGAAGAAATCGAGTCGAATTACAAAGAGAGAAAAAGTGAGAACGATATTGGACGGGGCGAGAGACGATTGTCTGCCTCTGGAAGCCATTAATTTTTGAGGACGATCGAATATTTTCGAATTCCGAAAGACCTACTTTTCGTGCGACTTTTCTTTGAAAAAAAAATAACAAAAAAAAATGTATCTCGAGAAATATCGATCACAAATACAGATCACACGTTCGAGTTTATTTTGGACAAAGTTTGCGAAGAAAAACGAAATATTTGTATATGTATACCGTGGCAAAAAAAGAGGAGGAAAATTGTGGGGATGAAAAATAAAATTTGATTTTCATGTCCATACGACCGGATGGAGCGCTTCTTTCGTTCAGTCAGAGACACGCAGGGTTCGTATTTTCAATTTCGAAAATGTTCGATGATTCCTCGACAAGTGCGAAAACGTCGAGTGGCTCGGTTGGTAACGATGGAATTGGCGGAACCTGTAATTCGTGCCGCGAAATATCGAACGAAAAAGACGAGGAAAACGAAAAAAAAAAAGTGACTAATCGTTGTTAAAATTGTTGTTGATACTGAAGATATACGTTGTTAATCGCTGCTATTATTATCGTCAATTCGAAAAAAGAAAAACAGTCGGGTTCCGAGAGAAGGGGATGCGGATGATAAAAATAATCGATTTCGAAAAAACTTTATACTCGACAAATTTTTATGAGCACGTCCATTGAAACCACGTTTATTGTCCTCCTTCGATCGGTGTATCTTGTGCCTCGGGCTCGACGAAAGATCGAACGATGATGAAAAATCATTGTGGGACACTTTTTCGGGGGAAAAAAGTGATTTTTTTTTTAATTTTTCTCGCCAACTGATTTTGTTGTCAAAAATAATGGGGGGGAGGGAGAAAATGCACGGAATGTCTCGAATCAATTGAGCACGATGCTAAATTTGTTCGAGCACGAAAATGAATTAGCGAAAAGATCGATGCGAGGACAAACTTGGAGCTGTTTATTTTTATTTTTATTTTTTTTCAAAATTACCAACGATATGCGATATTTTTTTTTTCTTAGCTATAGTACCTCCTGTAAATAATACAAAAAAAAGCACGAGATTAGATATGTAAAAATTGTATCGTTACGAGCGTCTTTTGAATAACGACGTGAGAAGCCTTCGCTTGCAGGATTATCCCCGACGCAGTATCGTCGGTGAATTTTTCCCTCGTTCCACGTTAATAAATGTAGAATGAATATTATTTGAATACACGGCCTAACAATCGGGCAGCTTGACTTTCATGGATTTGTAAAAAGAAGAGAAGGGAGAAAGTTCTCTCAATGCATTAGTGAATGAAACAAGCGTGGGAATTATCGTTTGATTTTTTTTAGAGGAATTAAAGACGCGCGTCGCGCGCGAGAAAAATGATGAGTAGGTGCTGCTGCCGTGCGGTGACGCTGCGAGGCTCTGCGATAATTTTTAACGCGAGCAGAAAAAGCGTGCTCCGAAAATAATATCGTCCAACAGCCCATAAGCATATAACGATGGTAATGATAACAACAATATTATTAATAAAATATCAACGTGTTTGTTAGATGTTTTGTATATAAAAGCCAGGTAAATAATAGAAGAGAAATGAATCTTGGTGGCGCGAAGTATGCTGCGATGAAATCACACTCGACGCAAGTTTCTCGCGAGATCGTTTACAAATCCTCGATGATTATTTCCTACTCGTTCGATGATCTTTCTCTACGTCAAAAAACGAATACAGTCACAGCCGACAAGCATTTTCGGCAAACGAATGCCTAGTCCAGTTTTCTTTTTTCAAATTTACGCGCGCTAATTTGCGTGACTGTCTTTCATGAAAATCAGCCTTTCCCTTCTTCGCGCCGCTGTTTTCATTCGCGCCGCGGCGGGGGAAGAATCGATACTTTCCCCCGTGAAGGCAGACAATTTCGTCGACTAGTGCGAATTTTTTCAATTTTTATAGATTATTTCGGCTCTTCTACTCCCAGTCTATCGGTTCAAAGAAGGACGAACTCGCGGCGCAACACTCGTCGGCGTAAACGCTCTCCGAGCGAGAGCGACAGTGCTGCCACGCTTTCCGCGCGAATCGATACTTTCTCCGTGAGCGCAGACAATCTCGCCGCTCGGCAACCTTTTCAAACCGAATCGCAAAAAATTTGGCTCTCCTATTGGTCCAAAGAGGGATGTTTTACAAACCCTCTTCATCCCCCACGCTGTCGCGAGAATAAAATTGACAGTTCTCAATCCACGTCGTCGTCTACGTGGTGAGCACGAGCGCGCAACTCGCCCAGCAGACTCGGCGGAGTTTCTTCGAGCGAGAGAGTGACATTTTTGCGAAGCTCTGCCTGCGTCAGTGGCTTTTCTGCATTGCGGAGAAGTGGTACGCGTCGGAGCAATCTTCAGTGTTCTTCGGATCGTTACGAGGGATTATCAAATTACGAGGAACAACAAAAATGGCAACAATGGTAACTTTCTTTTCTGCTAATTACACACATCCCGTCAAAAAATAATGATTCTTTAGAGCTTCGATCCGCTCGTCATTATCGCCGCGACAAAGTCCTCATCGATCGTTCGTTTTTCGCGATGAGTTCGGGGCTTCCCCCCCCTCCCTGCGACTCTCCACGTTGATTATGGATTGACCCGCGCGCGTCAATACTCTTTCGCGATGATTCATGACAGTGACGAAAGGCAGTTTTTTCTTTCCTTTTTTCCCTCATCTCGCATTTATCGACCGTATCGACGATCTCATCGTGGAGCGACAATTGTTAATGCTTTCGTTCGTTTATCGCGAAATATTTGCAGCGAATGAAGGCAACGAGGTGTCCCACCGACGAGCTCAGCATCTCCAACTGCGCCGTCATCAATCCCGATGACTTTCCGGACAACGTTCAGTACGTAAATTTTCTTTCGCTTTCCGTTCAAAGTCGCGCAAAGTTTCACGCCTTCCGAGCTAACCGCCCCGTCGGCGGACCGGACGAAGCACGTCCCGACGTCCGAAAAGAATCACGACGAAGTGAAAAAGAAAAAAAAACGTCCTACGTTTTGACGAACCATTTTCGGTATGTCGACGTTTTTCCATTTTTCGCGAAACGATATTACCGACCGAGGTAGCCGAAGACGTCCTCGAAGGCATCGGCGACGACGAAATCGACCGAGAACGCCGATGGCGGGATAAATTGTAGCAAAACGGAGAGCGCGAACTTTCGTCCAGCTGAAAGTTTGTACGTTCGTCGCGGGCACGACGACGAGCGAAAGCGAAAAGTTTGGCTGTTGGAGAGACGAGGGTCGTTTTTGTTTGCGCAAAAAAGTGCGACGTTCCCGGTTTGTCCGACGGGAGCATTTTTGGAATCCTTCGTTTCGTTCACGCTCTCTTTCGGCTTTATCTTTTTTCAGGCACGTCGAGGTGACGACGGGACCGAATCAACACTTTGTGTTTACGGTGAGGACTCATCACGACGTGCCTCGAGGCTCGGTGGGATTCAGCCTGCCGCAGCGAAAATGGGCGACCCTTTCCCTCAACCAGGACATCGAAGTCAGGCCGTATCACTTCGATCCGACTTCCAGCTCAGAGTTTCTCTGCACGATTTGCCTGGAGGCCGATTTCCTCCAAAAGACCAAGTGAGTATCCGACGGATTTCACGAAAGATCTTGAAAAATTGGACAATGTTTCTTTACCGATTGGTCGTTTTTATCCGGCGGTAATCGTAACCTTAAAAAGAAACAGCGAAATCCAACGAATTTGCTCACAACGAGCATGGATCCGCGTCGCACTTGGATCGATATTTATCAACGAATTTTCACGATCCTATTTATAAAGACAATAATATCGCGCGAGTAAATGACTTGTTTATCGGAAAAAACACGAGCGTCGCGGTCAGCGTTGCTTATCGTCGATCGTCGCAGACCCTCGATCTACGAGTAAAGTACCTTAAGAGCGCGGTGGAAGAAAGAAAACCGGTAAACGTCGTGAAATTTCCAGGACGACCCTGGAGCCTTACGACACGGAGCAAATGGCCAAGGAATTCCTGCTGCAGTTCTCCGGGCAGGCGTTCACGGTCGGCCAACAGTTGGCCTTCCAATTCGGTGACAAAAAGATGCTCGGCCTGGTGGTAAAGAGTCTCGAAGCGGCCGACATATCAGCGATAAAAGCCGGACACGACACGAAACCGAGGAAAACCCGGATGGGTCGGTGCCTCGGCGACACGACGATACAATTCGAGAAGGCCGACAACTCGAGCTTGAACCTGATCGGCAAGGCGAAGGGCAAGGTCGTTCGCCAGTCCATCATAAATCCCGACTGGGACTTTGCGAAAATGGGCATCGGCGGTTTGGACAAGGAATTCAGCGCGATATTCCGGCGCGCCTTCGCCTCCCGCGTTTTCCCGACGGAAGTCGTTCTTCAGCTCGGCTGCAAGCACGTCAAGGGCATACTGCTGTACGGACCACCGGGTACGGGAAAAACGTTGATGGCCCGGCAGATCGGCACGATGCTCAACGCCCGGGAGCCGAAAATCGTCAACGGCCCCCAGGTGCTCGACAAGTACGTCGGCGAGAGCGAGGCCAACATACGGCGATTGTTCGCCGACGCCGAGGAGGAGGAGAAGAAATTGGGTCCCAACAGTGGTCTCCACATCATAATATTCGACGAGATCGACGCCATTTGCAAATCACGCGGCAGCGTCGCCGGGAACACCGGCGTTCACGACACCGTCGTCAATCAGCTGCTGGCGAAGATCGACGGCGTTGAACAGCTGAATAACATCCTCGTCATCGGCATGACCAATCGCAGAGACATGATCGACGAGGCTCTCCTCCGACCGGGTAGATTGGAGGTGCGTAATCCGCGATCTGAGAAAATCCAACGAGGATTTCCGCCATTTTTGTTTTTTTCATTTTTCACAAGTAAGGAACGAAAAACAAAAAACACCGCGTCGTCGTGCTTTCGCTGAATATTTTTCCATCGATCGCAGGTTCAAATGGAGATCAGTCTTCCCGACGAGTTCGGAAGATTTCAGATTCTGAATATCCACACGTCTCGCATGAGAGATCACAAGAAGATCGCGCCGGACGTCGATCTCAAGGAGCTCGCGATGCTGACGAAGAATTTCAGCGGCGCGGAATTGGAGGGCCTCGTGAGAGCGGCCCAGAGCACGGCGATGAACAAACTGATCAAGGCGTCGAGCAAGGTCGAGGTCGATCCCTCAGCGATGGAGAAACTCATGGTGTCGAGGACGGATTTTCTTCACGCGTTGGAAAACGACGTCAAGCCGGTGAGTCGGGAAATTCGCCCATTCCTTTCGTCCTCTCTGTTTATTCCGTTGAAAAAAAACACGGAATTTCTTGTGTTTTTGCTCGTCAAACGAATTTACGTGTATATATAATTATCTAATATATAAAATTCTCGTGTCGCAGTGTTTGTTACCAAACTCCTCCGAAACGGCTGGACCGATTTGTATGAAATTTTGTGTGCATATCGGGTGGGTCTGACAATCGGCCAACATCTATTTTTCATTCCCCTAAATGATAAGGGTGACCCACCGCTAAATATATTTTTTTAATTGTTTTCACAACATTTATTATTTTTATTTTATTATGATTTAGAATTGAAAAATACATACAACTTCAAATTTTTTCCTTTCTACGATCAACCTCTGTTTTTTAATCGCGATTTTTATATTATTCTGTTCCATCCGCAATCCATCAACTTAAATAAAGTATACTTTAATGGTCTACAACACTTTATTCCTCTTTCAATTATAATTACATCCCCACACGCTTTGGTGTTGGCCATTTTTTATTGAACCAAAAAAATATTTCCTAGAAATAATGTAAATGGCAAAACAACGTTTGCCGGGTCTGACCGGTTATTGTTATATAAAAGTTATTATGTACGTATAATTTTAGTAAATAATATTCGTATTAATATTATAAATTGGATTATAAATACACTTTTATTTATATATTTATATTGATCGTAAAAAAAAAGAAAAAGGAAAAAGGACAATCGCGGATTTTTTCCAGGCTTTCGGCACTAGCGGCGATGCCCTGGAGCACCTCTTGACGCGCGGAATTCTCAATTGGGGAAGGCCCGTCGCCGATATTCTCGCCGATGGCAATTTGTACATTCAGGAGGCTCGAGCGCCGGAAAGTTCGGGCCTGGTGAGCGTGCTCCTGGAGGGCCCGCCGAACAGCGGAAAAACGGCCCTCGCTGCCCAAATCGCGAAAAATTCGGACTTCCCGTTCATCAAGGTCTGCACGCCCGAGGACATGGTCGGCTTCACCGAGTTCGCCAAATGCTTGTCGATACGAAAGGTAACGAAAAAGAGCCCGCCGCCGCCTCTCGCACATTCCGAAATTGTGACTTTTTATTTTTCCATCGAATACATCGCTCAGCGACGATCGACGGTATTTCATCGAATTTTTTTGAAAGCACTCGGAATTTTGAAAAAAACTAAAAGCAAAAAAGTCGTGTAAAACGGTAAGATTTTCCGGATGATAAACGAATGATTTACCGATAATCGCCGGTGGCTCAGCACACTCGCGGAAATCATGATTTTTGCAAAAAGACGAGGAAAGAAATGAAAAATCGATCGTTGCGTAAAATGATGGAAAAAAAGCGTGACTCGTAATCGAATCGACGAATCCTCAGGTGTTCGACGACGCGTATCGTTCGCAACTCAGCTGCATTCTCGTCGACAATATCGAGCGTCTCTTGGATTACGGTCCCATCGGGCCGCGTTATTCCAATCTGACGCTGCAAGCTCTGCTGGTTTTGTTGAAAAAGCAGCCACCGCGCGGTCGCAAATTGTTGATCCTCTGCACGACGAGTCGCAGGTGAGAGAAAATCGAGATCGAAAGAAAGGCGATTTCGACGGAGAAATTCCACTTTTTGACTCTTAAAAATCGCTCGATCTCCTTTTCAGACAAGTTTTGGACGACATGGAACTCTTGTCGGCCTTCAGTACAATTCTACACGTGCCTAATCTCTCGACGGCCGATCACCTTCTCGCGGTGCTCGAGGAGGTCGACTTGTTCACCAAGGACGAACTGACGTCTCTGCACGCTCGTCTACAGGGAAAACGGTGAGGCGACTCTCCTTTTCTCCATCCCTGTTTCCATTGTCACAGACTTTTCTGCGCTACACGCACGTCCCAACGAAAGAAAAATCGAACAACGCCAATTTCGAGATAAACGTTGACTCTCGCTCTTTTCCTCGATTTATTCCGAAGCAACCGTCGTTCAAACGGAAAACGTTCGTCGGGAGGAACATCAGTAAAAAAAAAGCCCACAAAATCCAACTTTGAAGCTAAACTGCGCGTTTTTCTCCATTTTTTTCCGGAATTGCCGTCAAAATTGAAAAATCCCGATCGGCGAGAGAAAACAAGGTGAAAAAAAACCAAAAATCCAGCTTTGAAGCCAAGCTGCGTGTTTTTCGCCATTTTTTTTTTCGGAAAATGACTTTAAACTCGAAGAATCCCGTTTGGCGCGAGAAAAAATGGTGAAAAAAACCAGGAATCCAACTTTGGAGCAGAATTGCGCGTTTTTCTCAAAAAATTTTTCGAAATTGAGGTTAAAATTGAAAAAATCATGTTTTTCCAGAGTTTTCATCGGAATCAAGAAGCTGCTCTGTTTGATCGACATGGCCCGGCAGGTCGAGCCGAATTATCGGGTCCCGAAATTCCTCTCCAAGCTCGAGGAGGAGGGCGGCCTCGAGTAAGACCAACTCCGCAATTATGGAATATTGTAAAATTCATTGTAATTAAATTATGTAGCATATATATATATATACACACACACACATATATATATATATATGTATACACAAATATTTATTATAGTCAATATCAGCACCGAGAAGGTGATACAAACGCGATCTCCGTAGTCACGTTAAAGTAGCGAAAGAAAAAACGAGAATAAATCATCCGATCGAGTCGGCGATACGTCTCGAGTAGATTCGGCGAAAATCCGAAAGAGAAAATTGGACGACGCTCCGATCGTCGTTCTCTTTTTTTTTTTTTTTTCATTTCACGACGCGACACTCGCCAACACTTTACGAGAGAAAGAAAAACGAGAAAAGTCAGTATTACGTGAGTTTTTGGGGGACAAAAATTCAATGACGTTTTTCCCCCACAAACGCGATACTTTGATTAATTTTAGAAATATCCCGATTTATTTTTTCGACGTCGTTTGTATATTATTGTTAGTTCCTTTTTTTTCCGCGTTTCTCATTGTAGCGCAACGAGCGCACCAGCGTCTCGGCAAGAACAAAAATGGACGGTGGAACGAAACTGTCGCGGTGACGATCGAGATAATTGATTTATCTCGCATTTTTTTTTATCCTCTCATTATTGGTATCATTTTTTTTAGATAAAAACGTTTGTCAATGAAAAATCGGAAAAGAAAATAGTAATAATCCCGCGGTGGGAAATCGAAGCTTGTGCTCGAATACTTTAATGATCGTGCGTGGATAAATGAAAGGACGAGGAGCGAGAAAAAAAACGGAGGAAACATTTTTTGAGAAAATCGTCAGCGGCGCCTTGGCTGTTTTATTACATTCGGGGGTAAATTCGTGAGTGAAAAAAAAGCAGAGGAGAGGAGGGAAGAAAGTAATCGCGAACATTCGGTGCCCGGAAAAGTGCAATATTGATCCAATATTCGGAATATTGCAAAAATATAAAAACTTTCTTCTTCTCCCCCCCCCCCCCCCCTAAATTTCGCATTCAATTTTGATTCTTTTTTTTCTCCTCTTTCTTCCTTAAAATGAAAACTTTTCACGACCGGAAAAATGACAATTATTCGTACAAAATTTGCTTGGCAGAGAGAGTGAGAGAAAATCTGTGTACGATTTGTGATCGAATTACGGATGCAGGCAGGCACTGTTTCAGCAACGAAAGAACGGCGAGCTGCTTGAAATCGTTATTCTTGCGAAAAAAAAAACAATTTTGAAAATATTCGAAAAACACGTTTTTCGCTCTCCACGTTGAACGAAACCCTTCTTTTTTTCGAAAACCCGAAAAATGATCGATATCGTCGAAGAAGAAAGAGAAAAACCGACCCTTTCCTATTTTTTTTTTATTTTTCGTTTTAACACTTTTTTTTACAACTAATCGACCATTGTTCGCCATCGCCATTGTTGAGAACCGCTGTCCAGAGTATTTAACGTGCGATTGATTTCTCGTCAGATTTTTCTTTAACACCGCAGAGTGCCGAAAATTCCTTCATCTTGCTGAAACAGCGCCGCGGCGCGTCCCCGAAGCTGTCGGTTTTTCAGTTGCGAAAAACTTCATATCGAATAGCAATAACCTCGAAAACTTTATCTATTGATAATTACGATAATGATAATTGATCTCGTTAAAAATCGAGCATACGTGGTAGTTGAAAAATATTTCGCGAAACGAGCGGTGCTCGTGAATTTAAATGAGAATTGTTCGCAACGGGCGAACTTTTCGCCCCGATAATTTCCGAACGAGTCTTGCGAATTTCGTCGGTAGCGATGCGAAGAATAAAGCGCGAAATAAATATGATGATTATTGCGACGCGCGACGCTACTGCGCTCGTCGATTGATCCATTCGTCATTCCAGCCGCTTGGCATTTGAGATTTTATCGATTTCCGGTTTTTTTCGTTGTTTTTTTATCAATCGATATTTCGAGCTCGTCGTCGGAATTATTTTTCGACGATTTTCGTTACGCCAATTACGAACCCTCTCGTTATTCGAAGAGATCTTGTTATCGCTTTGACAATTCCAACGTTCACCCGTTGAAAATTATTGATATTTGTAGAAAATCGAATTCACCGCGAAAACTGACGCTACGACGAAAAAGACGTCTCTTTCGGCGTCGTACATTTTATTGACGTCGCAGCGAACGATCCGAGTCTCGTGGAGTTTGTTAAAAGTTTCGTCGAGTTGCGAATGAATTTCACGATATTGCCGTCGGTGTCGTTTAAATTATTATATATATGCTCAGGCTGCATTCGATGTTGTTCTTCTCTGTGTATAAAAAAAAAATGAAGCTGATTGAAAAATAAAGTCCCGACAGGTTAAACCCGCAATGTGTGAATATTTTTAACTCTCTAGCGTGTCGTTACTGTTCTTGTGTGCAAAAATGCAGCGCTTCACCCTTCACCCGCGCATTTGCGGAGCGCAGAAGTTTTTCCTTTGCTATTTTATTGATTGGACAAGTTTTTCGATATTCGAATTAAATAATTAATGAAAACGATCGCTTCTGAAAAAATCGAAAACGAAAAAAGGGAAAGATAAAAAGCACAAGGAAGTGTGCACTTTTTGCTTGCGCGGAAGGGACAAACAGTAAAATACTTTGTTCCCGCCGGAAAGAGTTCGAATTTCATCTTTTTTTTTATATTCCATTGATTGGATATTTCTCTGGATACAAATTTATTCCATTTTCAGAATAATTATGATCAATTCGGACGATAATACCTTCTTTTTTAAATAAAATCCATAATAAAAATAGAGAAATCGATCAGGTGTTTGCCACGGTAAAGTTCGCGGTCGGAAAGCGCCGCGAAAGATCCCGCAGCCCGAACGATCCCGTAGTCAACTTCGCGGAGCTTCGGAACAAGTGTCAAAAAAAGAAATAAAGTTTTACTCGCTTTTACACGTTCGCGAAAGTATCGACGAACATTCTCTCGCGATAGACCATTTTTGATACTCCTCGTTTCGCAGTTTAATGAATAAACCTTAAAATCATGATCAACAGTCTCTTCATCATAAATTCCTCGGGGTGAGTTGCGCAGCTTTCGCGTTAAATACAGCAATTACACATTTTTAGGTTATGTTTCCGCGTATATTTTCTCGACGAAAAAAGAACGCTGCCGCCGTTTGTATCCTCGTGAATATAACCTTTCAGCGATGTTTTCATGGAGAAACACTGGAAGAGTGCCGTCGCTCGATCCTTGTGCGATTATTTTTTCGATCAGCAGCGTCGAGTTTTAACGCCGGAGGACACGCCGCCCGTCATCGCGACGCCTCATCATTACCTCATTAGCATTTACAGATGCAACATGTTTTTCGTCGCAGTCTGCACCACCGAAGGTTCGCGATCGACGAACGACCCTGCAACTTTTTTCCCCCATTTTTCGATTTGAAATTTGAAATTCGAAAATTTCCCGTTTTTTCCCACTGCAGTTCCTCCGCTCTTCGTTATCGAATTCTTGCACAGAGTCGTCGATACTTTCGAGGATTACTTCAGCGAGTGTACCGAAACGACGATAAAAGAGAATTACGTCGTTGTCTACGAGCTGCTCGACGAAATGTTGGACAACGGTTTTCCGCTCGCGACGGAATCGAACATTCTCAAGGAGCTCATAAAACCGCCAAACATTTTGCGAACAATCGCCAATACCGTCACTGGCAAGTCCAAGTGAGTCTCCGTCGATAATAATCATCGGAAAGCTTGCGTCGTTAGACTTTGGTGCAAATCTGAATTTTTCCGATTTATCGGATCGAAATTTTCTAAAAAATAATGAAAAATATTTTGCGATACGAAAACAGGTTTATCGTACGTTTCGTTGGATTTCAACGATGCAAACTCGTCGAAACCTCGATTATTTTAATGGCGTGTTTGTCCTTTTTATTCGTCGGTAAAATCGATAATTATGATTCGTGTTAATTCGATGTTAAAAAGCGTGAGCGCGACACTGCCGAGCGGTCAGCTTTCGAACGTTCCGTGGCGAAGAACCGGAGTGAAATACACGAACAACGAAGCGTACTTTGACGTCGTGGAGGAAGTCGATGCCATCATAGACAGATCGGGCGCTACGGTCTTTGCTGAGATCCAAGGATACGTAAGTTTCGCCATCTGGCGGTGAATATTTTCTTTTTTTTTAAACTGCGACGAAATTCCTCATGAAAAGAATGAATTTCTCAACGTAAAACCAGTTTTTTCGTCGAAATAGGACGATTTTTTTCTCATTCAATACGAAAAACATTCCCAATTCGCCAATGAAACGACGGGAAATAAATGGTAGAGAAAAAAGCGACCTCTATCGGGCGGCCATTTTTTTTTTCATTCTCGAAAAACCGGTATTACACTTTTTTCGAAAAAATGATCGTAAATCCGAGAAACAAGAAACGTCGTATGAAATTTGAGGAAAATTGCGAAGTTTTTGGTGCGATTTTTTTTTTCCAAGTCCTAGATCGAAAGATTATCGTTTCCATGTTAGTACCGCCAGAGTCCGCAAAAGCGCCACTGAACCACCGACGAAATATTACGATAATGACGATATTTTTCATGATTTTTTGGACTTTTTCCACGGAATTAACGCCGAGAATCAACGAAATAATGAAAAAACGAGCGATTCGAAATTGCAGATCGATTGTTGCATAAAACTGAGCGGAATGCCCGATCTGACGCTTTCCTTCATGAATCCACGGTTATTCGACGACGTTAGCTTTCATCCGTGCGTGAGATTCAAAAGATGGGAGGTACACGCTGTTTGATCTTTCGTCACTTTTCGACATTCGTTTTGTTCCTTTTTTTTCGAAATATTCGTTCGATAATGACGAGAGTGAAATTGATTTTCCTTCTCGTTGACAAGTCGGAAAGAATATTGTCTTTCATTCCACCCGATGGCAATTTTCGTTTGCTGTCGTATCACATAGGCTCGCAGAGTGTCGTGGCGATTCCGATTTACGTCAGGCATAACATTAGCCTGAAGGAAGCCGGGGGTGGGAGGCTCGACATAACGGTGGGACCAAAACAGACGGTCGGTAGAACGGTGAGTCTTTTTTGTTTTCCTCGATCGCCACCAGGGGCGACTCCGATGCCCCTGGTGGCGTTTCGACGCGCTAAACACGATTCTTTTGTCCAAACGAGCGTGAAACTTGGTATTCTAACCTAAAAACCAGTTTTTCATAAAAATTTCATAAAATTTTTTCGCGCGAGAGGCAGTGCGACATTTCGCCAAGTTTGACGAAACGATATTTCTCAACGCGAATGGTGAATCCGTCGAGAATTTGACCAGGGATCGCGATAATCAACATTTTACCTAAGATACTCGTAAAGCTAGAAAAATAAAGAAAGCGGAAGTTCGATGAGCAAAGGGGAAAAGATTGCAATTCGACGATCGCTTCGTGCCTTCGTGTCGTTTCGAACGTTCGAATTGTTTTTCAGTTGGAAAACGTGACGTTGGAAATACCAATGCCCAAGGTAGTGCTGAACTGCAGCCTCGTACCGAATCAGGGAAAATATTCCTTCGATCCCGTGAGCAAAGTATTATTCTGGGACGTTGGGAGGATCGATTTTTCGAAGCTCCCGAATTTACGGGGTTCGGTAAGACGATTTTTCAATACTCGCCAACGAAATATACGTACAGGGCGAACTTGATTTTGAAAAAAAAAAAAAAGAAAAAAAACATTCAAAAAACAATCGCCGACTCAAAAGACGACAAAAAAAAATGAAATTTCGCTCAACGATGTATTTTGGTACTTGAATACGACCGAAACACAGTCGGCGATGCTCGGAGAAAATTGTCGATGCGAAAAACGCTTTTTCACACGATTTTTTCCAATTTTTTTCCCACAGATAAGCGTACAAAATGCGGCAACCGTGGTGGACTCGAATCCCGCGATCAACGTCAGTCTCAGTTCGTTGTTGAGCTTAAAAAATGAAAAAAAAAAACCTTAAAATTTCATGATTTTCGATGAATTTATCGTTTTAGGTACATTTTACGATAAATCAGCTGGCGGTCTCCGGCCTGAAGGTCAACGGTTTGGACATGTACGGCGAAAAGTACAAGCCGTTCAAGGGGGTCAAATATATCACCAAAGCCGGAAGATTTCAAATAAGAATGTGAGATTTCAGCGATGAAAAAAGACGTTCAAGGGGGCGAGGATCGGATACGAAAGAAACTGTGCAATTACGTCGCTGAAAATGACAATTTCGATGCTCGAGGCTCGATTGGTAGACAAAAATGAGGAGGAATTTTCTTCATTTTTTTTTTAATCGCAAAAGCCCCTTGGGTTTATCTTTTTTGCGGTAATTATTATTATTATTATTTTGAGATGATTTATCGACTAGTTATTATACAGTGTAAAGTCTTTGAAACGAAATATGATTTATATTAAATTGGTATACAACTTCGGTCTCGTTTCATTTCCGGGGAGGATTTTCCTCTCAAAGGCGCCCTCTTTGACCACGGCGCCATCGACAATTTTGGAAAACCCTACTTTTTCACTCCCTCCCGCGTCCGAGCGTACTTTTCGTTATTTCATTGTCGAAATAAAAATTTAAAAAATGGAAATTCTTTACTTTAGCGACTTTTCCGAAAAATGCCGATTAATTATTTTTTATGATTCCATCACCTACCAGGTATGCCCAATAACGAAAATCAATCGGGGGAGTTTGACATTTTTTATTAGAAATTTTTTTATCAACAAAAACAATTGTTTAATTTTTCAAATTTGAATTTTTAAGCTTTTTGTTTGTAAAAAATTCAAAATAGATGGAAACCTTCCTCCCCCTCCCTAATATTGTTATTTATGATACAATATGACGGTTCATGGAGAAAAAAAAAATCAGGATCGATTTTTCGGAAAAGTCGCTAAAGCAAAGGATTACCAAAAAAACTGTCCATCTTCAGGGATTTCTCATGTTTATGCCCGAGGTGAATTTTGTGATTGTAAAAATGGAAAAATGGCGGCTTGAAAATATCGAATCTGTAGCTCGGATTTTTTTCGTAAGTTTCGAAAATGTGCGATGAATTTCGTCAATCCCGACGAACGCCAGCGCGAACAGAATAGACAAAAACATTTCGAATTACTCGTGACAAAAGGTCTTTGGCCGAGATATTTTTTCGAAAAAAAATTTCGAAAACAAACAAACTTGATTTACGTTCGAGGTTGTTTTTGACGGATATTGGAAATTCTTTTCCCGTTCGATTATGAAACAGAGTCGGCGACTCGTGCTCGCGCCGATTCATCACGTCGCCGACGTTTGACGGAGCAATTTTCTCGCCTCCAAGTCCTCCCACGTTGGATGCGTCGCGTAAGTGTGCAAGCGCTCCATATTCGTCGCGTAAATCGTGTGATTGCTCACGAGATTCTTGTAAATCTGAAAGCAGCGGAGAATCTTAATTACAAAACTGAATTTTTCGCTCTTGTCGGCAAAAAAAAATCGGGAATTCAATATTTTTGTCATCAGCGCGGCGAGTTCGGATCATTCGATGATTATCGAGAATTTAGCAGGGCGAATATTTTTAAAGACGCGAGTAAGGAAGTGCAGTACATCAAAAAGGTAATAAGCAAGTGCATCAAAAAGGTATTACCAAATTGTCGGAAACAAAAAAAAAAAAAAATTTCGATACGACGAACTTTGTCCTTTCGCGTGAAAATGTGATTTTCTCGTGATTTTTTTTTGAAATTCGAGTAAAAAAAAGAGTTTTGAAGCGAATAAATTTTGAAAAAATTCAAGCGCCACCTTCAAAGTTTGCAGCAAGTCGCCGACGTTGACCGGCGGCTTCGTCGGCGTCGTCGTTTGCGAAGCGCACGCCATCGCGAAGGCCGTCGCCTGCTCGGCTTCTTCGATGTTTTTCCGCGTTGCTGGAATCTGACCGCTCGGTTCGACGACTTCGGTCGGCGCGCTGAGCGATGGAATTGAAAAAAACACCGTAAATTCCGGATTTTTGCGGTTTTACGCGATAATTAATTGCGACAATTACTTATATACGATTATTCGCGATTTCACGAATTCAGGAACCTCGTGAATTATCACACTTCGGAGAAAGTCATTAGGGCAATTAGGGGAAAGTCAATAATATTATACATGGTCCTTTTGCTTTTTGGATTTTGGAAAAACACTAATTTTCTAAAGAACTTGTATTTTCGCGTTTTCCGGCGGAAATATTGAGTTTTCGCGGAAAATACGCTGATTTTGGGATCAATTTCTGTTTTTGAATAATTAATATTCCTGCAGTGTTTATTGGATAGGAAATCTCCCGCTGATCACGAATCTCATGGTTTTATTCCCGAAAACTAATTATTTCAAGGAGAAAACAGAGATTTTCGATAAAATTCGTTTTTTGCGTTTTCCGGCCGAAATATTGAGTTTACGGGGAAAATACGCTGATTTTGGGATCAATTTTGATTTCTGAATAATTATTATTCCTCCTGTGGTTATTGGATAGGAAATCTCCCGCTGATCACGAATCTCATGGTTTTATTCCCGAAAACTAATTATTTCAAGGAGAAAACAGTGATTTTCGATAAAATTCGTTCTTTGCGTTTTCCGGCCGAAATATTGAGTTTTCGCGCAAAATACGCCGATTTCGGAGACAGCCTTAATCCACAACACTCATTTTCCGAATTTTCGATATTTCCGGGGTATCTGTCGGATAGACAATTTTGGAAAAGAAAATAATGCTCGTTATTTTCGATCGCTAAGTCGTGATGATTAACCTGTACTCGGGTCCTCGGGCGATGTACATGGTGTTCCTCTTCCAAGAGCTGGGCACGGGCTCGCCGATGTTGTAGATGAAACTTCCGTCCCGGACGGCGTAGCCTTTTCGCCGAGTGAGTATGGCGGTTAGCAAATTTTTCAAAAAGCTCTGCATCGCCGCTATGATTATGTGAGCCGTGTTCTCCTCGGCGCCGTCCATGTTGTTTTCCCACGCGGCGAGCATCAACCTCGCCAGGACGAAAGTGCGATCCGGCAGGACGAGGTCCTGCGCGGACGAGCGATTGGCGCCGATGGGCTCGTCACCGACGGGCGACGAAGTTTGACCCAAAACTTCGACGTACATGTCCGCTGGCTGTTTTTTCAAAAATTTCATACGAAATTCATTACGGAAATTCAGCTCGTTATCGCAAAGGAATTTGAGAACGAGAAACATCGAAAAATATCTCATCGTTTTACGAAAAAATTTGGAAATATTTTGGAAAATTTTGGAGTAAAGACAAGGCCTTCTTCGTCGGAACTCACTTCGAAATTCGACTTGTCCGTTTTGTACTTTCTCTTCATTCTTATTCTCTTTTCGTTTGTCAGAATTTTTTCTCTGTCGACGTGCGCAGCGCTGTTGATTTTTGCGGGACGCTGCGTCGTCGCCTCCGCGAGGCCCTGAACTTTGTTGAACAAACAGACGAGGAACTCGTTGTGCAAATGAATTTGTTCCTTCGATATGATCGCTCGCGCTTCCGCGTCGAATTCTTCCTTGGTTGTCTGAAAACATCGATTGCGTTCGTAGGCGCAAAGACTCAGTTTTGCGGGTCTTTTTGGGAAATGACGGAGGACAAGGCTGAGAGAAACTGAGGGAGAAACGGGTTTGGGAAAATAAGCGGATGCTGAAAGAAGGGATGAAATTTGACGGAAGAACGGAGAACGTACGCGGAATGAACGCGAGAGGAAACGACGAGTGAAAAACCTGAGAGGAAAGAACGAAAAAAAAACGTGAGAGGAAAGAACGGAGAAAAAACATAAGGGGAACGAACGAAGGACGGGGAAAAAGGACGAAAAAAGTGAGCGTGCGGCACAAAAATGTTTCGTCAATAAATGTTTTACCTTCATTTGAAACCACGATTTCATTTTGTCGAAGTATCTGCAAAAACAAAACGGGAGAAAGGATTTTTAACTGAATGTTTCTTTTTCTCGAACGTTTCGGGAAGTGGGCGAAACTTAACCTCCAAATTTTAGTGAAAATTGCATCGCGCGAAAAAATGCGGAGACTACTCACATTTTTGAATTTTCACCGAGAGAAGCCATGAGGTTTTTCCTCGCAACGTTGAGATCCTTCGTCGTAGTCATATTTTTCGTTTAAATGTGACTATTTCTGTGGTATAAACCGCCGACAACTTGCAGACGACGCCAACCAACGCCAACTGACGCCAACCAACGCCAACGACGCGATGTGTTTGGAAAGTACACTATTATTCGCCAGCTTAGGAAAAAAGTCGAGAGATGGCGACACCATTCCATCTCAGCTCCATTTCCAAGACAAAAGCTCTGTGTTGCTGCTGATATAGTATGAAAAAAATAAAGGGTTGCAGGAGAGGAATGTTTTATTTGAAAAGCCATCCATCCAAAAGTGTATGAAATTATAAAAAGATACAAAAATTCTAACCAAATCCGTGTGTATTTGAAAAAAAGTCAGTTTATTTCGAACGAAAGGAAAGCACGTTCTCGAAATGTATTCCAGAGTATTTTTTTTCTTCTAATTTGTGAATGACTGTGCAACATTGTTATTATCTGAAATTACTGTGTTCGGTATCTTGCCGTGCACAATTACTGAAAGACGCAACAACTGAACGACGCTTATTTTTCGTGCCCGTACTGCCAACGTGTTGTCGGCAGTCCCGTATGGTTGCCGGCGGTTGCCGACAGTCACCGGCACGTCACGGGGCGCGCGCTCCGCGCTCTCTCAGTATCGCTCGGACCGCCGCGGAGCTCGGTCGTGCGCGAATATTTCTCTCTTTCGTCAGTTAGCCGCACTTTTCGCCAAATTTTGATCTTTCTCTGGAGAAAAAAAACGCGGCATTCAAAGTTCGTACAGTTCCGAATACCAACGAGCAAGTGCGAGAAAATCTTGCCTTTTTTGCGAAAAAAAAAGAAATCCCAAAATGCAATACGCGCTTTGAACGAAACACCCCAGAATATTAAAAGAATTAACTCGATATTGTTCATATTTCTCGGTAAACAAATATATTGATAAAAACGTCTTAAAATTTAATCCTATTTCGGAAAGATAACTGGCGGCGTGGAGTTTCTTGCTTTTCCATGTTCTTTTTTCAATCAACAAGTAGTTTGCGTTCGCCTACGCGCCATCCATTTATTTCCGTTTTATTCCAAAGTTCGCTTTCTCGTTCATACGTGCTTCGTTAACAGTGTTTCGCATTGGTGTTTTTTTTCGTTTGCTTAAAAAAACACCGTGATTTTTTTCCCCCTCCCACGATTCACGACACGAAACAATTAAAAAGAGAAATTAATAAGCGCCAGGAAATTTAATTTCCAACGATACAAACCGGATCTTTTTTTCGATATATCCCCTCGTACGTTTCGAAATTCAAAAAAATGTTGATCAAACTTCGAAATGAAACTCGCTTTTTTATTTTCAATATTTGTACGATAAAATGAAAAAATATTTATCTCAAAAATCAGTCGATCGATATAAATCTGCCATCCATTTATTCTCAATCGAGTAATCACTAGATTAATCGTTATACGTTTCCGAGTAGAATTATCCCTTCAATAAAAACAACCGAAAAAAGAGTAAATCAGTAATTTACATTATTATACGTTTAGAAATGATTTTCTAAACCCAAAAATTCGTTTGTGACGTCGTCATTTTTCCTCCAAGATTCTCGAGTGCAGATTATCACGTGCTACTACGTGCTGTAAAGTGTCTGAACGTGTTTTGTAGAGTGAAAAAAATAAATAACGATAAATAAATTGAAAAAAAAAAAAAGAGTGACGAAAGTTTCGCCTGCTCGATGCTGCCTGATTTTTCGTCGTGATAAATGGACTTTTGTCTCTGAGAAACTCGAGATCAGACCCAAGGAGCATTGTCGCCAGTGAATGGGATTCTCCACGCGCAATTTTTCCACTGGATTATATCCATCTTTTGATATAAATACATACACAATATATATGTATACAGCCGCGATTGTGTGACGTCAATGCACATTTGCGCACGGATTTTCACATGGGCATGGGATTTCTTGGTCGGTAGCGCAGCATATCCGATGCAACACGTGAGTACTCCAGAAATCTTTGCATCTATGGGCTCTTCTCTGTTTAGGTGCTCGTCACCAATTTTCGACAAATTTTTTTTTCCAAAAACGTAATCCTCGATTCTTTTGAGTTTCGAGCAATACTTTGCAACAAATTTGCAATTTGCGATGGATTTCTTGGTCGGTAGCACAGCATATCCGATGCAACGCGTCCAGAAATCTTTGCATCTATGGGCTCTTCTGTGTTAAGGTGCTCGTCACCAATTTTTGACAAAAATTTTCTTCCAAAAACGTAATGCTCGATCCTTTCGAGCGATACTTTGCAATAAATTTCAAACGCTTGCCGGAAAATCGTCGTTTCGACGGCGGTGGCGAATATATTTCAGGTTGTTTTCATCTAAACTGATCGATCAACTCCAACTCGAAATTTACACGTTTTTTTTCACCATTACCAGAAGATGTCGAGACTCTCAAAAAAGTGCTAAAAAAAAATAACTTCTGCCAAATTTCCACGAGATTTGAGATTATTTTCGTTCGAATTTCGTTGATTATTTTATCCACGAGTGTAAAAATATCATCTTCGCAAATTGAATTTACCTTTTTCCACTTTTTAGAGCTGAAGAGGGGGGATTATTATTTTTATTTCCTCCCCATCCCTCATCCCTCGTATCATTTATCGACGCATCCATTTTCAGGCCGAGGAAAAGTTGTTTTTCTTTTTTTTTCGAATAAAATGAAACGCTAAAGTACGGATTGCAGAATTTTTTATTATGCCGAAAATTTCGAATCGCTCATTTTTTTATTTGCCAATTTTTCACTCGGTGACGAGAATCGCGGGTATATTTATTTCACTCGGAGAGCCTCGTATTTATCGTACCTTATGTATGTGGGTCCGTAAGGCAATATTGGAGGAAACTCCGAGCTTTTGAACGTCCACCATTCGTTATATACGTTTCTCCTATTTGTTCTGTCTCTTTGAATATATATTTACATCCCCGTAATATTCTGTCCAGTGCAGAAACCTCGACAATCCGGACGTGTCCAATCCAACGTTTAGCCTTGTTCCTTATCAAGCTTTAACAAAGCAGAGCTGCAAATTCTGGCTACTCGAGTGTTGGGAAAAGCAAATAAAATCCCCCCTCCAATTTTCCATTTTTCGGTATCGTGTAAAACTTTATTATTTTAATACGGGAGGGGGGTGAGGGGATTGCACAACACTATGTCTTTGCAAACATGCAGAAAGACGCGAAAAAATAAATATTGAAGGCACTTGATAAAAAACGTGCTCCGAAATTTTGGGTCCTCTTTTTTGCGAAAATTTTCCCTCTCGTGTTCGAATTTTTGTTGATTATCCTTATTTTTTGCAAAAAAGTCACAGGGTTTCAGGGTAGAATTTATTTGCAGCAATTTTGTCGTTGAAATTTCTTCAAAATTCAACGGGGGAATAATGTTTTTCCGAAAAGTGTGAAGAGTTGGTTTTTTTTTGTACTTTATCGCGATTAAATCGTAATGAAATGAAAATGATGGGAACAAGTGGTCCAGTTGGTGGAAAAGGGCCCATATATGTATTAAGTGAATTGAGATACACCCGAAGTCGTCATTGTCTCTCGGGTAACAAAGATATTAGTCGTGCGCCAGGACGAAGTAATTTAAGTCACTTTGAAAGCTTGTCTGTTCGGATGAGAGTACAGAGAGAGAGAGAGAGCGAGAGAGAGTACGGGATGATTAGAATGAGGATGAATCAGAGGAAAAAAATAAGAGGAGGAAGATACAGAGAGAGCTCAGCGATAGAGATAGAGAAAATGGATGGGAAATTTGTGATAAAATAAAATGAAATATATCGACAAAAAAAAAAAGGAAAAGCTTTTGCTGGCCTTAAGAGTACGAGCGGAAATGAAGGGCAAGAAATAGTTCCATTAATTAAATCTCAGTAAATCAATTCCCATAGCTTTTAAAATATTCACTTTATTCAGAATCTAAAGAAATTTCGTTATTAAAAATTATTGCTACCTTCAGGAAATTTACAAAAAAAAAGGTCAACGTAAAACCTACTTATTAAATTCGAAAAATTTATTTCGAATCTCCAAGCCCGAGGGCTTAATATCTGCTGACACTTTTCAAAGTATTTGTCATTTGAATCAAATTAATTGTGACATTCCATTATTTATTGAAAAACACATTCGTTAATTTCTGGGAATCTTGGAATGCTCGACTGTACGAAGATTTTTGGCGATGGCTCTTGTCACCCCTTGAAATTCGAGTAAATTTGAGTAAAATTCATCTAGAGGCGCGAATTATTTCGGCTACATTTTAAGATCATTCGAATAATCACTCGCAGGGCAATGAAATCTCGATAAAAAAATAGTTTCATCGAAAGATCGTTGGCGAGTGGGACCAAGTTTGGTTTGAATGAAGGAGAATGAAATTTTCTTGTCTTCGCTGCGAGGGTTCGTACGATAAACAGAGCGTCTACCGTTTCGTGGCTGGTTGATAGGAGCATCTACGTAATTACAGAGCTTCCCTCCCTTGCCTTTTCCACCCTTTCTCACCCCCTCTCTGTTTCTCTTTCGCATGACACGTTTTCCCTCCTCCACGTTTACCGAAACACGGTTATTTGCATGAGCCATTTTCCCCTATTAACGCGAGCAATCTGATTATCAAGCTCACTCGAGGGACGCACGAGTCTGGCGCTGGTGACCGTCCAAGTTTCCCTTGGCCGTGAGAGCGGACCATTTTATACAGGGCCGGCTCTGATAAAGTTCACTTTACTCGAGGGATGGTGGAATATCGCTTAAAGCTCGAATTCGCAAAAAAAAAAAACAACCCTTCTTCCGCAGGCGTGTTTTTTTTCGTTTTTATGAATTTTCGAAAAACTTCGAATTTTCGAAGATAGCTTTTTTGTTTTCAGGAAAACTAATAATTTCTCGAATAACGCGAAATAGAAAGGCGGGAAATGAGTTGAAATTAAATTTAGTTCGTTTGATTAATTTGATCGGTATCTAAAAAAAAATATATACAAAAAGGCTACCTTGGCACAAATTTTGAAATCTTGTTTTATGTTGATGTGGAATTATTTCACTTAGTCTTCCAAGTACACGTGAAGTTATTTGTAACTTTCCCATCGTTTTGAAATTTTGAAAAATTTATTACGAACCTCGCGGACGATATAAACTCTCGGTGATTTTCGAAAAACTTTCCGAGGTCATTGGAAAGTTTTAACAAAGGGAAATTCGAAATGGTGAAAGAATTCTGAAAAGATTCGTGTGTTTTTGGAAAAAACAGATGAATTTGTGCCACATGAAAATTAATCAAAATTCTCGTATATAAATTTGCTCCAAAGTGTCTTTTTCTTTTACTGATTAGTTTTGATTATTAGATTTTTACATTATTGACGAGTACGTGAAATTCGCGTTCCATCTTGGCTCTGTTGGTCCTGCAGCATCCTCAAAATTCTCCCCCGTAACATCGATGTTTTCCCCCTAATTTCGTCACAATAATTGGCCCAAAAGGAAATGCGATCATTCGTCTCTCCTTGAAAGTCCACGGAAATAAATCGTCCCGCGCTAGGATCAAGCATGCAGAAAAGCGTCGCGAGTAATATAATTGCGATCAGAAGACTGAAGATTTCCGATTTCAACCCTCGCGTGAATTTCACCCTCTTATCCCTCGGAGATCATCCCCGAATGCACACCTCGGGAATCACTTTCGCCTCTTGGGGGAATTTCACCCTATCCCCTGAGGACTCCCTCACGCGTACCCTCCAGGAATCCCCCTTAATCTTCGAAGGATCCTCCTGCTCTTCGAACGACCCATGAATTCCTCGCTCAATATCCGAATAGGAATACAGATGTAATTCGTTACGGACGGCGAAAAGTAGCCAAAAATGACGAAAAATGTTCTTTCCGATTTTTCGATAGTTCGACAGCTTGTTTTATCGCAAATTTTCCGCCGATGACAAAACTCGTCACGTTTTTCGCGAAAACTCGAAATTTCAGTTAGGAAACGCAAAAAAACAGTCAAATTCAAGCAAAAACGAAATTCATTCTTTTTCCCCTGAGGACTCCCTCTCGCGTACCCTCCAGGAATCCCCCTTAATCTTCGAAGGATCCTCCTGCTCTTCGAACGACCCACGAATTCCTCGCTCAATATCCGAATAGAAATACAGATGTAATTCGTTACGAACGGTGGAAGATCGAGAATCATCATCGATGAGGATGGTGCTCCCGAGGAGTCTCAAAGTTTGCACCATATCGAGAGACAGCGCAAAAGAGAATTTTTTTTATTAACAATTCGACTCGACAATCGATCATCTTTTCTGCTATTTACGACACTCGAAAACATTTTATTTCCACAAAAGCACTATATTCAAAAAATATTCAGCGTTTTTTTAAGAGAGATTTATTCAGAAGGATTGTCTTCTAGCGAGGCAATTCTAGGAAAAAGATGCATCGACATCTTTCGGGGTGATTTTTTTTAGGGGAGGAACATTTGTTTGGGGCTGCTGGAGGAGTCAATTTTTTTGTATCCACCCTAATATACAGCTCCGCGATTGTCATGTCTGTGAACGGCCACTGATGCGTGCACGGTGATATCTTTTACGATGTAACTTTTAATATTCCACCTCTGTCGGGTGTCCACACACGATGGGCGAGTTCCATATGTGATACGTGCCATTCTTCGCCGTTCAAAGGTTTCCATTGATGGAATCGTCGGTCAAAGGACTGATATAATTCACGTCGAAGCTTCTTCCCCGTCGGATCGAACAGGAAGAGCAGCGACGTTCATTTTTCATCTCGCAACAATGTCAAAAGAATTCCAGCCCCTACGATTTATTCTATGTGATCGTAATAATTATGATAAATTCGAATATAACGCAGAAATTCGAATTTTCGTTCTCGGTCCTTTCTGACAAACGCTATCATTTTGCGATCGATCCTAAGAGCAGATATTGGCAGTTTCGTATGTACTTTGAAGACAATAATGTGTCAATTACAGAGACGAAATTTGTGTGCTTCTCCAGAGCATCAATCTGACGATAATAATCGAATAGAGTATAATCCTTTTAAGGGGTATGAAGCTGAGATGAATCTCGTCGAGTCTCCATCCCCTGCTAGCAGAAATTGAGACTGCAGGATGCCACATTTTCCGGATAAATGAGAAACCACTATATTAAACAGGGTTTTCCAATACTCGATGCTGATAATTTAAAGCTAGATTCAAGATGGAATTTCAATTCGAAATGTATCGCGGTATATTTTTATACGACCAAAATCTCACAAGTTATTATTTGTCGAAGTTTCAGCCGATCGGGTGCGTTCTATCGGTCCATTTTTATCAATGAATTACTCAAAAATTATTCGTCGGATCAAAAAGTACGCAAATACTTTTCGACTTGGAATTTGATCCCCAATGTAGCATTTTAAATCATCGGCATGCAGTTTTGGGACACCCTGTACATGGGATGCACAGCTCGGTGTTAATAATTCGGAATTAGATTCAGGATAAAATTTCGCGTAGGAATGTACTTTAGTATTTTTTTATACGACCAATATCTGAAGAGTTATTAATCGTCAAAGTTTCGGCCAATTGGACGCGCGCCCTCCCTTCTTCAGCGGACGAGCGCGCGCGTCTTATTGGTCCGACTACATCGATTAATAACTCGAGGGGGATTCGTCAGATCGAAAAGTGCTTGAGGACTTTTCGACTTGGAATTTCACCCCCAATTTCATCCCGAATTGTGAGCAGCAAGTTTTTCAGACACCCTGTATAGCCTTTTCTTCAAACACAAAAGTATCCCCGGATTCAGCTTGACGTTTGGCGCTCGAGTAATGTTGATTTTTCTTTTTCTTCTTTCGCGATATCTAAAAACATGTTTTAGCGTTTTCTGAGTAGATTTTAGTGCGAGCTTGCGTGGAGGCCTGGGCCACATTGAATTTACCGAGCTTTCAACCTCTCGGCGTTTATACACGGTGCGCATAAATCGCAGGTGCCTCTGGACCCTGCTTTCTATTCTGAAAACCGGATATTGACGTCGTTCGCAAAGGTTAACTAATTACGATTCACAGGACGCTGCAAGTTTCCTCGTGCAATTTAGAATAAAAGGCAAATAGGAAAATCGAGAGAACGCGAGGGTTGAAAGCTTTGACACACTCGCCGCGTTACGAATTCCCCGGCACGCCGTGCAAAGGACCCCGTGCGTTTGGGAGTGCATTTTTGCATACAAGAATGTCACGCTGAATCACGCCTCCCAAAGTGACCCTCTCACCTCCTAGTCACCTCCTAGTGACGAAACCTTTTGACCTTCACAAAGAAATTCAAAGTCCATGAATCTTTTATGCTCGAAAAAAAAACGTTCTACGTAATTTTTTTGAATTTTTTTCCTCCAAAAAAAACGACAAATCTCGATATTTCAATGGAAAATTTTGACGTCACATTTTTTCGAAATTTATTTGCGTCCTCCCATCGTTTGATATTAATTCTCGTTACACTCTTGTGAAGCTTTTCTTGGCTGCAAAAGATGAGCCTGCAATGGCGTTTGTTCGAAGGTAACGAACGTTATGAAATATAAAACGAAGGAGGAAACAGTGTGCACTGATAAGAAAAAAAAAAGTTGAAAAAAACGACGATGAAGAGACTGCGATCAATTTTTCATAACGCAAAGTGATATAGTGGGACGTCAGTGTCAATGTCGTGTGGTTGTCTTTATTTTATTAAAGGAGAGCTATTTCCACAACCACTTAAGGTGGCAGTAGCGGAACGTTTTTTTTTTCGAAAAATTCATTTTCGAAAAACTGCAGCATCTTATTATACTGAATATTCAGGTACAAATGATGTTGAAACTGTCAAATGATGCAGAAACATATTTCAGAAAAGAAAATGAATTTTTTCCTTTATCTGGCTGAAATTTTCAAAAAATTATTGCACCTATCAAGTCAAAATTTGCATGGCTTTTATCCATTTTCGAACTAATTCACGCTGACAAAAAACGATCGTAAATTTTAATGATCCGCCATTTTGTTCCATTACTTCCGGTGAATATTTGCAATTGTCAACGACGACGAGATTACTTTTCACGAATGTAGCTCTTTTTTTAATTCAGATGTGGTCCCAAGTTGCCAGCAAGATTTACCATAAAAAAAGACAAGACATTTTCTACACTGTTTTGAAAAGACAACATCTTTTATGCACAAAAAGTTTCACGTTCAAGCGTAAAGTTTGCCGCGAAGGAGAAAAAATTCTTGATTAAAGTCGTTGAGATCCGGTAGCGCCCCCTTAACGTCGAGTCCCTTTCTTCTCGTACACTGTATCGTGAGTGAAGGCGGAGTTATGCGCCTGATTGAAATCTATCAATTCGGTATGAGATAATGAATCTATGCCTCATTTGCCAGCAGTGCGTTGGACGTTCTGATTGTTTTTACGTGAGGGTTGGATCAGCGTCAATAGTTTATTATAATCCGGACACACACGAGAGCAACGGCAGTCGAGAAATGAGTTTCGAGAGCAACCTTTAACCGATTATATGTCAAAGTGCATTCGTAGCTTCATCGCTCTCTCGTGTACACGGTTATGCTCTTGTACCTTGTACAAGATGTCCCAGAGTTGGATGTCGATAATTTACAGTCAAATTCGTGATGAAATTCCAAGACGAAAAGTCCAAAACCACTTTTTGATCCGACGAATACTCGCTGAGTTATCAATTGCTAAAGCTCGGGCCAATCGAACGCTCGGCGTTCGCGAGAGAGGGGGTAGCGCGCGCTCCCGATTGGCTCTACCTTCGACACTCCACAACTCGTCGAGATTCGATCGGATAAAAAAATGACAAAGTACTTTTCGTCTTAAAATTTGATTTCGAATCCAATTATCGATTATCGGATGCCAGTCGGGGGAAAGTACAGAAATGCTGTCGATTAATATCCACGCGTGAAAGAAAGTAGTAATTATCGAGGGATTCGGAATTGTGGACTCTCAGCCGCACCTTGCCTCGTATAATGATCGAAATATTGAGTAAATCGAACATGATTGTAACTTGCATCAAGCTCTGAACTTTGATCAAAGTTCAGAGCTTGAATAACGCAATTCAACGTGCGGTGTAATTTCAAAAGACAAAAGTAAAAAATAATTTGACCGACATCGGGAATTTCCAACGCTTCATAATTAAATACCCTCGATACACCGTGGAAGATAAGCGAAATGATTAATTGAAAAAATTCATAAGAAAAAAGCTTGGACGGTGAATTATTTTATGGCTCTCAGGACAGCTGCCGTGCTCGCCTTCTCCCTCGATCGTACTTTTAATCTTTCGCAATCGTTTTCTCAACTATTAGCATGCAATTTTCGATAGATTTGAATAAAGCCAAGGTTTTTGTGGAACCCGAATAATTAATTGATTAAATGATTAAATGAATAAAATACGATTTCAAACTTTCAATCATACTTTCTATCAAAATCGAGCAAATAATATTGAAATTATTATTTTTTATTTTTTCGTAACACTGTAACAATATTTCCTTTGCATTGAGAAAGGCAGCGTGAAAAATTATTTTTTCGCAGGATCTATAACGTCAAGATTTTGCCGCGAGTTGTATTTCGAACGAAAATGGCGAACATGTTGGTGAAATTTTCTTTTCAGGTTTTTTTCTTTTTTTTCGTTCGATTTTCGTTCCCACTGCCGTAGGCTAGTATTCTCGGTACTTTAAATTTCCCCTTGACGATAAATACGATTTCAACCAAATTGTTCCCTTGTGTCTGGTGATAAGGGCAAAGAAGATTCTCCAGAATCGTTGAAGCGGAATGTATGTGGGCTGCTGAAAAAGAAAAATATTCGCCCTCGCAGCTTTTTCTCTTACGACCCTTTCAAGCTCGTATCATTAAGGTAATAGGAACATTAGAGTCATGTAAAGATGAAAAATTAATTTTTCAATATGTGCTTTTATGGAAAAGATCTGACGTATGGTTATTTAACACGTAAAGATAAAAACACGTAAAAGTCTGATTTTCGAAATACTTTATTCGCTAGGATTTTGAATTATGAAGAAGTAATTATTCATTTTGAACTTGAGCTTGAAAAATTCTTTTTTTATTACGCAAACAATTTGTCAATCGATAATCAACGCAAAATTCGAATGGATTTTTCAAAGAAAATACTTCATTCTCGGGCGTTGTTGGTGTAAAACTATAAATCGTATAACGTTCCTGTGCATTAATTGTCCTTTCTTTAATTAAATGTGAATTGCAGACATTTTTTTTTCAATTATTCGAAAAAAAGGAAAATCAAGGCTACGTTTTCGAGCGACTTCGAAGGATAATTGATTTTCGTCAGTATAAATGTTTCTTGTCAATGAAAATATCGTGTCGCAGTTTCGAAAGAATGACAAATCGAATTCCAACATTGTATGATCGATGATTTTTTTTTATACTTATACATTTTTTTTCTTTTCAAATATACTTTATCATATGGGATTGGGGCGCAAGAGAGGTGGGCGGAATGTGCGATTATATCGGGGGTGTGTTCGTAAAAGCATGGGGTGGAATCTCGAAAACGGTGGATCTCGTAATATAATACTCTTCGGGAAAATTTGTTCAACGAATACGCGCTCGCATTATGACGTTATTGGGAGACTCGCGTTTGAGATCGATGAACAAACTTTTTTAATATCTTCTTGATCCCCGAGGAAGGAGAAAAATCGCCCGTAAGTCACTCGTCATATCCCAACTTTTGATTTCAAAAGCATTTGTTTGCAACTTTCACTGAAATTAATAGACTCAAATGTTTATAGAATAGTAGGGATGCGTATTCGCGATCGCACGATCACGCTACAGCGCCTCAATTTTTTTATGTAATTCAATCTGCCAAAATTGGGTAACTGTCAAATTCAAGGGAAAATAAAACATTTTTTCTTCAGTTTTCAATGTTTCAGTAGCTCATGTGATCGGAAATTTCCTGCTGATTACGAAACACACCGACTTTTATCCGAGAACCCGAAATTTCAATGAGAAAATCGTAATTGATCAATAAAATTCGTATTATTACATTTTCAGCCCGAAATTCCAGGTTTTCGATGAAACGTCGTTGCGTTGCGTAATCAGCGGGAAAAAATACATCGATAGAGACTATTGAAAATCATTTTTGAGGCCAAATATTTTTCGTCATTTTTCAGCAGATTCAGTCGAGTCACTAAAAATAGTGCCATTTTTCTCCCCTTTAAGGTAGATACTCCAACTTGCGCTTATTATCTTGTCAATTGTCGAGGCTCCAAAATGCCGTTTGGTTCATCGAGATATCTCTATTTTTCGATTTTTGGCAGATTTTTAAAGAAGGACCGTCGATTTTCGCCAATTTTCTCATACATACCCCTTTGCGTTTTTTTCACGAATTTTCAACGTCGATTTTGACGGTGAAGGAATTTAGCTATCGCCATTTAACTTTCACCGTTTTTTAAGTCTACTCGAGGGCTTTCCAAAACACCCCCAAAAAATCTGGGTAGAGTGATTTACGGCGTAGTTATGGCCTTTTGAAATTTCGGCTTTTCGGCAATTGTGGAAAAGTAGCCAAAAATGACGAAAAATGTTCTTTCCGATTTTTCGATAGTTCGACACCTTGTTTTATCGCAAATTTTCCGCCGATTACAAATCTCGTCACGTTTTTCGCGAAAACTCGAAATTTCAGTTAGGAAACGCAAAAAAACAGTCAAATTCAGGCAAAACCGAAATTCATTCTTTTTTCACCGATCAATATCGATATTTTTCTCCCCAATATTTCACGAAAGATACTTCCAGTGAAGATTGGATTTTTTTTCTAAATACCGCACTGACAATTTAATTATCGAGAATCGTAAATCGAGTTTGAACAAAGTTTTTACTGTTTGAAGAACGATCGCAGATACAGGATCGCATTCTCGCTGTGATAATAAAAATCCATGGGTAAACTGAACGTTCAATTTCCATCGAAATCACGAAATCCTTCGCCTCCTCTCCGACATTCACGTCGCATCGGCGTTGGAAATTGTTTCAGACAATTGTCAAAATTACACATATATTTCCGTGAGTATTTCGTTGTTTTCCAAATTCTCTCAAAGCGATCAGAAATTCGTGAAGAGAACAGCGCATTACGAGGAATCCGCAATTTATCTCTATTATTTCTCAATTGTTATTCACTTTTTTTTTTGGTGGAGAAAAGCGGACGCGAGGACTGAAAAAAACTGCAAAAATGCCAAATGAGTACACACATCTTGAAAAATTAAATTATTTAGCGCGTCGGGCTCTCAGAAGCCTTCGAGAGAGTTGAAACCGATGATAGACAGCGTTATTGTATGCACACTCGCAGTCACAGTTGTATATAATATATATATACATATACAACATATGCGGGTGTGAACAGTAAATAGATAAGCAATATTGTATCCATACGTCGCGTTTTGCGTTATTAGTCCATCGATTTTTAGACAAGCGGCTCGCGGACGTCGCGCATTATATTTTTCACGAATATCGAAGAAGCCATACGAGAATTTTCGAAATTTCGTTCTCTCTGAAATGTACTTTACTTACGATTTTTTTGAGACAACAGTGCCTGAAAAAATGTCATTCAAAAACTCGAAGAAACATTGCGAAATATCGTAAAATCATAAGCAGAAAAGTTTGTCGTTTTATTCGCAAAAAAAAAACTGATATTCTCGATATGATTAGTTTTAACGACGTTTTATATCGAGAGAGCAATTTTTTTTTCGCAAAAAAACGATCATTTCTCGTTGGATAATGAATCGAATTTTGAAGATTTTTTATTTCGAAAATGTCGACTCTCGTGAAATTTAGTAAGGAGCTTTATGTATTTTTTGAGTTTGTTCAATTTTATACGTTTTTGTTTTGTTTTTCATAACGGTATCAGAATGCACGATTTTGTCGATGAAGTATTTTATAGCTCCACGATGGTTTGCGGGAAAAAAAGAATAAGGATTCATGCGCCATTTTATTTTTGTTTGTTGCTCTTTCGCATGTTTCCCTCTCCGCACTGTCGATAAAACGATTGAATTGATTGCTAACCGAGTGCGCTATTGATGCGAAAATTCACCACCGTTACACGATCATATTCTGAGCATACATCGAGAGATATTAAAGCTGTAATCCTCGATTTATCGAGTGGACACCCCGTAACCTTATGGGGGGGTGAAAACCTTCGTCGAACGTTAAAAAAATTAATAAAATACACCGTAAAATCATTTGCGATAATGAAAGCACGTCCGAGACATTTGTTTTAGTTCGTGAAATTTCATCGTTAATCGTTGGGGCCAAGAATTATTATTTTTAATTTTTTGTGAAATTCGAGGGAATTTATTTGAAATACACATTGATTGCGAATAAACGTATCGAGGTTCTTTGCGATAAAAATGTAGAACAAAGTAGCCTCGAATCCGAGTCTCGAACGTTTGCATTTTTTTTTTCATGGCCTTTGGAAAAAATGTCATTTCCCATTCGTCGTGGAGCATCTGATTAGCAGCTTCCCATACTGACGTTTGATACTTCGCGTAAAAAGTAAACGATATTTTTCCGATCACAATCGCCTTGATTGCAAATAATAACGGAGGAAAAGAAAAATATTTTTTTCCAATTTAGAAATTTCGTCGAAATACATCACGGGAATATCGAGAGTCCAAATTCCAATGACAAAATGTAAAAAAAAGCCATTAATCGAGGATAAAGGGCGAACAAATTTTGTCAATATACTCAAACAGAAAATTATCATTTAAAAAAAAAGGGTTCTTTCCGTCACAAATATCTCAACGGAGAACTTTTTCTCTTCCTGCATATTTTTAATAATAGAGGTATTTCGAGAAACCATATTTAAATTTGCGTTGAAAATTTGAATTTGCAAATGTGGTTGCGATAAAACGAGGATAATAAAAAAAACACGATTATCCTCTAGCTTGAAACTAACGGTGTACATTTTCGATAGTCTCATTCGATAGGGATGATAGGGTCTCCCTTGACGATCATATCCCTTCCCTTGGAACACCCTCGATTTGGATTCTCGGTGCTTTCACACAAGTTTCGATTTCCGTCACGCAGTTGTAAATAAATACACACGGGGTATTCCGCGTTAAATCGACGAGCGAAAAATCCTCACGATTTTCCTTGAAGTCGCTTATTTTTTTCATCTTTAGTCAAATTTTCCTTCTCTCGATCAAATCAAGTAAAACAAAAAAAAATCGGGGAAGAATCTCATCCCTTCGACATTCGAAAAGAATGTTAAGCTGCACAATTTGTCACGTAAAATTATACGAGACTCGAAGGGGATGCGGGAAGAAAAATCTGGAGAAAAAAATGAACAAAGATTCCGTCGAATACGAGCCTGTTATATTAAATCGCTTTGCTGAATTTTTTGAACAAAAAATTCGAAAAGAGCGCGAAAGATAAGTGTGACAAAATTCATGAGACCATTTTGGGGGGGGGGGGAGAATCAGGGTAGGAAAAAGTAGCGGCTGAAAGAAAAATGGCGGGGCTCTTTCATCCCTCGATTATACACGGAGTGCCCCATACATGTGGCGCTTCTTACGTCCATTTTGCACACTTGTCGTGTTTTTTCCTTTCTCAAACCTTCTTTTTTGCCGCCACTCTTCCGTGCGGACGTTTATAAATAACGGAACGCGTTTTCATCCCTCGAGATTTTTCAAAGGCGTCGCTCGCGATTCTCTCGAACGTCAGAATTTCATCCCCTATTTTTCGTTTCTTCCCTCAAGACCGTTGAATATTTTCATCCGCAGTGTTTGTCGAAATTTTCACGAAATCTCTCGTCGTTTGCTGCAAGTTTAAGGGATGACGATAAAAACCGGGGCGAAATTAAGGTTGCATAATCCCATTATCAACCCCCATCCTTATCGTTATTATTTCGGAGCTTCCGCTAGAGAGGACAGCATCAGGTATAAATTTATTTGCATGTACGTGGGTGTGTATGTGTTTGCACACGTTGAGAATTCGGGAGTATTTGTTTTACAGTCTTATCAAGACGGGCAAACGTTTTTCTACCCTGCGGAAAAGCTTATTGCCGATTAACTTGAAAAAAAAGTACTGCCAAATCCCATGGAAGATTTGCAGGATCCTGCGAGCATATACAGGGTGTATGAGAATTTTAAGTCCATCGTTTAAGGATACATACAAGTATATACATCTCAAAGTTTTGAAAAATTGATTTTATTTATATTTTAAGAAATAACATCGTGAGAATGTTCAGACTGAATTTCAAGACGATAAAATAATACAACATTGAAATATTTGTCATTTATTATTCGTCAATAATTGCCCTACTCTGACGAGGCTCGTTTGAGTATTTTTTCAATATTTTTTAAGCAACAAAATAAATCGATTTTCCATTGTGTCTTCCGGAAGAGTGACATGTTCGAAATATCTAGTCGAAATATTAAATCGATGATATATCATGACACTCAAATATTTTTAATTCACCCTGCTGGATTGATATTAAAACAGCGACGGGGGTTGTTTGAGCACGTACGTTTGAAGTTATAAAAAAAAATCGACTCAAAAATTCTTGAAAAAGCGTTTATTTATCGAGCTCCGAAATGTACATTGCCCCTGAAAATGTTGCCTCTCGTCTCGAATTTCCATCAGAATTCTTCATCGACGAGATTTCTGATGGAAAAAAAGAGTTAATGAAAAATAATTATTGAAAATCGAAATCAGCGAGATTGCTAGAATGTCTATTGTACGAAAATGAAAATCGTACCTGTAGGGGGATGAAATGCCGGATTTCACTTTACGTATGCCGATACAAAAGAGAGAAAATAGCCGAGTAGGGAAATGAAAGCCGAGAGATTCGAGGATATGGATTGGATTTTTTTTTTCAATTTATTTTCCAACCCCTATGGAATCGCAGTTGGAAATGTCCATGCTGAAAAACCAGTCGTGCAGTTTGCAGTGTCAAAGCTCGCCTCTTCACAAAAACCTGTTGTCTCGGATATCAACCCCCGCGCTCGATATACATTTCGCTATTTTTTTATCAATTGAAAAATTGAACTTGCTCCGGTTTCGCAGAGTAATAGCCTCTCGATAAACTTTGAAAATCATTCGAAAAGTTCGAATCCCATTTTCCCTTTCACATTCCGACGAAGTTCACAAAGTTCGAGACAACATGTTTTTTCCACCCTTTTAATGAAGGAAATTAGGGTTTTTTGGTTATTAAGAACAACAAAATTGTATTTTTTTTTTCAACAAATTTCACAACCACTTTGCATTATTAGTATCCAATCGCTTTTTCGTTTTATCAATCGAAGCCAATCAAGAGGGCATTCTAAAGTGCTCTTCGTGGTCTCGTTCGCCAGAGTGTTTATTCGAGGACGTTTTTTTTTAAATACAAGTCACGCAGTACGGCGATTTATTCTCATATTCGTTGATAAACTGTTTTTTTATTAATCGAGTTGAGTTTCGCACAAAATTCTCGATGCTTCGTCAATATTATGCTGAAGGACCAGTGAGTAATTATCGTGAAATTTAGTGCGAAAACTTCAAAGCGAGAGACCAATTTTTTTCCTGCTCCGACCAGCGGAACTTTTTTCTTTTTCATCTGCCTTCGTGGAGCTTCTCATCAGAGGGGAAAATATTTCCGATAAGTTCGATGACATTCGTTGGTAAATAAATTAATTGGCGATTATACAGAGGAGAGTGACTTTTTCGAAAAATCGTGGTAAATTTTCTTCAACCTTTGGACGTTCTTTTTTTATTTGGCTTTTTCATTCGGAAGGAACCTTATTTGCAATTAAATTATTCCATTTGCAATTGCAATTTATTCCAGTTGAGGGAAATATATATAAAATAGTCATCGAACATTTCCATCTGCTTTGAACTTGTTTTTACGATGAAAACATCGTTTTGTTCAAGAATAATCGATATTCCGCCATTTCCATACGCTTGTATAATATTTTTACGAAATATCTTTCGGAAACTCTCGGATTTCATAATCGTGGAATTTAGAGCATCGCGAATTCAGACGGATGTTGACGGCGTGCGTACATTTTACACGAAACAGGAGCAACTGCATTTGATGGGAATTTGACGAGCACTTGGTTGCGCAATCGTTCGTACTTGTCTCGCATATACATGCAATTATGGTGTCCGTGAATTTCCAACTTTTGACTTTTTTCACTTGGTTCTGCCTCTAGTCCGATTGGCCTTAAAACAATTTTGGAAAAAAAAAACAAAATTTCAAACTTTACCCATTCAATCGACTCGAGATATTCGGACTTTTTCGATTTCCATTTTTTTCTACTCGCTGATTTTATTCATCGAATTTTTGAGAAAAACTGTCGACTCTCCTACGACCAATTGTTGAGATTTTTTTTTCTCACGATCGAAGCGGAATTAACAATTTTGAGAAAATTTGAAAATAAAGATCCTGGTGGGAACTCGCTGATTTTATTCATCGAATTTTTGAGAAAAACTGTCGACTCTCCTACAACCAATTGTTGAGATTTTTTTTTCTCACGATCGAAGCGGAAGTAACAATTTTGAGAAAATTTGAAAATAAAGATCGCCGAGGACCTTGTGTTTTTTTTTTATTTGTCGAACGGTGAGAAACTCATCGATGTGCGTATTTGTTTGAAAAATTGTCGCTGATAAACGTGATGAAAATCAAACGTGAATGATGAAGATGACTTTGAACTGTACAGCCGGTGGGAACTCGCTGATTTTATTCATCGAATTTTTGAGAAAAACTGTCGACTCTCCTACAACCAACTGTTGAGATTTTTTTTTCTCGCTATCGAAGAGGAATTAACAATTTTGAGAAAATTTGAAAATGAAGATCGCCGAGGACCTTGTGTTTTTTTTTATTATTCGAACGGTGAGAAACTCATCGAAATGCGTATTTGTTTGAAAAATCGTCGCTGATAAACGTGATGAAAATCAAACGTGAATGATGACAATGACTTTGAACTGTACAGACGGTGGGAATCGAGGGAAGGGTGACCTCACCTCGAACCAACTGTTGAGAATTTTTTTACTCACGATCGAAGCGGAATTAACAATTTTGAGAAAATTTGAAAATAAAGATCGCGGAGGACCTTGTGTTTTTTTTTATTTGCCGAACGGTGAGAAACTCATCGAAATGCGTATTTGTTTGAAAAATCGTCGCTGATCAACGTGATGAAAAGAACGATGAAAATGACTTTGAATTTTACAGACGGTGGGAATCGAGGTGAGGGTGACCAATGAAATCCCCGCATCCTCGTCGTCGGAGGATCGTGCTAACAATAAAAAAGATGCGATGCCATCGTGGATCACGACATCAGCACCGAGTCGTACAAATCCAACGACGCCGACCAACCCTCATCATCAGTATTTGTCGCCTCATGTTTTCCACGGCCGCAACTCTCTTTGCTCCGCAAACGGTGAGTTAATTCTTCTTTCGTGTTTTCTTTTTTCCTCTCTTTTCCACTTTCCAAACGGTAGCATCGAGGGGACGAAACTGCGAGTGTAAAAAAGTATACGGAGATGAAAAACACGCGTTACACACGCAGACATGGCAAAAAGACAAAGGGGGGTGGATAATGAGATTGATCGAAAGAAAGTGAGCGAGAAAAAGGATAAAGTAGAAAAACGCGTGGGCAGTTATAACAGACTGGGGTTCGTCCCAGTTGACTCTGTATTTTCTCCCTTTCCTCCCAATTAGGAGTGCCTCGGTACAACGTATATTCGAACGAGGTATTATTCGATCGATCAGGTACCAATTTGTTTGAAAAAGCAGCTCTTTTTATTTATTTATTGCTTCTCGAGTTATTCCGTTTTTTTTTCATCTCTTTCGCGATAAATGTAATAAAGAATAACAGAACTCGAGGAATAATAATCCTTGGGATTCGCGCGTCGTGGAAATAATGCCGGAGGGTCGAACGAGGCGCTCTCTTCAAGTGAAAAAGATGATCATTCTCTCTTGGGGTTTTTTTTTGCAAAATAACGTTGCCGATTTCGTGAGAGCGTACATCGGCCAAGTAGCTCGGAGTGATTCTAAATCGATCGAGAATAACACATTATCCGAAAAATGGATTTTTCAAAAGTTCCCTCTGTCGATTTGACTCGTGACGATACTTTTATTTTCCTTGAAAATTCATCGAAATTTTTGAGCAGGAATGGATCAGAAATGGAAGTCCCTTTTTAAAGCTCGTTGGTATAATCATTTGATCAAATTTTCTGCTTCTTTTTTTTCAAACTACCCCTATTTTGCGTTAAAACGTGTATTCTCTATTTTCTCAAAATCGGTTGACAAAATACGCGAGCAGAGGCTAAACGAAACGACATGGATCATCATCGATAGGGATGCGAAATTTCGTCGAATAATTTTTCATCTCAGAACTCGATGTTAATGATTTATTATTAGACTGGTGACGAAATTTCAAGTCGAAAAGTACTTTGGCATTTTTCGATCTGACTGAATCCGGACGAGTTATCGCTTGACAAAGCTTGCGCCAATCATCGAGAGCCCACGCCCCGCCCACTCTGTTTCTGATTGGTCCCGACTGTGTTGACGAATAACTCGGCAGGGCTTCGTTGGATCGAAAAGTGCCATTAGACTTTTCGACTCGGAATTTCATCCCGGACGTGACTGTATGTTTTAAACGTCGAGTTTTTAGACATCCCGTATATTGCGCAAGCAATGAGTAATCCTCACGACTTTAAGCTACACTCCGATAGTGTCGAGAGGTAAAAGTAAATGGAAGTGAATCTACGGAGGTCATCTTGTTGCGAGGGAGTTAAAGGACCAGCGGAGATACGTTCGAAGAACCTGTGACGGGAAAATCCGACGAGATTTTCCAAAGACAGGGTTTTTTCGTGACACTTTTTCCGTGCTTCTCTCGTTTTCCACACGCTACAGGGTGTCTCAAAAATACATGCTGACAATCGAACGCTACATTGCGAGTGAAATACCGCGTCTTTGAGCACTTTGCGATCCGACGAATGATTTTTGATTTTGCGATCACGTTTATCGATAAATATAGTTGGACCAACGAAACGTGTCCGCTCGATTGGCTCGCACTTTGGCAATTTATAACTCGTCAGGTTTCGGTCGTACAAAAAAATACTCAAATACATTTCCGCTTGCCATTTCATTCTGAATTTAGCTAAAAATTCTTGGCGTCGAATTTTGAAACACTCTGCATCACAGCAGCTTGGTCAGCAGCAGCGTGATCTCTACAGGCCTCTGTGAACTGTATCTTTGTGTAATCGAACCGTGGAGAGGACAGAAAAGCTCGCAGTTTGAGAGAAAAAAGTCGTCTCTGCGCGGGAGAAAGCGAGAGAGAGAGAGAGAGAGAGAAACTCGGCTCTTTAATTCTCATCTCGCAATTATCTCGACGTTTTTCTCGTCTACGACAAGGTGAAAAAAAAGAAAACAAAATCTTTCTTTAATCCCACAGAGCTTACTTCTGAAAAATGTCATTCTTCCGTCCGACTTTTTGTCATCGTACGGTAGTAGGATATGATTCGTCGTTTTTTTTTGCTTCCGGATACGAAGAGAAGTTTCGGTGTATCGTCAAAGAAGAAATTGAAAAAATACATTTACTCGAAGGATTTAGCGGATTAAGCGTCAAAGTTTTGCCTTTACATCGTGGGAATATGAAATTCGTTTGATTTTTATACGATTCGTGAACGAGGGAAAAGCTCGCGTGCAGGCGGATGAAACTCGAGTCTGAGAAGTGAATTTTCTCGCGTCTTTTATTTTTTTTTCGATCGATTTTTTTCGTTCTCCTTCGACGTTAGTTTTATCCGATTCGGTATATCGGAACGCGACGAAGGAAAATATTTCTCCTCGCAAGAAGACGAATATATAAAAAGCTCTGCGATCGTAATTCCAGACAGAACTCCAGGGACGACTTTCATTGAACCTTTTTTCTTTTATATCATCGCGTTATCCACAGGCGGGAAAAATACACGGATCTAATTCTCGGAGACGAAAAAAAAGAGGAAGAAAAAATTGAATTTCACTTTTCTGCGAATTTCCATTAAATACAAAATGCAGTTCTTCCAAACGAATTTCTCATGGAAATATCGTATTCGTGTTTCGTTGTGAATCAAATCGTAAATCTCGGGAAACTTCACCTTTTTTTTTCGCAAAACATCGGAACAGCGGAAAATAAGTTTTCCGAACATTTGTCGAATTTTTCGTCATCCTCGACAATTTTTCAATTATCCTTTGACGTAAGTGAAATTTTGATTTTATCTCGGTCTTGAGATTGTACCTGCAAAACATCCTTAATGATATAAAAACGCTCGATGTAATCCACTTGAATGTCAAAAAACCACCGGTGTTTTCCTGCTTAATAAATTGATAAGACAAAGGAGAAAGAGTGTACTCGGTGTTCGCTGAAACTTGGATGAAATTCTGCCCTCGGCATCGTGAGCGAACGACGAGGCACACACACGTGAAGCCTTAATGTCATTAAGCTCGGGTTTCCCTAACTTTATCGTTCATTCACGTGCCGGCGGTCTCAGCTTCCGGACGCGCGGCGAGATAAAAAGAAAAACCCCCATATGTTTCTCTGATAAACATCGTTTTCCCTCGCTCCTGATTGTTATCTTTTTCTCCTTTGTTTTTCCAATTAACAATCCGCAATGTTGGGAGCAATTTTTCCATTGTTCAATTGCAGATTACACGTTGCGGAGGAGACGTCCTATGACGCTGAGGATCGGTCCGCGATTGAGTTTACCGAGTCGGAGCACGTCCGCACCGACAACTACGATCGATGGGGAATGGCCAGCTCACAGGTAAGATTCCCCTTTTCTTAATTTTTTTCTAATCCATAGATACGAGAGTTGTCCATGAGTCATGGCGTTAATGCGAATCAAATTGATGAAGAATAATTTTTTTTACGTACGACCCCGAGGGGAAACTCGGGTTTTGCAGTGATCGAATTTTCATTCGTTATTCCATCATGAATTGAGTAACATGATATCGGAAAAATCGAACTCACGTGACGACATCTAACGGGGAATTCGATTTTTATCAGCGGGACGAGGCTTCGCCCCTTGTACCATCGATTCCTTGAGTTTTACGATGGCTAACTTTTTTTCGTCTCACAATCCGGGTATACGTTAATTATACGAGGAAAAGAAATTAAGAGAAGAAATGAAGAGAAGAGAATTTTATGAGGTGCTCTTTGTCTTCATTTTTTCCGCAAAAATATACGCGAAATATCGGGTCATTGTGTTAATGCGAATCGAATTAACGTCGATGACGATAAGCTAGTTACATTCGTGATGAAATTCCGAGACGAAAAGTATTTTACCATTTTTTTGCACGAGGAAATCCTGATGAGTTGTTAATTGTCAAAGTCTGAGCCAATCGGAGGCGCGCGCCGGCCCCCCTCTCCGGCGCACCGCGCGAAACCTCACGCGTCCTATTGGGCGAACTATATAGATTGATATCTCAGCAGGGATTCGTCGGATCGAAAAATGCGCAAAGACTCTTCGACTTGGAATTTCATCCCCTATTTCGGTACGAACTATCGACATTCAATTCTCAAATTTTCGAGTGATTGTGTTTTCATTTTTCATTCTACGAAGTGCGATGAATTACATTTTAAAACTCAGACCCATGCGTAATTCAATGGGTTTTGATGATGATAATGATAATCCCAATGATAATGTTAATGAAAAAGATCTCTAGAGAATCCTAATGTTGTGTTTAAAAAAAGATCTTTTTTTTTATGGATAAATATTTTGAAAATCGTCATTGCGTTCAAGTTATTTTTTCTTGACAATCTACGTGTCTGTTGTTTAGCGAAAAAAACTCTGCCGCTTTTGTTCTCCCTGTAAACCCGATAATTTTAAATAGAATGTGACGAAACAAAAGGGTCTCCATTGACATCCGGTTCAGAGAGACCCGTCTGCCGAGTCGATTGGGGAACATCTTCGAATTACGGAAGAACGAACAAGAACGGAAAATTGATCAGAAGAACAGGGAACGTGCGAATAACACACACGAATTGATTATTCAGTTCATGATAAATCGTCAAAGGTGATTTGGAATCCTCAATTCGCCATTTTTTTCAATTTTTCCAGCAAAAATTTTGAAAAATTTGAACGGTAATGTAACCCTATCTCCTCAGGGTGGTTTTTGATCTATTTTTTTTACTGCAGAGCAGTTTCCCATCTATATGTAATACATAGAAGAAAGTACCATTTTTGCAATTACAATATTTCACGAAATACAGCCAATGAACAAAAGAATTAATCGACGGCAATAAATATAGAAACTTCGATATCGTCTACACGGATTTTTTAAGAAAGAATTTGATCTTAATTTTAGTCGAACAAGGAATTAATCTATTCTGTACGAGAACAAATCAAGTTCTCCAAATTTCTTCCGATTTTTCATTTTTTTAAACAATTTTTCGATAATTTTTTGACATTATTATTATCGGAAATCAATGTCCCTGGTACTTTCGATATGATTGATTTGTTTTTGAATATTCAGATCATCGCCGAGTATGAAAAATTATGTTCCGATTTAGTTGGGATTTCACTATCCTCGAGCATCCCTGAAGAATCCTGAAAAATTGAAAAAAATCCGTCGGAAAATCTGTCTGACCAACTAGCGGTATTTTATCGTCAAAACGGTCTCTGGGTTCTCATGCTTAGACGCACGTGAGCTTTTTTATCGACCTTCGATAACTGTCGGTAACACGTGCCGTTGAGTTTTTCCACTTACAGATTATTCCTGTCCCGATTTTATACTTGAAAAAACGGGAGCTCTTTCTTCGATAAAAAAACATTGCAGTGCTCGTTTCTTTCACTCGCGAGAAATCCGTCTTACCAACTTGTGATAATTTATCATCGAATGGCCCAGCAGAAAAGCTCTCTTACCCATTTTTCGCAGAAACGCTTCTTTCTCCACCGTATTATCGATCCTAGACACCCAAGGACTTGCTATCATCGACGGTCGATCATTAACAATAAATTTCTAAGAGTTCCTCGTTACCGTTAATCGCGCCAAATTTATGATTGGTCTTCCGCAGCAAAAGCAAAGCACAATCTCATTCTGAAATGAGTTGAGAGTAGATCTTCGTATCAAAGCTTCTTTAAACTGAATCTCAATTTCTTCGAGGTCTTTTGGAATTGAAGAGTCGCTCGTTTAAGATTGAAAATGTTATCATAAATAACAGAGCAAACAGATGAATGAATTAAGGGCGCAGAAGATGAGAGAAAAAGCGATCAAAGATATTTTGCGTTAATTTCGGCAGAGTTTGCAAAAGTTTTTTTCTTTCTCAATTCGTCCTATCCCTGAATCTGAGTCGGAATAAAAAATGAAAAAACAACGACGTGGGGGGGATAATCTCCAACCATAAATCTTTTCCAAATTTATTCTTCCGACGAAAATTTCAAGATATTTATTCCGTCCTCTCTTCACCCTCGTACACGACAAATATTTGAAAAATATCAATTTACGAAGAAAAGAGAACAAAAAATTTCGATACAATCATCCCTTTAATCCACGGAATATTAAAAAATCCACAACAAAAACGATATTTCACGTCATTTTCCTTTCTAACGTTCGTATTTTTTGCCGTACCTTTTCCTCACGAAATTGAATAAAATTTCCATCATCTTATTATCAACGTTATCCTTAAATCCAGCCTGGGGATAGGCATTAAGGGGGTGCGAGATATCGACGGGAAAAATTAACATTACAACAATAATGATAATATTGTCGAGCTTTCGAAGCGACATTGGCACGAAAGTTTTGCGTCGTTACGAACGAAAGATGTCACTGCTGTCGCCGGCAAAATGCTGATAAGGGTGGGCAGAGAGGTAGGGGGGATATTGAAAACATCCCTCGTGACTCCGAAGCGAAGGGGCTCGTTTGTTGTCGGCGAATAGGCGGCCACAACATTCGGTCGCGAAACGCGCCCGATCAACGTACGTAAAATCGCGATCGTGGCTCTCTGATCGAAAAATTTCGATAAAATTTGCACGTGCGCGTAAAAAGCAAAAAAACGACGATAACGTCCATTGTTTTTTCGATTCGCGTGGTGATTTTTTGAAAAGTCAAGTGCGTCGATGAGAATGAAAAAAAGCTCGTTTTCCGAATAAATCATCATCGTTGTGGGCGATTTTTAGTGAACGATTTTTTTGCAAATTAATCAATATTCAAAGTGCGACGGAGAAAGTCAAAATTCAATGCAGAAAGTTGAGTTTATTTCGTTAGAAATATTCGGAGATTTTCACGAAATTTTGATATTTCGAAAATAATTTTTTCATGAAATGGTCACGTGATGATTTTTCGAAAAGTAGAGTATCGATGAAAATGAAGCAAAAACGCTCGTTTTTCGCTGGCAAATAATTGTCGTTCTGCAAGATTTGGGGGATGTTTTCTTTTTGTAAATTAACAATGATTTGATCCGCGTTGCAAATATTTGGTAGGTTTTCGCGAAACTTTAACATTTCGAAAATAACTTTTTCCACGAAATCATCGCGTGATGATTTTTTCTGATGTCGAGTGTTGATTGAAGTGAAAAAAAAGCTCGTTTCACGAGTCGATAATTACAATCGTGGGTGATTTAGTGAAAGTTTTTGATTTTTTTTTTGCAAATCAATAAAAATATAATAATTGAGTGAAAACGTCAGTGAATAAAGATGATCTCGCGGAGATGATATTTTTAAAAAACAATCCATGCAACGGTGAGTTGTCGATAATTCATGATCGTCGAAGTGGAGGGAAAAAAATGTGAAAATTTCTGTGGCAAAAAAAGAAAACGGGCGAATGAAAAATCGTTTATTTCTTCGGCGTTTTTCAACCGCGATTTTTTCTTAATAATAAATACTCTACGTGTTAAATAAATACGTGTTAAATTTTACGTCTAATAAATACGTGTTAAATTTTTACACAATATTGCGTAAATCGAGAAGGAAATTTTGTAGGCACGAACGAGAGAGAACAAGCGCCCACGAGTTATTTAAATCTCGCAAATGTTTATCGGGTTTATTCTCGATTAATTTATTTTCGCTCGGCACGGCACGAAGATCTCGCCTCTCTCGTAGCTTCCGGCAAAATTTTTTGAGAACTCGCGATTTTTCCATTCGATATCGAGGCAAATTCGCGATTGTAAAATCGCCAATTAATTTTTTAATAGTCATAACAAAATTTCATAAATACGTGTTAAATTTTTACACAATATTGCGCAAATCGAGAAGGAAATTTTGTAGGCACGAACGAGAGAGAACAAGCGCCCACGAGTTATTTAAATCTCGCAAATGTTTATCGGGTTTATTCTCGATTAATTTATTTTCGCTCGGCACGGCACGAAGATCTCGCCTCTCTCGTAGCTTCCGGCAAAATTTTTTGAGAACTCGCGATTTTTCCATTCGATATCGAGGCAAATTCGCGATTGTAAAATCGCCAATTAATTTTTTAATAGTCATAACAAAATTTCGATGCAATTATCATCGTCATACTTAAATATGGGAGGAATAAGATTTTTTTCTAATCGACCAGATGAAAAATATAATTTACAATCGAAAAAAAATTTTCCTGCTGGATTTTTTTTTTAAATAAAAATTTTTTTTCGAATTGTTTCGAAAAATACCTTTTAGCGTTAAATTAAAAATTCAATACAAAGAGAAAAAGATACCGAGGACGAGTACTAATCTGGGGATAGTAAAAAAAATTATCGAATAATTAACGAACCCACCCCAAAGAATAAGAACGGCGGGCGAATTTTTTTGTTTTTTTTTCGCTCAGAGGCTTTGAATCGAACGTCAGAGAATTGTCGTCGTAATTAACACACGTAATTGTCATATATTAATATACAGAAAGAATGAAAAATATATTTCGAATCGACTAAAAATTGGAGAAAAATATGAGAATTTACAATTAAAAACGAAAACTTTCGTGCTCCATCGATCGTTCAGAGACAAATGAACAATTTTAACTTTTTTTTGAGAATCTTTTTTCGAACTGTATCGTTTTGGAGAATACTTTCGCATAAAATTTTAAACCAAACAGAAATAGCAAGGTCGAATAACAATCCCGCGATTTTTAATCGATAAAAATATCGATTTATAAATAGTCGTATACTGACGCTGGAAGAAAAGTCTCCTGAATTTTACTACGTTCATTCTTTTATTCGCACGATCGAATCGTGTATTTCGATGAAAAAAAAAATCAATGAAACATACGCTCTTATTCCTCTTTTATCGATCGTAATTTTTCTGCGACCTTTTGCTTTTTTTTTTGTTTTTCAAAGAATCTCGAAGTAACAGAATTCCAGAGCTTGAAAGCTCGATGTGAGGTCATTATGCTCGATTTTATCGTGTGTCCATCCAACATCCAATCGCAAAACGCTTTTCCATACGCCAGAAGCAACGCAGAAGCCATGTATAAACGCGAAAACCCGTAACTCCGAACTGCTCCGGCATATATGGGGCGTTCCACGTCATGAGGAATTTTTCAATTTTTGTATTTATGTTTTTTTTTTTCAAAAAAGGTCGTCCGTTTTGATATCTCATTAACATCAAAAGGAACTGTCTACCGTTCAAACTCCCTGTGAGACTCGCCATGAGACTCGGATTCTTTTGACTTTTTTCAGAATTTCGATAAAGAGAAAAAAAAAGAATTATTCCATCGCTCGAATTTTTTTTGGGACATTTTGAAAATGTTATTTATTCACAAGGAGCGCTGATTGTTATAGAGTACTCATTTTTGTCGTCGAGTCAGCTGTAAAAATCGACATCTCGAACTCGACCGGCTCGAAAAATTCGAAAAAAATTTACCAAAAAAAAAGCAAACTCCAAGCTGTGTCCGAGTTGACGCGGAACGACCCATATCTGTGAATATACGCGATACATTCGTGTTCGTGTGGATCGATTTCAGCGAATGAGCTACGACATTTTTCATGACTTTCCAACTTTTTTTTATCGAACGCCTTACATTTGTCGGAGCTTTTAAATTTAAACCATTTCACAATGCTACTTTGCGTATAAAATTTTCATGCAACAATAGCATTCTCGCCATTCGAATTACGTACTGTTAATAAAAAAAAAAAAATATGATGAACGATATAAAAATATGGCGGTGCTGAAGTGGAATTGAAAAAGTGCCAAGTTCCTCGATGGCATTTCAACTTTTTTTTTTCTCCAATGTCGCTTTTGCTCTGTCAAATGACCATTTAAATCGAAGCTCGGTAAAAAAAGTCAATTTGAAAAGTAACGGGCAGCCTCATGTGCGCGCATAAACTCCCGCACGACAAGGGGTGGCGATAAAATATATTTTATAAAGTCCGGGTCGATTGTGCTCGGCTATAATCTTAACGCTCAAATTCTCCAAGCGCAATTTATACGAGTCTTATATACACATCCGCAAACAACCCATTTCGCTTGGATCACACACTCGCGTGTATGTGAAAAACTCAACGGACGGCGATTGGATTTACAAGGAGATTTTCATTGGAAAAAAAGTTTTTCCAATTCACAGAATTTACGATACAAAAAGTTTTCGTCGACTCGCGGATTACTCGAATGTTTTTTGGGATGGAAAAAAAACATTCCGAAAACAATAGTAATTCATCAAATGCCAACTGCAAACGATGGAAAAAAGTGTTTTTTTTTTCGGTATTTCATTGCTCCGAGAGCATATCGAAAAAGAGAAAGCAGAATCAACGAACGAAAATAAGGACGGATTTTATGAAGAAAAAATCGTCATTTTGAAAATCTTTTTATCGAGCCGCTCGACGCCGATAGTCCGGAAGATCGCTCGCTGGGTTTTTCGTGCCTCCGTTTGCCATCGAGAAAAATAACGAAAAATAACGGAATTAAAGTTGTTTTTTCGATATTTTTAATCGTGAGAAAAATCAGTCGAATATTTCGTCGAAAATCGAAGAATATTTCGATTTTTTTTCGCCTCTCGATGAAACGCACGCAGCGAGGATAATTTTCGTGAAATTTTATCGAACTCTGGTGAATTTGCGGTTCGATGCACTGAGAAGAGTCTGAGACAGTTTGACGCCCTCACCGCGTCTTTTCACCCTCGCCACCCTCGCTCGTTTCACTTTCGAGCTTTCAAATGGTCACCCAAACACTTTTACAACTTCATATTGGCTGAGCCTTCTGATCCGGAACAACGGATACTTTCCCTCTTCCACCTCATTAAGGGCACTGTACGAGACCTCAATGACTTATTTCAGGAATTACTTTTCTTTTTTTTCACAGCAAAGTTTATTCGAGAATGTGATTTTGAAAATGCTCGAAAATCTCAAATTCTCCGATTTCATTTTGAACGTTGGAAAATTTCAAATTATTCGGTTAGATTTCGTGTTTTCGATTCTCAACATCGATCGGTGCTTCAGCTAATTGTCAATCGTTCGAATCATTCGAAAATTTTCGAATCATGACAAATTCACGAAAAACTCGTCAATTATTCGATTTATTCGACGAAACTCGCGAATTTCGAATTGAACAATAATGTATCCATCGAAAAGTGTGATTCGTGATTTTTCGATTGCATTCTCAATTTTGCAGCTTTTTTGCGAATTTAACCTCGCAGAGTGTGTTGCGGTGGAGAATGATTTTATCTCGTTTTTTCTCGATTTTTTTTCGAAGCTGAGAAACAATAGAATATTTCATCACGATCTAATTAGTAGTCTGATTAATTTTCTACTTTAGTTTTCGAGAAGGAAAAAGTACTCGGATTATAAAAGCGAGTAAAGTCGAAAGATAATTCACCCTCTATTATTATTATTATTATTATCTTCCCTTCCCAATGCTCTGCAATCGATTCTTGCAAATCGGTTTTGCACGTTGGACTAATCTTCGTCCCAAATTTTCCAACCACGTCCTTCGATTTTGTCGGAATTCTCGTACTTTGAAAATATTGAAAAAATTACTCTAAAAAAAAAAAATACATCGATTTTTTCAATTTGTTCATTTTGCCTCTGATAATTCGTTCTTTTTTGTCGTATTTTCACGATGGATTTGACATTTGCGAATAACAAAACGAATCGCGATTGTTTTTCCGAACGACGATTAACTTTCGAATAAATTTTCCGTGAACTTTCGACCTCCGAATATTTAAATTTCATGCCCTGGACCATCACGAATGATCTTCATTACCCGTTTACAGTGTATGCATGTCGGACTGTCCCTTCATTATGACATGTCCACATTCGTATTCCCACCAATTGCTTTCCGATCAACGTTCAATTTCGAACGGTCAGAGGGCGTTATCGGCAGTCGCGCTTTTACCCACTCGTGCTTCGTCCAAATCCAGCGATTTTTTCTTCTCTTCCCTCCTCCTTTTCCACTATTTTTTTTTCTTTAAAATGCAGAAAACGTGCGCCAGTGCGGTGCCCGTGGGATTTTAAATTTCAACATTCGAGGATTCTCCGGCGGTGCAACCGAAAATAAAATGCGAATTTCTCGCGCTCGGAGGTGATATGAAAACATGAAAAAAAAAACATCGAAGTGTCAAAAAAATCAGCGAAACAAACGCGGTATATTTTGATTTTAATCAACAACAACCGATGAGAAATTCGTTTAATTTTTCACGCACGAATGTTTCCCGAGTGTTTTTTTCATCGTAAATTTTGAAAATTCTCAAAGAATTACGCGTCCCTTCGTGAAACTTTCGCTTTCTTTTTTTTTTCATTTTAATGTCGAAATGGCTGACGCGCTGAGAAGAAACACGATTTTTCAACCCCCTGAGGTACTTTTTCGGACGGAAAATCCGCGTTTTTCAGCACTTTTCGAGCGACGTGGGGCCTTAAGGGGGAAAAAGTGTGCCGCAAAGCGGTTGTCTGTGGAGGATTCGTCCGGAACTGCATTGCACCCAGGGAGCTTCCTGGTGCATTTGTTATAAATATTTTTTCACCGAGTGTTCCTATTGCCGGACGTCGGTCGTTCGTTGGGGCATTGGGCGTTCGTGCATCGCATTAGCGACTGGAAATCGCGTGTTCGGAGGCCATTCCTCGATCCGCCGGTCGTAACTTTTGCCGCACAACCCCCCTGCGGATCGCTTCATCGGGGAACGTCGCGGGGCGATCCTACCCCGATTTCCGCGACACGGCAGTATCCCCGCTGTACAAACTTTCCATCCACAACGTGTTCACTCCAATAAATCGCTCACAAACCGGAATAATCCAAAATTTGACGTTCCTGGGACGATACTTCGCGCACCCCCTATACACACGTGTTTCAGCATTCAGCAAAGCCTCTCGCGCACTCTCAGCAGTCTCTTCACAGCGGAAACTCCGCGAAAGCACTAACGAATCTCCGAATTATTATTTTTTCAAGCCAATTGCCAATTTACGAAAACTTTTCCTCTTGGCGGTTGAATTTTTTTTTTAATTCGAATTTTACGAAAAAAAATACGAAACATTCATCATTTTTTGCATCGAAGGTTTCCCATCGCTCTTGCGGAGTCGTCAAAAAAAAAAATTTGAGAAAAAATCAAGCGCGTCGAAAATAAAATGCAAGAATCAACGTAGCCTGAGAATCAACGAACTTTTCGGGATATTCTTCTTTTGCTTTTTTTTTGCTTCTTTTTGTCGTCTCACTGTTGCTCGTGGTAGATTAGTATTATTTTTTTCCCCAGTTTTCACTGGAATTCGCGCAGAAGTATCGTCACTCGTTCGTGTGTTCTCCGACCAATTAAGCTCGGATTATTATTCAAATGATAATGGAGCTGTGGGTGCTCGTGGCAAAGCCGCCGGATCGAACCATTTCTCATGCTCGGAGATGGAAGTTTTGTCTTATCCCGATGGGGATCAGTGCAAACGCCAAGAGATGCATTTGAAACGCGAGTCTTATCTCCGCGTGACTCGATGGATATACTCATGTATACATGTATCAATATACATGTATTTGCATGTATATATACTTGCTCAACGATGGATTTCGATTCCCCATAGAGCAGTCTGTATTTCCCCTTATCCCACCGCGTGAGAAATTCAAGCACCCCTAAGACGTACGAGTTCAATTTATATCTTTCGTTCACCAGCGAATAATCGTCCGGAATGGAGACGAATATGAGCTGGCAACTTCACACACACATATATACTCGGTGAATTTACATAAATCGTCGTATTCATACACACCGCGGATGAAAAATGTAACGCTCGTACCATTAAAACAAAAAGACTGTTTTTCATGAAGAGAAACACATTTTTTTCGACGCCCTCTGTCGGCCGTTCAATAGGGGACGAAACAAGGGATGGGGGATGAAAATATCACGAATATATACTTATAGGCGTTGAGGCTTTGCTTCTAGCAGCGTCAAAAATGCGCTGAAAGAAAACACATTTTTCGTAGGGACAACGATAGGAATTAATAAAAATTAAACTTTACGAAAAATGTTATTGCTCTTTATTTTTACAATAATTACTTTATAAAAAATCACGTGGTCTACAATAGTAGGAAAAACATTATTTATAAGGATTTTTTTATCTCGTTGCAACTTGATAATTTTAAAGGGAAGAATTTTGAAAAATTCCTCCAAATTGTTGGTGAATCGAGCGAATATTTCGATCGAATAAAATTGAGCGGTCGATTTTGCAGGTTTAATGAATAATTTTGTCTCAGTTTGGCAATTGCAAGGGCAACATTTTGAAAAAAATTTGACCAAAATTCTGTTGGGAAAAAAAAACATTTTAATTGAAAAAATTGAAAATTTCGCGAGCTCGGAAGAATTCATGAATGGAAAAAATTGACCTCGCCGACCACAATCCTTTTTTTCTTGCAAATTTTTTTCCTCGCAGGCAGACGTGTTGATTTTGCAACGGATTGAAAAAAAAAATGCAACAAGACCTCGTTCTCTTTGTCTCTCCCTTTCTCTCATTGTTCTGTGCTTTTGCTCGTTGAATTTCTGTTCCAAAGTCTCTCTGCACTGCAGGGGTGCGTGTCGTTGTGGAATGCGAGAAACAGCTCGCTCGCGATGAAAGACGCAAATGACGATGAGAACACGGTGTGTTTTTCGAGTACGTAGGTTTTGTTACTTCCTACGTTTGGCATCCGAAATTCACCACTTGTCATGCAGGAGCCGTCCTACATACGTGGAAAACGTGATTACACGGCTAATTGCCTTCTTTTTAAAATAAATTGTCCAACAAATCGCGCAAAGGAACGTATACGTACTGTCAAAATACTCGGAAAACTTTGATTCAATTCGTGTTTCGAATTTTTCATTTTTATCATCACTTCTCGTGTACAAAAGTCCGTAATTACTTGGGACAAATGTGCTGATCTATTCAACGGAAGCATGGTATTTTTTTTGGCAAAAATGAATCTCAAAATTCAGCGAAGAAAATTTGAAAAACTGTAAAACGTGCAAATTACGAAAAATATTTTTTTGACACTTGGAAACTATTTTTTCGGACGTATTTCGACTAGTTTCCGTCGTTCTTTCGTTCAAAAAATGACTGAAAAGAGATGAATTTTCATTATTTTTCTTATTAGAGGTTTCTCGTCGGTTTTGTTCATAAATAAAGTCACGAAAGCGAGTGGAGAAGTTTTTCCGAATATTTTTTTCGATTTTTCGTGCAACAATTCGTTATCAAATTTTTGCTATCGTTGTTGCTCAAAATGGTCGTGCTCAGTGTTTATTTTTTCAATTTTCCTACGATTGCCAAGCACTCGAAGCTTCCATTCTGCTTTATCGTTGCTGGAATCATCGCCCAGCGTACGTCCCTAAGTGCATTTTCGACGCTCGTAAGATTCATTTTTTTTTCCTTATTCAATGTTCGAGTCTTTGTCAGTTTTACCTCTTAATTCCATCGTCGAGAGACCAGCGTCGGTTTTGCAAAAAAAGAAAATTCGCAAGAAGCGGAATTTCGTTGCATACGCACTGGCTGTGAAGAAACGAAAGGAAAAAAATGTTTCTTCCACTCGAACGAGTCTTACTGATTTCCCGGCGGGGTACGAAGACGAATTTCTTTTTTTTCAACTTCAGACTGATGCTCGAAAGAATTCGCAACGAAGTACCGCGTCGTTCTCGCGAGATCTCCTTAATTCCCAATGGTCTGCAAAAAAAAAAGAAGAAAAAGATTCCACTTCCGCTTTTTTCACATCCAACTGGTCAAAATTGCCCTCAACGTTCGTCTTCTTTTATTTTCGTCGTCAAATTGTCGCAATATCGTGCAACATCGACGGGAAAAGATCGCGAATGATTATCGACTTGAAAAATAAATTTCGTCATTTTGCCAAATTACGGTCGAGCCGCACGTTCTCATTTTTTCCCTCATGAGCCCTGGAAGAAAATCGACTGATTTTTTTTTTCAAACTTACATATGATTCGAACTTTACCAATTTTGTTAAAGGTGCAATAAAGAAAAAAAATACGATCGGTGGAGAAAAAAAAGAGAACAAAACCGATGCGGTGTATAATTAACACGATATAACGTAATATTTATAATAATATTTATTTGTATATCATATTATTATGTCAATTGATAATATTGAATGCGGAATATTTTCCGATATGTGCTTGAGAGGCAAAAGCAGATATTTTTCCAACGATATGCTGCCGGATGTGGAAACGATCCATTAAATCTTCGACGCTCGAGATATTAACACACGCTGACTTACGAAAAATCCTGTTATGTTTTCCTGTGTACATTGGATCTTCTTACACTTGGCTGTCTTGCTTTGCTATCCGAAACTGCCATGGAGCTTCCAGACTGAGAGAAAAACTTTTTGTATTAACGAACACACAGGATTCCACCCCTAGGCCGTGGGGTCTTCCACAGGGGAGGCTGCGAGAGAGAGAGAGAGTGAAAAAAAAGAGAAAGCTCATCGCCCTGGAATCAATTAGCATTAGTCGAACATTTTACCCTTTTTTTTCGTCACGCAACTACATACATCCCTTCGGTGATAAATCCAAGGGTTGAGGAAGTGCTTGCACGAAATTCGAAATAAAAAATTCGCGAAAAAACAAGAAAACACTTTTGGCTCGAAAACTACCTTAATGTTTTTGTCCGCCGAACGATCGATATTCACGATAATCCGACGTTTCATTCGGCAGAAACGTCAAACAGAGGGTGCGTTAATTGCCAATTTTTCGCCATACACGGTTACGCGAAATCCAAGGACATTCAAGGGCAAATAATGGTTGCTGCGTCGCGTGTACGTTCATGACAACGGGGCTCGGCGATCGCGAATTTCCCCGAGTTCCATTGCGGCTTTCCCGGAATTTCCTTCCTCTTTTGGTCGGAAAACCTTGTGGAAAAGCTCTTTTTCGAAATATATCGGGAACAAACGCGTTTCGTAATTTTTTTCGAAATATGTATCGACATCCATATGATGATTCGATCCTTTTATCCGAGAAAAAGTTTAACATGAGGGTGTGCGTCGATCGACAGGATGGACCGCGGAGATTCGACAGCTTCAAGGACATTCAAGGACATTCAAGCGGTATATAAAGCGTGACACGGCGATTGGAGCAAAATCGCGAAATCTGCGGATGTCCATTGGCTATTTTGTTATTTTTCTTCCCCTCAATCGTTGCAACCTTCCATCAACATCACTGTAATCCAAAAACCAAGGGAGGAAAACGTATGGTACACCCCTCGGGGTGTATCCTCATCCAATTAGTGAAATTGGCTGTTTCGTATGTAACTTCGTATTTTCCAACCGACGATCCGAGGAACAAATCGCGAATTACGCTCGTGCGTATATGGGCTACTCCACGCGGAATCGACCGGCGAAAAAGCTCCTCCACAATCTTTGTTTCAAGCGGTCATATTTTTTTCTACCGTAGTATCCCCTCGGAACTACTCCACTGATACATCTCAGAGTCATTTTCCGAACCACTCTAAAATTGGGCATTTTTTTCGTTTTGACGTTTCAAAAGTTTCAAGAATCTTTGTCCCATTATTGGCAGCTGTGGCAGGCAGCTTTTTTTCTTCTTCTCGTTGATCCTCAAAGGCGATCGATAAAGGAAGGTTAAAAAATATCCCATCGTGAAAAAAAAGATGACGAAAATTAATTTGCAAAATCAATCGTCTTGAAAAATCGGTCGAATATTCGTTTCAACGGCATCGATTTCTTTTTCGGCAGCGCTTCGAGGAGGTCGACAAACGAGAGTCGAGAGAAAATACCGTTTCGTTCACGGTATTTGCCCTTATTTTTTCAAACGAAAATTCTT